>OU342744.1:115373048-115743869 GCA_910589775.1 Avena eriantha
TATACCGCAAGAACGAACAAAACCCAGATCTAATCTAGATAAAAGCCAAGATCTAATCTATTAGACATGTGCAACGAGATAGATCTGTACTAACCCTTGTAGACCCGAAAGCGTTACGAGATTAGATCTCGTGGTTGATGTAGTTGATCACTTGCCGATCTCAAGATCGAGTGGACGATCCTTCCGGCGCCGCGTTCCGGCAGCGCTTCCCGCAGTCGGTCACACGTGCGGAGTCGAAGCAGACCTTCCTCTCCTCGTTCCAGCGAGCAGCGAGGTAGTAGATCTCTCCACGGAATCCCAGCAGCACGACGGCGTGGTGGTGGTGGTGAGTGAAGAATTCTGCAGGGCTTCGCCTAAGCCTGTGCAGAAGAAAGGAGAGGAGAGAGGCGGCTTGGGGCAAGAGATGAGGATCAAAGGGGTGGCGCCTCCACCCCTCTATAATAGAGGGAGGGGTGCGGCCTAGGGTTCCCACCCCTAGGCCCCCCATTAGGCCGGCGACCAGGAGTGGGGGGAAGGTTCCCTCCCAAGTCTCCTCTTTAAATTTACCTTATCTTCTTATATTGTTTTCAAATAAACTCCAAAATATCTTCTAGAACCTTCCGGAACATTCCGAAACCTTCTAGAATCCCCATACAAACACTCCGGAACATTTCCTAACTCAGAAAAAATCCCCATTATATGAATCTTATTCCCCGGACAATTCCGGATCTCCTCGTGATGTCCCGAATCCAATCCGAGACTCCGAACAACATTCGGTCTCCAACGCACATTCCATATCTACTTAAAACAACTTCGAACCTTAAGTGTGTCACCCTACGGTTCGTGAATATGTAGACATGACGGAGACACCTCTCCGATCAATAACCATCAGCGGGATCTGGAGATCCATAACGGCTCCCACATACTCAACGATGACTTCGTGATCGATTGAACCATTACATACGAAACAATTCCCTTTGTCTCGCGATACTCTACTACTTATCCGAGGTTTGATCATCGGTATCTCCATACCTAGTTCTACCTCGTTACTGACAAGTACTCTTTACTCGTTCCGTGATATGTCATCCCTTGTGACCTAGTCACATGCTTGCAAGCTAACTAGATGACATTCCACCGAGAGGGCCCAGAGCATATCTATCCGTCATATGGATGGACAAATCCCAATCTTGGTCCATGCGCTTCAACACATACTTTCAGAATACCCACGACACCTTTATGACCACCCAGTTACGAAGCGGTGTTTGATGTCATCAAAGTACCCATCCGTGATGGTGATTAACACAACCTCATGGTCGAAGGATTAGGTCACTATGCATTTAAAAGCTTATAGCAATACGAACTTAATGACTTGATCTTATGCTACGCTTACTATGGGTGTGTGTCCATCACATCATTCTCCTAATGATACAACCTTGTTATTAATGACATCCATGTCCATGACTAGGAAACCATGATCATCTCTTAATCAACAAGCTAGTTCAACAAGAGGCTTACTAGGGACTCTTACATGTTTACAAAACACACAAGTATTAGTGTTTCCTAATAATACAATTATAGCATGGGATGTAAACATTCATCATAAACACAAAGATATAATAATAACCACTTTTATTATTGCCTCTTGGGCATATCTCCAACAGTCTCCCACTTGCACTAGAGTCAATAATCTAGATTACATGTAATATACCTAACACCCATGGCGTTCTGGTGTTGGTCATGCTTTGCCCTAGGGAGAGGTTTAGCCAACGGATCTGCCACATTCAGATCAGTGTGTACTTTGCAAATCTTTATGTCACCATCTCGGACATACTCGCGAATAGCGTGGAAACGTAGCTTGATGTGCTTCAGCTTGCTATGTGACCTTGGCTCCTGTGCATTAGCTATGGCACCTGTGTTGTCACAGTAGATGGCCATCGGGTCCAACGCACTGGGAACCACGCCAAGTTCAGTAATGAATTCCTTCATCCATATGGCTTCTTGTGCAGCCTCCGAAGCAGCTATGTATTCCGATTCAGTTGAAGATTTGCCACAACGCTTTGCTTTGCACTCCTCCAGCTCACTGCAGCACCATTCAAAATAAATACGTATCCCGACTGTGACTTCGAGTCATCCGGATCGGTGTTCCAACTAGCATCGGTGTAACCGTTTACAACAAGCTGTTCATCACCTCCATAAGAAAGAACCATATCCTTAGTCCTATTTAGGTACTTTAGGATATTCTTGACCGCTGTCCAGTGTTCCATTCCAGGATCACTTTGATATCTGCTAGTCAAACTAACAGCATGTGCTATATCCGGTCTTGTACACAGCATGGCATACATGATAGAACCTATGGCCGAGGCATAGGGAATATTATTCATTTTCTCTCTATCTTCTGCCGTAGCTGGACTTTGAGTCTTACTCAAAGTCTTACCTGACAACATGGGCACGAACCCTTTCTTGCTATCTTCCATTCTAAACTTCTTTAGAACTTTGTCAAGTATGTACTTTGTGAAAGCGCTATTAGGCGTCTTGATCTATCTCTATAAATCTTGATGCCTAGATATATGCCGCTTCGCCAAGATCCTTCATTGAAAAACTATTATTCAAATAGGTTTTGACGCTATTAAGAAGTTCTATATCATTCCCAATCAACAATATGTCATCTACATATAGTACTAGGAATGCTACAGAGCTCCCACTCACTTTCTTGTAAATACAAGCTTCTCCATAAGTTTGTATAAACCCAAATTTTTTGATTACTTTATCAAAACGTTGATTCCAACTCCGGATGCTTGCTTCAGTCCATAAATGGAGCGCTGAAGTTTGCATACCTTGTCAGCATCTTTAATGTCGACAAAACCCTTGGGTTGTACCATATACAACTCTTCCTCGATGTCACCATTAAGGAACGCCGTTTTGACATTCATCTGCCAAATCTCATAATCGAAATGTGCAGGCAATTGCTAACAAAATCCTCACAGACTTAGCTTCGCTACTGGTGAGAAGGTCTCATCATAGTCAACTCCTTGAATTTGTCGGAACCCTTTCGCGACAAGTCGAGCTTTATAGACGGTAACATTACCATCAACATCTGTTTTTCTCTTGAAAAATCCAGTTGTTCTCGACAGCCTTATGACCATCCGGTAAGTCCACCAAAGTCCATACTTGGTTTTCGTACATGGATCCCATTTCGGATTTCATGGCTTCTAGCCATTTGTCAGAATCTGGGCTCACCATAGCTTCTTCATTAACGTCGCAGGGTCAATCAGCGTTGTCCACCAACATGACGTTCAAGGCAGAGTCATACCAATCAGGAGTGTTACGAACCCTCGTTGACCTGCGAGGTTCAACACAACTTCGACTGAAGTTTCATGATCTTTATCATTAGCTTCCTCTCCAATTGGTGCAGGCGGCACAAAAACATCTTCCGGTGCTGCGCTACTCTCAAATCCGAGAGAAGGTTCAATAACCTCGTCGAGTTCTACTTTCCTTCCAGTCACCTCCTTCGAGGGAAACTCCTTCTCAAGAAAGGATCCATTCTTGGCAATGAACACTTTGCCTTCGGATCTATGATAGAAGGTATACCCAATTGTTTCTTTAGGGTATCCTATGAAGACGCATTTCTCCGCTTTGGGTTCAAGCTTTTCAGGTTGTAACTTCTTTACATATGCCTCGCAACCCCAAACTTTAAGGAACGACAACTTAGGTTTCTTACCAAACCACAATTCGTACGGTGTCGTTTCAACGGATTTAGATGGTGCCCTATTTAAAGTGAATGCGGATGTCTCTAATGCATAGCCCCAAAACGATAGCGGTAAATCTGTAAGAGACATCATAGACCGAACCATATCTAAGAGAGTTCGATTACGACGTTCGGACACACCATTACGTTGTGGTGTTCCCGGCGGTGTCAATTGCGAAAGTATTCCACATTTCTTTAAATGCATGCCAAACTCGTAACTTAGATATTCACCTCCGCGGTCAGAACGCAGAAACTTAATCTTCTTGTTACGATGATTTTCCACTTCACTTTGAAATTCCTTTAACTTCTCGAAAGTTTCGGACTTATGTTTCATAAAGTAGACATATCCATATCTACTTAAGTCATCCGTGAAAGTGAGAACGTAACGATATCCACCACGCGATGCTACACTCATTGGACCGCACACATGGGTATGTATTATTTCCAATAAGTCTGTAGCTCGCTCCATTGTACGAGAGAATGGAGTCTTAGTCATTTTTCCCATTAGACATGCTTCGCATCTTTCAAGTGATTCAAAATCAAGTGATTCAAGAAGTCCATCAGAATGGAGTTTCTTCATACGCTTCACTCCAATGTGACCAAGACGACAGTGCACATGTATGTAGAATTATCATTCAATTTTGTTCGTTTAGCATCTATGTTGTGAACATGTGTATCACTACTATCGAGATTAAGTAAGAATAAACCATTCATCTCAGGTGCATTACCATAAAAGATATTACTCATATAAATTGAACAACCTTTATTCTCAGACTTAAAAGAGTAACCGTCTCGCAATAAACAAGATCCAGATATAATGTTCATGCTTAACGCAGGCACCAAATAACAATTGTTCAAATTTAAAACTAATCCCGAAGGTAGATGTAGAGGGAGCGTGCCGACGGCGATCACATTAACCTTGGAGCCATTTCCAACGCGCATCGTCACCCTCGTCTCTCGCCAGACTTCGCTTATTCCACAGCTCCTGTTTCGAGTTACAAATATGAGCAACCGAACCAGTATGAAATACCCATGCACTACTACGATTACTAGTAAGATACACATCAATAACATATATATCAAATATACCTTTCTTCTTGATGTTGCCATTCTTCAGATCCGCCAGGTACTTGGGGCAGTTACACTTCCAGTGACCAGCACCCTTGCAGTAGAAGCACTCAGTTTCAGGCTTAGGACCAGCCTTGGGCTTCTTTGCAAGTGCGGCAGCTTTCTTGCCGTCCTTATTGAAGTTGCCCTTGTTCTTAGGCTTGCCCTGTCTCTTGAAATTGGTGGTCTTATTGACCATCACACTTGGTGCTCCTTCTTGATCTCCACTTCAGCAGTTTCAGCATGGACGATAGTTCAGGCAACGTCTTGTTCATGTAGTGCATATTGTAGTTCATCACAAAGTTCTTGTAACTTGGTGGCAGTGATTGGAGGAGACGGTGAATCCCTAACTCATTAGGAATCGATATCCCCAACTCTTAGAGCTTGTTTGCGTACCCAGACATGGTGAGCACGTGCTCGCTAACGGAGCTTCCCTCTTCCATCTTACAGTTAAAGAACTTTTCGGAGGCCTCATAGCTCTCCATGGCCGCGCGAGTCTCAAAATTAGCCTGAGCTCCTTAATGATCTCGAACGGGTCGTGGTGCTCAAAACGCTTATGGAGCTCCGCTTCTAAACCGTACAGGATGGCACACTGAACTGTGGAGTAATGATTTTTCCGAGTGGCGTAAACATTCTTTACATCATCGGTGGCATCTTCTGCAGGTGGGTCACCTAGCGGTGCTTCGAGCACATAGGTCAACTGACCAGCCCTAAGGACGATCTTCAGTCCACGGAACCAGTCCGTGAAATTGCTTCCATTGTTCTTAAGCTTTTCTTTCTCTAGGAACGCATTGAAATTGATGGAGGGGGTCGCTATAATCTACAACAAGTTTGCAAGTAGTTTAGACTAAGTTTATGATAAATTGAGTTCAAATTTAATCTTAAATTAACTAGGTGAACTCCCACTCAAAACAACATCCCTCACATTGTCTTAGTGATTACACGAACCAAGTCCACTACACCAAGTCCGATCTTCACGAGAGAAGATGTAGTTTCATCGGCGAACAATCTTCATGTTCATCATATTATTTATATGACTCATGCTCTACCTTTTGGTATTCCGTGTTCCGAGACCATGTCTGTACATTCTAGGCTCATCAAGATAACCTCAGTTTCCGCATGTGCAAATCTGGCTTGCACACGTTGTATGCACACGTAGAATCTATCAGATCCGATCATCATGAGATGCTTCGAAACGACGAGTCTTAGCAACGGTGCCAACTAAGGGTGAACACTTTATTACTTGATATTTAGTGAGAGGGATCATCTTATAATGCTACCGCCGCGATCTAAGCAATACAAGATGCATAAAGGATTAACATCACAGGCAAATCATAACTAGTGTGATATGATATGGCCCTTTCTTCTTGCGCCTTTGATCTCCATCTCCAAAGCACGGGCATGATCTCCATCATCACCAGCATTGCGTCAAGGTCAGTGGCGCCGCTTCATGGTTGTCCATCATCACTAGCAACTATTACAACTACTTGGAATAAAGCTATTACAAGATGAATAGACACGCAGGCCTTAACAGAATTAAAGACAACCATTAGGCTCCTGCCGGTTGCCATATTACAACAAAGATCATTGCATACATCAAATACAATCACAATCACATGATGGCCATATCACATCACAAAACCCCTGCAAAAACAAGTTAGACGCCTCTAATTTTCTTTGCATGTTTTACGTGGTTTGGGGCTTTCGAATAAGAACGGATCTTACCTACAAAACTGAACCACAACGTTGATACAAGTGCTATCAAAGCTTGCAAAGTGTAAATTGGATCTATACTATGGTGGGAGAGACAGACACCCGCAAAGCCACTTGTGCAAAGCAAGTTACACGTCAAGCGTGGAGCAAGTCTCATGTGCGATGACATGTAAGGTTAGCCCGAGCTGCTTCATCCCACCATGCCGCAAGATGCAAAGTACACAAAGCAAAAGACGGCACGAGCACCAACGCCCACAACACCATTGTGTTCTACTCGTGCAACAGATCTACGCATAGACACGACTCTGATACCACTGATGGGTTCGTAGCATGGAAAACAAAAAATTTCTACCGCAAGAACGAACAAAAACCCAGATCTAATCTAGATAAAAGCCAAGATCTAATCTATTAGACATGTGCAACGAGATAGATCTGTACTAACCCTTGTAGACATGAAAGCGTTACGAGATTAGATCTCGTGGTTGATGTAGTCGATCACTTGCCGATCTCAAGATCGAGTGGACGATCCTTCCGGCGCCGCATTCCGGCAGCGCTTCCGCAGTCGGTCACACGTGCGGAGTTGAAGCAGACCTTCCTCTCCTCGTTCCAGCGAGCAGCAGAGGTAGTAGATCTCTCCATGGAATCCCAGCAGCACGACGGCGTGGTGGTGGTGGTGGAGTGGAGAATTCTGCAGGGCTTCGCCTAAGCCTGAGCAGAAATAAAGAGGAGGATAGAGGCGGCTTGGGGCAAGAGAGAAGGATCAAAGGGGGGTGGCGCCTCCACCCCTCTATATATATAGGGAGGGGTGCGGCCTAGGGTTCCCACCCCTAGGCCCACCCCTTAGGGCCGGCGCACCAAGGAGGTGGGGGGAGGAGTCCCCTCCCCCAAGTCTCCTCTTTAAATTTCCCTTATCTTATCTTATCTTATCTTGGTTTTCAAATAAACTCCAAAATATCTTCTAGAACCTTCCGGAACATTCCGATACCTTCTAGAATCCCCATAAAAACACTCCGGAACATTTCCTAACTCAGAAAAATATCCCCATCATATGAATCTTACTCCCCGGACAATTCCGGAGCTCCTTGTGATGTCCCGAATCCAATCCGAGACTCCGAACAACATTCGGTCTCCAACGCACATTCCATATCTACTTAAAAACAACTTCGAACCTTAAGTGTGTCACCCTATGGTTCGTGAATATGTAGACATGACGGAGACACCTCTCCGATCAATAACCATCAGCGGGATCTGGAGATCCATAACAGCTCCCACATACTCAACGATGACTTCGTGATCGATTGAACCATTAACATACGAAACCAGTTCCCTTTGTCTCGCGATACTCTACTTATCCGAGGTTTGATCATCGGTATCTCCATACATAGTTCTACCTCATTACTGACAAGTACTCTTTACTCGTTCCGTGATATGTCATCCCTTGTGACCTAGTCACATGCTTGCAAGCTAACTTGATGACATTCCACCGTGAGGGCCCAGAGCATATCTATCCGTCGTATGGATGGACAAATCTCAATCTTGGTCCATGCGCTTCAACACATACTTTCAGAATACCCAACGACACCTTTATGACCACCCAGTTACGAAGCGGTGTTTGATGTCATCAAAGTACCCATCCGGTGATGGTGATTAACACAACCTCATGGTCGAAGGATTATGTCACTATGCATTTAAAAGCTTATAGCAATACGAACTTAATGACTTGATCTTATGCTACCCTTACTATGGGTGTGTGTCCATCACATCATTCTCCTAATGATACAACCTTGTTATTAATGACGTCCAATGTCCATGACTAGGAAACCATGATCATCTATTAATCAACAAGCTAGTTCAACAAGAGGCTTACTAGGGACTCTTACATGTTTACAAAACACACAAGTATTAGTGTTTCCTAATAATACAATTATAGCATGGGATGTAAACATTCATCATAAACACAAAGATATAATAATAACCACTTTTATTATTGCTTCTTGGGCATATCTCCAACACCTAGGGCTACCCGCGCCAGGGGTGGTGTGGGCCCCCTGTGGCCCATCTCCACTCCTCCTTCTGGCAATCTTCGTCTTCTGAAAAAATAGATTTTTTCATGTATTTTCCCGGATTTTCTGATCTTCGCGAATTTCACCTCCAAATAGCCCCTTTTCCATCTGAATCCTGACTGCAGTGGTCCATGCTCCAAAAGTCATCAACCCTGGAAAAACAGATGAAATAACATAAGTATCATCTATTAATATGAAATATACCAATGAATAACAGTAAATTATGATATAGAATAGTGATGCAAAATGAATGTATCACCGTCCATAGAAGCATTACTCTTGCCCTTCTTGTTGTCAAGTTCTTTCCAAAGGGCATAGCTAGTCTCCCATTTTTTGCAGTCCTTAATCAACGTCCAACAATGGGATAACGTGAAGGTCTTGTTATCATTCACCTTCTTGAAGTGCTCCATTGCTTTCATGACCTACACATATGGATTCCAACAGTGTCTCAATGCATATGCAAGACATCAACAACAAGAGGAAGAGGTTTTACCATGTCAACTGTCATCATGCTGCTTATTTTCCTTTTCTTCACCATCTTGTAGGAGCCTTGGAACTTGCTACACTCGGCATGGATGGTGCCCCATCGCTTGGAGAGAGCGATCATTTCGATCGCTATAGAAGGCGTCCTTCTTGAATTTCATATGCTCATGGAAGAACCTGCCCACCTTTTTCCGGTAGGCAAAACCCTTTTGCTCGGTGCCGCATAGTGGATATTGTGAAACCTCCATCCATTCCTTGCATAGGATCTTGTCCTCGTCGGTGGTGTAGCTTGAGATTCGTTGGCTCAACTTCTTGTTGAAGACGAGCGAGAGGCCGCAAGTGAAGCGGCCAGCGACGTGACAGTGAACCCCTCGCCCATGGAAGCGCCATCGTTTCCAAACAATGACTCGTCCGCAATGTCGTAGGCATCTTGGTAGGTCTTTTGCTGGGTCTCTACATCCTCGCCATAGCCTTCACCATAGCCGTCGCCACCCTTGTTGATCATGTTGTGCATGGCGTCCTCGGCATCGTTGGCCACGAAATCCTATACCCAATTTGGCCACGATAAACAGACGGGAGCGGTGTGCAGACAAAGGCAGATAAATGTCACGGCCATACCGTGTCGTCATCGGTCGGCAGCGCGTCGGTCATTCCGCCGAACAGGTTAACTGGCGCCGACATGTCCACGACGGAGATGGACCGTTGCTTCTTCGGAGGTCAAATCAGGCGCCGCTGCAACGCGGGAAACGGAGGGCCCATGCCTTGATTCACTCCGGCGAGAGGGCAGCGGCGGCCATGGAGTACTAGGGGGGAGGCAGGGCGATCTTGCGAACGGCGCGCAAAATCTCGGTCGACGGTCGTCGGTGTTGGCCAAATCGCACGGGCGGGCTGCGCGGGTGAAAATTCAGCGTGGCAGTTAGGCGGTCCCGTGCGTGGTCCAGGGCGTTTGCGGCAGCGGACGGCTACCGCATAGGAGAGGGTTTTTTTTTAGGCTTACCCAAAAAAAAATTAGGGCAGAGGAGGTTTAGGGATGCCACTAGATCTGCGTTTTTGCGATTTCGTGCCCTAAAAAACTGTTTTTTTTGGGCAACAATTTATAGGGCAGCCATTAGAGTTGCTCTTATAAGAGTTGAAATTTTGCAAATGTAACTTGCTACTGCTCACTAAGAAGTTGGGGTTCTCAGACTTTTGGTGCGCCATGACGGTAGCGCCCGAGCCACGGTAGTACTACTACTATGAATGTTCTTTAGGCGCAACGATTTGGAAAGAGGGGCAGAGAGGATCCTCTCATAAGACTGGTCGCCACGGACAGTTCGCCCACGACTCTCCAGGCGGTCGCATCTGCCCCAAAACGACAGCTGTCGCCGATCCCTGCCTCCTTCACCGGCCGTTCCGGTGACAGAAGGGGTTTGGGGTCTTGGGCTCTGCCATGTAGTTAGGGTTGGCCTCTTCTTTATGTAGGTGTGGCTTCCATGGAGGAGACTGCGTCGCGTCAGAATAATTTGCCTCTATTCTTCCTCCATATCGACGTCGCTCCAACCGGCCACGTCGGGGGGCAGGTGGCGCGGTCTTCTCGCCGGTCTCTGGATCCAGTGAGATCTATGTCTGGTGGTCGACGTTCATCACTCTCGCGGGTGACGGTCTCATCGGCTGCTGCAATAGTGTTTGACGTTTTGCAACTGTGCACGTGGAAGACGACAGACAACAACTTCTCTCTTCTTTGACAGCATCGGATGAAGACGATGATGTCGGGATCTGGTGACCACGGGAAAGATCACCAGCCGACGTGCCACAAAGTCTTAGGCTCGTTGCTTGCGACGACTCGGTTCAAACCTCAAAAAGATCCTCGTATACGATGGTGCTCTCCTAGATGTAGGTATGACGGTTGTTCACCTCTTTTTCCGACGCTATCATGGTGGTGGCGGAGGATGGCCTAAGTTTCTCCGGAATTGTAATTTTACTTGCGGAGTTTTTCGTGCAAAGTTGCTTGATAAACATGTTTGTCTTAAGGGCTCTCCGTTTTAAAATATAAAATGTTTTAGCTTTGTAAAAGGAGTGTATCTAGACCCTTTTTAGTATATAGGTTCACTCCAGACCTATACGGAATCTAGATACACTCCACCCAAAAAAAAGCTGAAACACTTATATTTTGAAACGGAGGAAGTGTATGGTTTACTTTTAAAAAAACCACCTGGAAAGAGTTCTCCTACAAAATGCTAATCTCTTATCCAGAATCATTCCAACGAGCTTCTGTCTATTCACCTGTTTGATTCTTTATTACCCAGTATGAAGGTGCAATGATTTTTTCTCCCCTAAATTCTCATCGACAAGATGGACGTAGATGATGGTTTTTTTTCTTCTTTTCTTTTTTTTAGGTGACTGTTTTTCCTGTTCGATGTTAGAATAAGGCGATGACTTCCTTTCCGTTTGATTTATAGAACGCAAAATTGCAGATGATGTCCTTGGGTACAATTTCCCTTTTTCTTTTTGCAGAAACCGGTGGAAAACCAGAGAATCCCCACACACAAAAAAAAACAACTTCGAGGAACTAACTAGTGGGCCTTGCAAGACAGAGCCCAGTTCTTGTGCAAAGTCGGCCTGAACGGAGTCCCGGCTGCGCGAGGATGCACGTCTCACGATTAGTACCACCTCGGGAGCGGGGGAAAGGTTGCTCGGGAGAGCCGGCTATATAATAGGCGCCTAGTGCTTCGTTGCAAAGTACTTACCTGGACGGGGTCTACGGCCGATCAAGAAGGGCCGTGGCCTATATCAACGGCTCACATTGCACTTGGTGCAGCGCGTTGGTATACCATCTCCCTACGGGGAGAGTGGACGTCATAATTTGTGGTAGAGGGGGTACGCGTTCGCGCGGCCCCTGCCAAACTGTGAAAAATAAATTTCGGTAATTTGGTTGTGATGGTTTCTTTTCAGACGAACACCTTCTAAGGCAATGGGCTTATTGCTGGGCATCATCAGGTTGCAGTGAGCTGTCATACGACTGGCTACTACGACCACTAAGATAGAACACGGAAACCCTAACAGAGCGTACAGACACTGAGACCCACCACACACAGTAGCAGTAGTACTGAAGCAGACGAAGACACGGGAACGCTAACAAAGTAAGGTCCCTCCATGCAGGCCTGGGACGCCCGCACCACGCGCGTGCGTTTTAGGAGATGTGGATGGAGCGGACGTTGCGCTGCTTGTGCGCCTCCTCGTCCTTGGGCACGACGACCCTGAGTACGCCGTCCTGCATGGTGCACCTGATCCCGTCCGCCTTGGCGTTTTCCGGCAGCCGGAACCGCCGCATGAAGGACCCGAAGCTGCGCTCCACGCGGTTCCAGGAGTCGTCCTTGTGCTCCTCCTCCCGCGTTTTCTCCCCCCTGATCTTCAGCACGTTGCCGTCCTCCACCTCCACCTTCACATCCTCCTTCCTCACCCCTACAGAGCACAACAGCATGCATCGATCAGATGGGACATTTTGAATGGCGGCGCGCGAGTAGAAAGCCACGGAGCAAAACGTACCGGGGACCTCGGCGGAGAAGATGTGCTCCTTCTCGTGCCAGTCCACGTTGGTGCGAGCCACGGCCGTGGCGTCGTCACGGCCGCCGCCACCGTCGCCGCCGCGGCGCACGGCGTCCCAGGGCCAGGAGGCGCCGAAGGGGTCAAACAGGTCGGAGGAGAAGGGGTCCCCGCGGCCACCGAGCCATGGCATGAGCGACATCGTTGACACGGTGGTGCTTTGGTTGAGTCGAGGGCGCACACAAGTATGCTACTACTATACCCCCGCCGGTCTGTGAACTGGGCATTATAGCACCGAACGCATGGCCGCGTTGGTCATCCGCTTGACACGTCCGCTGTGTACGTGCCGCCCGCGTGCACAGGTGTTGCCATGGCGAGGGGTCGTGTCGATTTGGCGTGAGTCGGGGCTGCTCGATCAGGCACTGCACATCTGGCGCGCATGCACGCCAGTGGACGCCACGCTGGGTTGCCACTTGGTGAGTTTGGGATCAGTGTCTCAATACCGTTCATCTTTGACTTGTAGTCAAGCAGCACAAGGACGTCGGTTTTTTTTTTTCTCTTCGCGTGTTAGAGAGAAGAATAGCGTTCCAGGAGGCCACTTTTTGGCGAAATTTCCATCTGGGTGGAGAGTTTTCATCCACCCGTGTTCTTAGAACGTCGATTACGTTTTTTCATCCGCAATCCTAGACCGATGTAACTTTTTCGATAATCGCCTGGAAACGCCGAAAGTAACTGTTCCATGCAAGTCAGCCATTCTTCTTCTCTCTTCTACTTTTCTCCCCACCCACGGTCATTCTCTCTCCTCCTTTCCCCACCAATCATCCATCTCTCTCCTCCATTTTTCCACGCATCGGCGAGTTGGGAGTGAACACGGCTGGGAAAAGGGCAATTCCTAGGTGAAAATATACATCCATCCGGCGATTTTTACTTCCAACTTTTTTGGCCTGGAAACGCCGAACAAGTGGGGATGCTCTTAGCATCTTATTCAAACAAGCCAGAAGGTTCATCTTTTCATTAATTAACTAGAGAGTTTAGTGTTTAAAACAAGCAAATAACTACTCTCTTAAGTGACATGGGTTTATCTAAATTTGGATATATCTAGGCGTGTTTAGATACATGTGTATTTAAACAAAATCACGTTGCTTATTTTGTGACAGAGTTAAAAGATCCACATTTTCGATATTTGGATTGCTCATGTATTTTGTTTCTCTCCTCGAAACGGCCTTTTCGCGCTGCTATATTAATATAACAACCACAAATACAACTAATAATACTATTGGGCACAATTCAAGTCTAAATAAAAAAAGCTAACATCAGTGGCTCGACTAAAACGGAGATCACACGCCACCGTTGCGCCTTCCAAAGTATTTCCACCATACTCATAGAAATGTGAAGCATCACATATCAAGCAACACCCTAAGAAGGAAAACGGCAAAGATGACGTTGCTGCTGACCAGACTGGTTCTAGGGTTTCCCCCGTTACATATGGGGTGGGGAAGAGGTATACATGATACCCTTCAGGAAGGACGACGAAACCCTCAGGCGTTATCGCGTCGGTGCCAAGACGATAAGGATTTCCTCCGATCACAAAAACCAGACCCCCTATGGTCTGTAACACTCCACCAATCTCGTCACCGATTAGCACACGCCACCACAATTTTTTCAATCACCACCGTCGTATCACCATGCCCCACGTTGTGAGGCCAGCAAGCCCGAGAAGAAGGAACTTTGGCAAGGACAGGCAGTACAGTAGCATGCAGAGGGATCGACCTCCACCACCGATGGCGGTAGCCTCTCGGATGCATTAGCAATGACAAACCAGGCCCTCACCGGCCCGACTGAGTCCGGATTGAGCCTGTAAAGCCCTGCCACCACACTGTAGCAGGCACACCACTGTTTCCACCACCCAGCACTAGTCCGGGCTTCTCCATCCGCCAGAGGCGCCACCACCACGTTGAGGTGGCCCGTCTAGGCCTAGATAGGCCCATATCTAGGCCAGGAGGATGCCACTGGCCATGGTCCGGTGACTAGTCGGCCGTCGTCAACTACCATAGAACCTTGCTACCAAGAGGTCGCTATGTCGCTCCTATGTCCACCCGGCCTTGTCAGACCGCCTTCTTATCGAGATGCACCACTGTGGGCCGACTTGTGCGACACCATTACTCCATGCGTGCGAGGATGGCCGTCGCTGGCACTGCACAGGCACCGCCCGACGACTTGCGTCGGTGGTGGCCGAGGGGAGAAGGGGAAGAGGGGAAAGGGAGAGACAACACAGTGCGCAGCGCTCATGTCCGCCCGCATGGGGGCGAGACAAGAGCGAATGGGCAAGTTTTCTCGTGCCGTTCTATTTGTTGACCCGTTCATGTGTTTTGCTTCTAGGGTTCACTTCTTCTTTGATTTGACCCACGATGATATAATCATCGGTAGTATTATGAAAATTCTCGTCTCTTACTCCAAACTTTTTAGAAGACCAACTTGCTAATTGAGGCAATGCTTCTACCGGGTGGCCACTATCAAACATTAATTCTTTCGCCTACTCAAATAAATGCTATTCAAAATTGTGTGGAACTTTTTCTGTCTCTGAATTTTGGGCATCGCTGCGATTTTTGACAGCCCGACACGTACCTCGCGCCGAGGGCACGCGGGCGGGGTTATATTTGCACCACGCGGCCGTGACGCGTGCGCGCATGCTGCATGGCGAGTCAGCGCACACATCGGTGCCCGTCGGGCTACGTGTCGGTGTGCGTCTTGCATGCGTCATTAAGTCGACCCCAATGATGTGTGTCGCTTATTCCTTGTGTTCCTTGGTTGTGTCCGGATAACGTGGGTCCAGTCGTTGCCTCATGTGGAGTCATGCTGTCGACATAGTTCTTCCATCGCAACTTGTTCGCCGATGCTGCCTATGTATCTTGTGTACTTGTGGCCTGTTGTCTGGGTTGGGACGTTTTGATTTCTTGTTCTCCAGTTTATTCGTCCGTGTTCATGTCTCTCTTTTTACGGTGTCTTCTTGTCGTGCATGTGGTAGAGGACGAGCCAGCCGATCCTAACATCATTTTGGAGGAGCCGAACGATGAAGTCTAAAAATAAGAAAAAGATGTCTCTGACATGACTGGACTCCAGCTGGATTCTGCAGGGTCAGAGGGACAATAAAAATATGATGACTTTTGTCAGTCCCAAGTATAGCTGGGCATGGAAAGTCCGGCCTGGCCCGAAAAAAGCCCGATGGGCCGGGCTTTTCTAGCCCATGGGACGGGCCTGGGTAGCAGTTTTGAGGCCCATGCGCTACTCGGGCCGGGATCGGACCTGGAGAATGGCGAAAATAGGGAAGGCCCGACCTAATGGCCTGGTGGTATTTGTGCAGTTTGGGCCTGGGCATGAAATTTAGGCTCGATAGCCGAGCCGGGCTCGGGCCTGGGAAATGTGTGGGTAGAATTTTTGTGGCCCGGCCCAAAAAATACCCAGGTATAGTCCCAAGTAGATACTCCCCTATCTTCCATAGTTAGCTTACAGATGATGAGATGAGGGAGGACCCAGGGCCAGAGCAAGCTGGGTTCAGATATAAGGTCGTAAGCACTCGGTAGGGGTGACAACTTCCGTGATGTTTTGTCACTCATCGTATGCTAGTGATGGTAAGCCATTTTTCGTCATGGGGTGATTCTCCTCCGCTGGAACTTTTGCGTTTTGCTTAGGTTCGCATGTAGTGGAAACTTCAACATGGTCACCAACACCAACTGCGTATCCTTAAAAGTTAAGTGCATCTATATTGATGAAGACTTTTGACCCTTTGTTCCATTATTTTTTCGCATGCTTCTTCTCTATTATGTACTTCATAATATCCTTGAATTACTCAAATCATCGAATGCCACATCGAAACATTCTGCCCCAATGTATTCAGCATGTATATCTTTTTCACTTCCATGCCCCTTACCAACCATATCCAAACCATAATTTGAGGAGCTTTAGTACATAGAGGATATGCTTGCAATGGATCCCCTTAGGAAATCTCCAACCAAATGACCTAAATGAAGCACGGTTATCCGAACTTGTCCGCACGGACAGGGACACGGCCTAGCGTGGAAACCAAACAGATCAAGTAGCGCATATCGGTTCATGACGACCAATTTATAGCCTAAATTTGGGCTGGGAATGCGTTGGTGCGGATAGCACACATGTTCGCGCATATCTCCATCGTGTCCTATCTAGGCACTCCTGCCAGTGGCACAAAGACCATTTCCACTCCCGTAAAAATTACACCGGTGCAACCGATGAAGCCCTAGCTAGCGGTGGATGACCCCCTCCCCCACCACCACCGCTGTCGCTGCCACCAAGTAAAAGGCCCTGATGGGTTTGTAGCATGGAAAACAAAAAAATTCTACCGCAAGAACAAACAAAACCAAGATCTAATCTATAAAAAAATAAAGATCTAATCTATGAGATAAGTGCAACGAGATAGATCTGTACTAAACCTTGTAGATCCGAAGCCTTGATCGAGATCGGATCTTGTGGTTGATGTAGACGATGTGTCGATCTCAAGATCGAGTAGACGATCCTTCTGACGCCGCGTTCTGGCAGCGCTTCCGCACTCGGTCACACGTACGGAGTCGATGTAGATGATCATCTCCCTGTTCCAGCAGGCAGAGGGGGTAGTAGATCTCCATGAAATACTAGCAGCACGACGGCGTGGTGGTGGTGGTGGAGGAGAATTCTTGTAGGGCTTCGCCTAAGTCGCATCAGGAGGAAGGAGGAGGGAGTGGCAGCTAGGGTTTTAGGGTGAAGGGGCAAGGGGGGAGGTGCCCCCACCCCTCTTTATATAGAGGAGGGTGCGGCCTAGGGTTCCCACCCCTTGGCCCACCTCCTAGGGCCGGCGCACAAGGGGAGGGGGAAGTTTCCTTCCCTCCAGTCTTATCCCCTATAATCTGGGGATTTATGTTTATCTCTTCATAGAATGTTCTGGAACATTCTAAAACCTTCTAGAAGCTCCAAACAAAACTTCAGAACTTTTCCGAACCCCAGAAAACAACTTGCATTATATGAATCTTATTCTCCGGACCATTCTAGATCTCCTCGTGATATCCTAGATCCAATCTGAGACTCCGAACAACATTCGGTCTCCAACTCATATTCCATATCTACCTAAACAACATCAAACCTTAAGTGCGTCACCCTACGGTTTGTGAACTATGCAGACATGATCGAGACACCTCTCCGATCAATAACCAATAATAGGACCTAGAGATCCATAATGGCTCCCACGTATTGAATGATGACTTCGTGATCGATAGAACCATTTACATACGACACCGATTCCCTTTGTCACGCGATAATCTACTAATCCTAGGTTCGATCATTGGTATTTCCATACCTAGTTCTACCTCGATACCGATAAGTACTCTTTACTCGTTCCATGATATGACATCCCTTATGACCTAGTCACATGCTTGCAAGTAATTGGATGACATTCCACCGAGAGGGTCTAGAGCATATCTATCCGTCATATGGATGGACAAATCCCATTCTTGATCCATGCACTTCAACACATACTTTTAGAATACTTAATTCCACCTTTATAACCACCTAGTTGCAATTGGCGTTTGATGTCATCAAAGCACTCATCCGGTGATGGTGATTAACATGATCTCATGGTTGAAGGATTAGGTTACTAGGCTTTGACACTTTCAAGAAGTTCTATATCATTCCCAATCAACAATACGTCATCCACATATAGTATTAGGAATGCTACAGAGCTCCCACTAACTTTCTTGTAGATACAAGCTTCTCCATAAGTTTGTATAAATCCAAAGTTTTTGACCACCTTATCAAAACGTTGATTCCAACTCCGGGATGCTTGCTTCAGTCCGTAAATGGAGCGTTGAAGCTTGCATACCTTGTCAACATCTTTAGGATCGACAAAACCTTTGGGTTGTCCATATACAACTCTTCCTCAATGTCACCATTAAGGAACACCATTTTGACTTCCATCTGCCAAATCTCATAATCGAAATATGCAGCGATTGCTAACAAAATCCTCATAGACTTTAGCTTTGCTACCGGTGAGAAAGCATCATCGTAGTCAAATCCTTGAATTTGTCGTAACCTTTTCGCGACAAGTCGAGCTTTATAGACAGTAACATTACCATCAACATTTGTTTTTCTTTTAAAAATCCATTTGTTCTCGACAACCTTGCAGCCATTCGGTAAGTCCACCAAAGTCCATACTTGGTTTTCGTACATGGATCCCATTTTGGATTTCATGGCTTCTTGCCATTTGTCGGAATCTGGGCTCATCATAGCTTCCTCATACGTCGCAGGGTCATCAATGGTGTCCACCAACATGACATTCAAGGCAAGGTCATACCAATCAGGAGTGGTACGAACCCTCATTGACATGCGAGGTTCAATAGTAACTTCATTCGAAGTTTCATGATCATCATCATTAGCTTCCTCTCTTATTGGTGCAGGTGGCACAGAAACATCTTCTGGTGCTGCGCTACTCTCAAATCCGAGAAAAGGTTCAACAACCTCGTCGAGTTCTACTTTCCTTCCAGTCACTTCTTTCGATAGAAACTCCTTCTCAATAAAGGATCCATTCTTGGCAATGAAAACTTTTCCTTCGCATATATGGTAGAAGGTATACCCAATTGTTTCTTTAGGGTATCCTATGAAGATGCATTTTCCACTTTGGGTTCAAGCTTGTTGGCTTGTAACTTCTTTACATATGCTTCGCAGCCCCAAACTTTAAGGAACGATAACTTAGGTTTCTTACCAAATCACAATTCATACGGTGTCATTTCAACGGATTTAGATGGTGCCCTATTTAAAGTGAATGTGGCTTCTCTAATGCATAACCCCAAAACGATAATGGTAAATATGTAAGAGACATCATAGAGCGAACCATATCTAAGAGAGTTCGATTACAACATTTAAACACACCATTTCGCTGTGGTGTTCCCCGCGGTGTCAATTGCAAAAGTATTCCATATTTCTTTAAATGCATGCTAAACTCGTAACTCAGATATTCACCTCCATGGTCAGAACACAGAAATTTAATCTTTTTGTTACGCTGATTTTCTACTTCACTTTGAAATTCCTTAAACTTCTCGAAAGTTTCGGACTTATGTTTCATAAAGTAGACATACCCATATCTACTTAAGTCAACCGTGAAAGTAAGAACATAACGATATCCACCGCGCGATGCTACACTCATTGGGTCGCACACATCGGTATGTATTATTTCCAATAAGTTCGTAGCTCGCTCCATTATCCGAGAGAATGGAGTCTTAGTCATTTTTTCCATTAGACATGCTTCGCATCTTTTAAGTGATTCAAAATCAAGTAATTCAAGAAGTCCATCGGATTGGAGTTTCTTCATGCGCTTCACTCCAATGTGACAAAGACGACAGTGCCACATGTATGTAGAATTATCATTCATTTTTATTCGTTTAGCATCTATGTTGTGAACATGTGTATCACTACTATAAAGATTCAATAAGAATAAACCATTCATCTCAGGTGCATTACCATAAAAGATATTACTCATATAAATCGAACAACCATTATTCTCAGACTTAAACGAGTAACTGTCTCGCAATAAACAAGATCTAGAAATAATGTTCATGCTTAACACGGGAACCAAATAACAATTATTCAAGTTCAAAATTAATCCCGAAGGTAGATGAAGAGGGAGTGTGCCGACGGTGATCACAGCAACCTTGGAGCCATTTCCAACGCGCATCGTCACCTCGTCTCTCGCTAGACTTTGTTTATTCCGCAACTATTGTTTCGAGTTACAAATATGAGCAACTGAACTAGTATCAAATACCTAGGCACTACTACGATTACTAGTAAGATACACATCAATAACATGTATATCAAATATACCTTTCTTCTTGATGTTGTCATTCTTTAGATCTGCTAGGTACTTGGGGCAGTTGCGCTTCCATTGAACTTCACCCTTGTAGTAAAAGCACTCAGTATCAGGCTTAGGACCAGCCTTGGGCTTCTTAGTAGGTGCGGCAGCTTTCTTGCCATCATCTTGAAGTTTCCCTTGTTCTTAGGCTTGCCCTGTTTCTTGAAATTGGTGGTCCATCAACACTTGGTGCTCTTTCTTAATCTCTACTTTAGCAATTTTCAGCATGGAGAAGAGTTCAGGCGATGTCTTGTTCATGCAATGCATATTGTAGTTCATCACAAAGTTCATATAACTAGGTGGCAGTGATTGGAGGACATGATGAATCCCCAACGCATTAGGAATCGTTATTCCCAACTCTTGGAGCCTGTTCGTGTGCTCAGACATTTTGAGCACGTGCTCGCTAACGGAATTGCCCTCTTCCATTTTATAGTTAAAGAACTTCTCGGAGGACTCATAGCTTTCCACGGCCGCATGAGTCTCAAAAATCAGTTTAAGCTCATTGATAATCTCAAAGGGGTCGCGGTGCTCGAAGCGCTTCTGAAACTCCGATTTTAAACCATATAGGATGGCACACTGAACTGTGGAGTAGTGATTCTTCTGAGTGAGGAAAACATTTTTAACATCATCAGGAGCATCCTCTATAGGTGGGTCACCTAGTGGTGCATCGAGCACATAGGTCAACTGACCAGTGCTGAGGACAATTGATGACCCACAAGTATAGGGGTGTATCACAATATTTTTGATAAGTAAGAGTGTTGAACCCAACAAGGAGCAGAAGGTGTTGGCGAATGGCTTGGAGCAGGAATTCTCTGTAATACTTAGCAAACGGATTTTTAGGGGTTTTTGATAATGCAGGTAAATAAAGTACGACTAAATAAAAGACAACAAGAATAAATGCAGCAAGTGGCCCAATCCTTTCTTTAGAAAAGGACAAGCCGGTTGTATTAGTTAAGATGACCAAACGTTCTCGAGGACACACGGGAATATCGTCAAGTGCTTTCGCTTCATATAGTTGATTAATCTTCTTTAGTTTGCTAAGTGTTGTGTGGGTGAACCTGTGCTAATGTACCGACCTTCCTAGGACTAATACATACTTGTGATTATAACCCTCGCAAGCATCCACAAGTACAAGAAGGTAATTAAGGTAGAAACCTAACCACAACTTTAAACTCTAAGACCCTGACATCCCTTGTGCAAAGGTTTCCTAGCGGGGGTTCAGGTTTCTGTCACTCTGGCAACCCCTACGATTAGTAGCCAAATACACAATGCATTCCCCTAGGCCCATATAGGTGAAGTGTCATGTAGTCGACATTCACATGACACCACTAGAAGAAATACACCACAACTTAAATATCAAACCATTGAATCTTACTCAACACAATTCCACTACTAACAACATGACTTCTCCCATGTCCTCAAGTACAAAACAAACTACTCACAAGACATCATATGGATCATGATCAGAGATGATATAATGATATGTAACAATCTGAACATAAACGATAATTCAATGGTTCACTCAATAGCATCAACTACAAGGAGTAATCAACACCGGGAAGTTTCCCCTAAGAACTATGCAAGATTCAACCCAATTGTTACAGTGGTATGGAGTGGTGATGATGGTGCTGGTGGAGATGATGGTTGTGATGATGATGATGATCCTGATGAAGTCCAGCTTGATGGTGGTGTTGATGGCGACGATCTCCCCTCTCCAGGAAGGAATTCGCTCGGCAGAATTCTGTCTGCCAGATCTCTCTCTCTCTCTCTCTCGGTGTTTTCCGCCCCGCAAAGGCGGCCAAATCTTTTTGTGGTTGCTCCCCTAGGTATTAGGGTTCCGTGGAGATAATATACGCCAGAGGGGAGAACCTAGAGTGGGCCAGGGCGGCCACACCACCTGCTAGCATGGCCTAGGATGCCCGCGCCAGGGGGTGGTGTGGGCCCCCTGTGGCCCATCTCCACTTCACCTTCTGGCAATCTTCGTCTTCTGGAAAATAGAATTTTCCATGTATTTTCCCGGATTTTCAGATCTTCGCGAAATTTGCCTCCAAACAGCACCTTTTCCATCAGAATCCTGACTGCAGTGGTCCATGCTCCAAAAGTCATCAACCATGCAAAAACAGATGAAATAACATAAGTATCATCTCTTAATATGAAATATATCAATGAATAATAGTAAATTATGACATAGAATAGTGATGCAAAATGGACGTATCAACTCTCCCCAAGCTTAGACTTCGCTTGTGCCCAAGCAAAAACTGAGCTCAATAAACATGACCTCGGGTTTATGGAGTGAAGAGTCGATAAAATAATACGTACAAGAAGCATCGCATTCATTAATACATAAATTATAATAGAAGATAACTCACTATTATATAACTTAACTTGTAATAAGTAAAGGAAACACAATAAAGATACATAAAGTAAATCATAATTGGTAATGGAAAACTTAGCTCTTGGTTGAAAAATAGTTGACAATTTGCTGGAGTTCACACATAACTGGTTTTCAATGATAGCTTTCAAAGTAGTAAACACTAAGATAAGAGCAATGTGCAAAACAAGGAAGATAAGAAACATGATTGAATAAATCATCATATGAATGAATGAAACACAACAACTCAAAATACTTGCTGAGATAGAAGGGAATAGGTTTACTGACTCAACTAAAAAGTAAAATAAAGGCCCTTCGCAGAGGGAAGCAGGGATTTCAAGTTTCATAAAGAGCTTCCAAAAATTATGATACTTATTAGCTTTCAGCTCTCATTTCCCCTATCATAGGCATCTTTAGGTGATTAAGGTTAAAGTGATCAAATATGAGGATATGCTTGACAAGTTGCAAGTTGAAAATCTCATGTCCCTTGAATACGAGGGCCGCTCCTCATGCTACTCAAGTTTAGTCACCGGTAAGTTCTTATCATAGTAAGTATATGTGTATCATACAGAACCGCCAATGGGGTAGCCCTTGCCCGATGATACGAAAGAATCCCCATATCAAAATGACAAGGCAAGCAGACAACGAGCATCTCAACAATCTTCTTATTTACCATGGGAAAATGGTGCTTTTTTCTCTCTTTCCTCTTTTCTCATCTTTTTTTCTTTTTCTCTTTTCCTCAATCTCTATCTCTTTTTTATAAGAAGAATGCTTCATAGATGCTCATTATGGTTACGCTGCAGGTTTCCACCATGATTAGGCATGGATTAGACCGGCGGCCCAAGCGTTTCTCTAACAAACATACATAACTCCATGGACTTACAAGCTCCCCTTTCATTTCACACCGACGACATCCATAGACAAAAGAGCATGATATCAACTAGGTACAAAGTACAAGTGCAATGTTGAAAGCAGTCCCCATGACATCATGGTTCTGCTAATTCACAACTTACAAAGCGCAAGCATATACGCAACATAGATGGGCACAATGGTTCAAGTTTATTAAGTGCAAGAAAGTAAAGTGTGCCATCAAGTTCGTGAGAGCTTTAATCACTAATTTTCACATAACAAGTTTAAAGGAAGGTAGATAAAAACATGAATTTACTTGGAGTAGCTATATTGATAGTAGGTAGGTATGGTGGACACAAATGGCATAGGTTTTGGTTTAAGGATTGGATGCACGAGAAGCATTCCCTCTCAGTACAGGTTTTTGGCTAGCAAGGCTGGGTAGCAAGCATAAGAGTTGAAGGAAACAAACAATCATACAAGTGATAAAAACAAGCATGCAATCTTCCTTGGAAGCACAAAAGATCTTAACAAGAGAATACTAAACTTATGAGCAAATCAAGAAAGAAAGATGATGAAATTATATTTCTTTAAGAGTACTTTTGTCTTTTTCATTCAATTCTCAAAATAGTGTTGCTACTGACCGAGCCAGGTTTGCCAAAACCAACTAAATTAACTCAATGATCCCAAAGTGATACCAATACTAACGACAAGATCAATCATATAACATGAATTAAAAAACTAATATAAGATATGCAAAAGAGTAAATGATAGAACTTCTCATTAATATTCCATAACTGCAACTCACACCAAGGGATACATAGATATCTAACGAGAGGGGGGACGCTTCCATAATGCAAACCATCCTACATGATAACTTCTCTATTCATGATATGACTCTAATAAAAAGGTAAAAAGATAGAAGATAGTGATGTGATACCGCGACACTCCCCCAAGCTTGGAACAAACCAAGGGGATGCCAAAACCTGATGACGAATTACTCCTTCGGTGGTGGTGGTATTCTCTCGATGAGCTTTTTGATTAATTTCCCCAGGTCCTCAATATTGAAGGTGAGAGTACAAATCAACTCCGAGTTTTGCTCAATGTGGCTCATGATCATGTTGGGTTGCGAATTCCAGCTCTTGCGATTCTTTCCCCACTCTTCCTCCTTGAAGTCTTCTTTTCCTGCATGGTCAGAACGAGGCATATCCCAATTGGAGGGTAGTTTCTCCTTGGGCATATTCTGGAATTGATGCTCATGGATAAGGGTATGGAAGGGATTCTTGGTGCGTGGAGGAAGTGACCGTGGAGCCAAACAGTGACGCGGAGGCTTCCCTCCAGTTGACATCCGTGCAGTCCTTTTGATCTTGGCAGGGTTTGCCAACACTCCAATGCTTGCAATGGTAGTGCCTGTGTGCGTATGCTGGCCTTTATTTGTTGGAAATATGCCCTTGAGACAAATAGTAGTAAGGACTATTATCATATTTCATATAGTTTATGATTAAGTTTTATCTCATGCTATAACTTTATTGAGTGGAAACATCAATACACGTGTGATATACAAACAACCAGGGGTTCCCAGTGAAACTCTAGTCACTGGTTCATTGGTCAACAGATGATCAAGTTTCCTGATCATGTTGCATTTATGCCAGTTGGAAATGGAGTCAACTTGTTCGGAGAATGAGATGATGAACCAATACCCAACCTAAACATCGTGACCCGATCATGTCACGAAGTTCAAGTTACGATGATTAGAAATGGATCCTCGCAGACTATTCCTTAGACCGCGAGGCTATATCAATCACTGTCTCCCGAGAGTGCTTTGATAGCATCAAGCGCCACTTGGTAATACGGTGGTTATAAAGGTGTGTTCAGGTACTCGGAGGAAACCATTGAGGCAATTTATGTCAAGAGCAGGATTTGTCCGTCCATGTGACGGGAAGATACTCAAAGGCCCACTAGGAGAGGTTATATCCAATAGCTGCGGAGCGTGTGATTTGATCACGGGGATATCACTTGTCAGAACGAGTCAAGTAGCGTTGTTCGGTAACGAGATTGAACACGACATGGTGATGTCATTGATCAGATCTCGGGCAATGCAAGTATCAAGAGACAAAGGGAATAAGACACGACTGTCCCGGTTCAAACGACGAAAGATCTTCGTGGAACGCACAGGGGTCACATGGCCATCCAGGTCCCTCTGTCGATCATTAGTGCGGGACTGTCCCGACCATGTCTGGAGTGTTCCTGAACCATGGGGTATCACGCTTGAGGGCTTGATGATTCTTAGAGAGTGTTTATAGGATTGGTAGAATCACCGAAGAATAGTAGAGAGAAAACCGAAAGGGTTTCGGTAAGTCCGGAGGATGTCCGGAGTGGAGGTGGAAGTGTTCCACAGCCACGGAGGTTGAATAATATGTGAATGAATGTGAAATATTGATTTAATCATTTATTCATAATTATTTAATAAAGAGCAAAATCAATTTAAATGGTCAAAGGCTTAATGGGCCAAATCCCGGAGGGGAGAGGGCCCATTAGGGAAAGGAGAGAGGGAGAAGGGGCCAAGGGGGTGGCCGGCGCCCTAGTGCCCCCTCCCTCGTGCGAGGCCCATGGGGGTGGCCGGAAGTGCCACCCCCTCCTCTCCTTTAGTCCCACCCCGGGACTTTGAGGGAGGTAGTACCTCCCCTCCCCCTATATATAGTGGGGGTATTTGGCCAGATAAATACACCCAATAATCAATAAAGGTATTCTCACTTTTGGGAGGACCCCTAATTGATATTTTCTCTCTCTCCCTCTCTCTCCCATGACCGTGGTCCCAAGTCTGGACTGCGCGAACGAGAGACATCTTCACCGCGGATCGCCGTCGCGCTGCGGGATTTGGATCTGGGAGCTCTACTTCTGCAACTGCTGCTGGATCAGCGAAGCGGGAGTCATCGTCCGACACCGGACGTGTGTAACTCCCTCGAGGTGTCACACTTGAGGCACTCAAGTCGTTGGAGCCGTTGGAGCGCAAGGACTTCATCACGACCTTGAGGTCGGCTTCGGCTCATCTACATCAACCACGCTCTCCTGAGAGTTGACAACGCTTTTCGGTCTTTAAGGGTAAGTTCGCGAAAATCCCCTCCCTTTACTGTATTACTAATAGATAGGTCCTGGCAGCTTCAGGGGTTCAGGGACATAGGATAAAATTTATTATTTTCATACGTGGAACCCCTACATTATTTGCCTCCTCTTCATCTTTAATCTTGATCTCCTTCTCCTGCCCGGGGTCTTGGGGATCTTCCTCCATAGGCTCCTTGCCCTTATCGTTGCCGGAGACCATTGTGCTTCTAAACTTTTAAGAATAGTTCCTGGCAGAAACAGATCGAAACAAAAACACAACGAGAGCATGATATACGAACCTCGGGGGATTATATATTATGAATTTTTACAACAAAAGGAAGGTACTAGGAGAAAACAGGTCGGAGACGGAGTCTGGGGCGACCAGGGGTGGTGTGAGCCACCCTGGCTCCGCTTCCGTCCCTCTTTCACTTTGTTGCTTTCCTTGTTGAATAAAAACTCCAAAAATATAATTGGACAGAATTTTCATGAAACTTTTCTTACCAGAATTGTTACCTATTCGAAAACGGACTCTGCAGGTCTCTGAATTTGGTATTTAGTAGATTCTTGGAGAGTCACTGCTTGAATAACATCATTATCTTCATCTTCATACTCATATTGCTCGAGTCATGAAACCTTTCACTTTCTTATTACACCATTTTCTCTGATAACCTGAAAATTTCTTTCACACAAAACTTTACACAATTCTCATTAGCAACATTAGTATAAGCGAGGTAATAAACCTTTTAGGTTCAAATTCAACTTAAATCCATCAAAACATAAGCTACTGTAGCAACTCCTTTCGAAAATCCAAAAAGGAAATCGACTTAAGAAGCAAATGCAAGAGTGGCAAAATCTGTCAAAACAGACCAGCAGGTAAAGATCAATTTTTTGAAACTCTTCTGTTGCTCAAATCAAAAAGTGCAAAACTAACGAAAATTAAATAACAACCTAGGGCATAAGCACAAAAAATTACAGCTCAATCCAACGTACAGAGATCTCTCACGAAGTTTTACGGTGAAACACAAAAATATGTTTCAGGACAGCAACTTCCCCAAATCTTACTTCTCTCTCATTAGAGGTTGATCTTGACACAAAACCAAACAAAAAAGATAAGGAGAGATTATTTCCGAAACAATAAGTTCCAAGACTCAAAGAAACAAAACAAAATAAAAGCACAAATAAATTGGGTTGTCTCCCAAAAAGCTCTTTCTTTATAGCCATTAAGATAGGCATGATAATTTCAATGATGCTCACATAAGAATATGAATTGAAGTGAAAGAGAGCACTAAGAAGCAAAAATATACATGTTTAAGGCTAACCCACTTCCTATGCAAGGGAATTTTGTAAGCAAACAAGTTGTTGAAACCAGGAACTGCTAGGATAGGAAGGCAAAACAAGTGCAACATAAAGACTTTAAGCATAAAACGAGGAAACTTAATATTATTGAGACACATTAGAACAGTCTTTCCTCTCTCATAATAACCTTTAGTATCATGCATAAATTTAATGATATAACTATCACAAGAACCGTTGTAGCAATGATCACTTGTCCTAACAGAAAACACAAGGAGATCAACTCTCATAACACAACTTTATGAAACAATATTAGGGATATCCTTATAGAGGATAGTGTGTCCATCTTCTTCATATTTAGTGGAAAAATCTTTCACATTTGCTATTATAGGTTCATCATCCATTTGTTTATCAGGTTCAATAGCTTTGTTCGTACTTTCATTAACCATACTAGCTATCATAGAATGTTCCTTTATCTTAACTAGGAAAGGTATTTTCTCAATGTAAGGTTCAGGTAAAACATGATTAGCAGTATAAACTTCAGTATTTCTTGCAGGAACACTACCAACAATGTCTTTATAAGGTGCATGATACTTATTCCACTTCTTTTTAGGAACTTCAATATAGGAAGCAAAAGCCTTAAAATAAGTTGCAATAGCTTGAGAGTCTAGACCATAAGCATTTTTATATTTTGAAAGTCATCAGTTCCCATAAAAGATTCAATGCATTCATAATCATAATTTATACCTGACTTTCTTCCTTTGTCATTCTTCCATGCTTCAGCATTGTCTTGAATACGGTCAAGAAGATCCCATTTAGCTCCTTCTTTCATGTGTGTAAATGATCCAACACAAGAAGCATCCAATAAATCCTTATCATGAAGAGAAAGCCTCGCATAATAGTTATTGATAATAATATTGTGAGGGAGCTCATGAATAGGACATTTGAGCATTAGTAACTTCAATCTCCCCCAAGCTTGAGCTGTACTCTCTCCATCAAGAGGCCAAAAGTTGTATATTTGATTCCGATCTTTATGAATTTCACTAGGAGGATAAAATTTTGAATAAAAGAGAGGCACTATTTCCTCCCATTCAAGAGCTTGACCATTCTTCATCAGCTTATACCATTCCTCAGCTCTTCCTTTTAGTGATAATGAGAATAAATTCTTCTTGACCTGATCTCTTGTAATACATGCACACTTGAACAACCCGCATAATTTGTGTATAAAGAGCAAATGATCACCGGGATGGATAGTTCCATCTCCAACATAATAGTTATCCATAACACGATCAATAATTCTTGTAGGTATTTTAAAAGTATCATTCTCAGCAGGTGGTGGTTCATCTACTACCTTAGCAGTGGTAGTAGCATTACGAAATAAGAAACTCAGCGAATTATCCATATTGAAAATAAAGAAACTAACAGAAGTAAACAATACTCACAGTAGAAGTTTCCTTTACCAGTTCCACTCTCCAATAGCGCTTCACTCCCCGGCAACAGCGCCAGAAAATAGTCTTGATGACCCACAAGTATAGGGGGTGTATCGCAATATTTTCGATAAGTAAGAGTGTCAAACCCAACGAGGAGCAGAAGGTGTTGGCGAATGGCTTGGAGCAGGAATTCTCTGTAAATACTTAGCAAACGGATTTTTAGGGATTTTTGATAATGCAGGTAAATAAAGTACGAGTAAATAAAAGACAATAAGAATAAATGCAGTAAGTGGCCCAATCCTTTCTTTAGCAAAGGACAAGCCGGCTGTATTACTTAAGATGACCAAACATTCTCGAGGACACACGGGAATATCGTCAAGTGCTTTCGCTTCATATAGTTGATTAATCTTCTTTAGTTTGCTAAGTGTTGTGTGGGTGAACCTATGCTAATGTACCAACCTTCCTAGGAGTAATACATACTTGTGATTACCCCTTGCAAGCATCCGCAAGTACAAGAAAGTAATTAAGGTAGAAACCTAACCACATATTTAAACTCTAAGACCCTGACTCCCTTGTGCAAAGGTTTCCTAATGGGGGTTCAGGTTTATGTCACTCCGGCAACCCCTACGATTAGTAGCCAAATACACAATGCATTCCCCTAGGCCCATATAGGTGAAGTGTCATGTAGTCGACGTTCACATGACACCACTAGAAGAAATACACCACTACTTAAATATCAAACCATTGAATCTTTCTCAACACAATTCCACTACTAACAACATGAATTCTTCCATGTCCTCCAGAACAAAACAAACTACTCACAATACATCATATGGATCAAGATCAGAGATGATATAATGATATGTAACAATCTGAACATAAACGATAATTCAATGGTTCACTCAATAGCATCAACTACAAGGAGTAATCAACACCGGGAAAGTTTCCCCTAAGAACTATGCAAGATTCAACCCAATTGTTATAGTGGTATGGAGTGGTGATGATGGTGCTGGTGGAGATGATGGTTGTGATGATGATGATAATCCTGATGAAGTCCAGCTTGATGGTGGTGTTGATGGCGACGATCTCCCCTCTCCGGGAAGGAATTCCCTCGACAGAATTCTGTCTGCCAGATCTCTCTCTCTCTCTCTCGGTGTTTTCCGCCCCATAGAGGCGGTGGAATCTTTCTATGGTCGCTCCCCTAGGTATTAGGGTTCCGTGGAGATAATATACGCCAGAGGGGAGAGACCGGAGTGGGCCAGGGCGGCCACACCACCTGCTGGCGCTGAAAGAACATTTCATGTTTTCTATGTTATGCGTGTTAGATAATAATACTATGGAGACTTTTCATGTGTGCTAAGTGTGCAGGAAGTTTTGAGGGGGGGCGGATAATCCGCCCTACCAAGGGCCGGATAATCCAGCCTACCTCATTTCTCAAGGAAGCCAAGGCGCGTCGTTCGGGGTCCAGTCGGAATTTCTCCCGGAAAATCCGAACTGGGGCGGGTTTTCCTCCCCAGGCCGGATAATCCGGGTGTCGCATGGGCTGGATAATTCGGCCCCCAGTTTTCGAGCAATAGGTGCCAAGGCGCCTCGCTCGGTATCCGGTTGGATTTTCTCCCGGAAAATCCGAACTGGGGCGGTTTTTCTTCCCCAGGCCGGATAATCCGGCCTTCGCACTAGGCCAGATAATCCGGCCCCCAGAAGTTGATCAAGGGCAAGCTCGACGCGTCTCACTGTGAGGGGGCGGATTATCTGCCGGATATTCTGAGTCTGGGGCGGAGTTTCCCCAGACCGGATAATCCGGCCCTCACCCCCAAAGACTGCAACGGCTGGTTTCTGAAGGGGGGTATAAATACCCCTTCTTCCCCAACGTTCAGAACTCTTGATTCATTCGAATTTGACCAGACCTTGTGCAAGAGCTCTAAATCTCGATCTCCCACTTCAACCACCCGAAGGTCTTGATCTTTGGTGGAATTGAAGGAGGAGAAGTTCATCAAGAATCAAGCGCTTCAACTCCTCTCCATTCACTTCGAGAAATCCCTGATCTAGTATTCTTGTCAATACCTAGATCTTGTTTATTGTATTTGATAAGTTTGTCCTTGTGGCAGCTTGTTGTCATTTCGGGAGCCTCCAAGTTGTTGTGGAGTTGTTGCCCCGCTAGTTGTGTAAAGGCGCCGGTGCCTGCCTCGAAGGGTACCTATAGTGGAAGGTGGATCAGGCCTGTTGTGGCGAGATCCATCGGAGAACAGGGTGAGGCCTTTTGTGGCGTGGTGGTCTTAGTACCGCCCACCCGTCCAACGCAGACGTACTTCCCTTAACAAGGAAGGAACTGCGGTCAAACAAATCCTGTGTCTCCGCGTGCTTCACTTCGGTTTACTCGTTCCTCTTCCACTCGCTCTTTACTCGCTAGTAGATAGGTTTGCATATAGGAAAATTCCACCCAGTTTATCTAGTGAATTTACCCTTTGTGCTAAGCCTAAAATTGAAAAAGAATTAAAAATTGGTGTAGCACCTATTCACCCCCTCTAGGTGCCCATACGATCCATTTCAATTGGTATCAGAGCCCCGGCTCTTAATTCGGGCTTAACCGCCTAAGAGTAGTATGGGTACCAAGGATGATGGAAATGAGGCTGTGGATAAGGTCACAATGGATGATCTCAAGTCGTTGGAAACAACCTTGTTGAAATCCTTTGAGGCCAAGATGGAGGAGATGAATCAAATGATTGCTCGCCTCACATCACCCATAGCCCCATCTCCATCCTCCTCTGAGGCTCCCACACCATCATCTAAGGAAAAGGGTAACGCCAGATCCAAGGATGATGATGTGGAAGGTGAAAAACTAAATGGCTCCACCTCCAAAAAGGGAAGTGGTAAGGAGGAATATAATGAGGTTTGCCACGTATATTCCCCTGACCCACCTATCCCTCATCCTCATATAAACAATAGGGGTGATCCACCCAAGCTCACTGCATCCTCTTTTAATCAATGGCAATTCCTAATGAAATCTCATGTGTGCAGCTCCTCTATTGAATTGTGGAGGATTATTGAAGAAGGTCTTCATATTGGAGATCAAACCAATCTAACGAGAAGGGAAGTTGTGGATAGCCAGTTGAATGCCACCGCCCTCCACATGATACAGCTGGGTGTGGGTCCCAAGGACATGCCACACATTGAACATCTCAACATAGCTAAAGAGGCGTGGGATGCTCTTACGGACCTTTTCATTGGAAATTAAAGCATGAGAAGAAACAGGTATGATGCTCTTAGTAATGAAGCTGAGGGATTCTACATGTTGGATGGTGAAAACCATGAGGACATGTATAGAAGACTCAAGGGCATCGCAACAACATTTCGGAAGCATGGGGCCACTCACATTGATGATGCATGGATAAAAAGAAAGTATGTGAGTGCCTTAATGCCTTTCGAGCCAACGGATTTGAAGAGCCTGCAAGGTAGACACAACTATCATCAAATGACATCCAATGAAGTCATGCAAGAAATGGCGTCATTCAAAGTGGCGGCAAAGAATGCTGAAGATGCCCATGCTCGGGCCATTGGAATGCAAAAGGGTGTCAATGTGGCTCTCAAAGCCAATGTTGTTGAGCAAGAGGAAGATGAAGAAGCTTTTGAAGGGGTATCCATGGACTGCCCCGATGAGGTCAAACGTGCTCATGGTGAGTACATGGCATTCTATGCAAGGAACTTTTGGAAGGACCCTGCCAAAGCCAAGTCTGACCTTGAGCGCAAGAACGGGTCAAATGGAAGAAGAGAAAGTGGCCCAAGATTGAGAACTTGCTTCAACTGTGGAGATAGAATGCACTTTGTTGCCGAGTGTCCTTATCAAAATAGAGAAGACAATGGTGGCAGGCTCATTCTTAAAGAGAAATCTAAAGCTCCTAAGAAGAAGCCGTTTATTAAGAAGAATGGCCCTTTCAAGAAGCAACCCAAGATTGTCCTTGTATCTCAAGAGGAATACTCCTCCGCAAGTGAAGATGAAGAGGATGATGATAGTTCTCGCGAAGTGGCTGCTATAGCCACCACATCGACTCCCTCCTCTCTCTTCGACTCGCCGAACGAGAACGCCATCAACAACAACGCCACTTGTCTAATGGCAAGAGGATCCGAGGTATCAACTTCTAGCTCTTCATTTCCTAAGACTAACATAATTTTGGATATGAATGATCATGACAGTCTTGAAATGAAAGAAGAAGTTATTGCCTTGGATACTTTTTTCACTAACCTACAAGGTGAGCACAAACTCCATTTTGATGCTCTTATGAGTCAACTTGCTCAAGCCGAAGATCTCCTTGAAGAAAAGGGTAGAATTGAAAGAGAAGATGCCTTGGAGATAGCTTCTTTGAAGAATGCCTTGGAAGAGGAAGAGGAAGCTCGAGTTTCTTTGGAAGAAAGACTCGAATCCCTTGAGGGGTCACAAGAAGAAGCTGTAGCTCAGCTCATTAAAGAACGTGACCATGCTCTTGCCAAGGTAAAGAAACTAAAGAAAGAAAAGATTGATTTTGGGGCTGTTCATGCTAGACTTTTGGAGAAGTTTGATAATCTCGAAAGTGCTCACAAGGCATTGAAGAGTGATCATTCTACTGTAAATGAGTCTCATGACCAGCTCCAAACTCAATTGAAAAGGTATGATGTGCCAAGTACCTCCTCTTCATCCTTTGGAAAAGAAGATCTTGCAAGAAGTTCTCAACACAAAGGTAAAGGGGTTATTGATGAGATACTGAGCAGGCAAAGGACAAACAATAGTAAAGAAGGTCTTGGTTACATACCCAAGACAAAGAGCAAGAAAAACAACAACAAGAAGAAGAAGAACAAGACTGCTCAATCAAAGACTAGCAACATTACCAATAACAAGACTAATCATGATGGTTTTGCAGGGATCAACAATCCTAACTTTGAACTATATTGTGATTGTTATGGTGATGTTTATGCTAGTTATGTAGGGCCTTATGATTGTTACATTCCTTGGTCTATTTGGGTTCCCAAGACCCTTGTTACTAGCATGAGAGGACCCATTTAAAAATGGGTACCTAAAACCAAGAAGTAATTTTCTTGCAGGGCTATGCTTCCGGTGGTTCTAAATGGGTACTCGATAGCGGTTGTACGAGTCATATGACCGGAAGCAAGGAGATCATCACGGAGATGCGGCCAAACCTTTATCACATTACCGTCTCCTATGGTGACAAGTCAAAATCTGAGGGCGTGTGTTGAAGGGAAAATGCATTATTCACCTCATCGAAGGAAAACCATTATCTCTTAAAAAAGGATTTTGGAGCTCCTTCATGTGGACCTCTTCGGACCTCCATCTCATGCAAGCCTCGGTGGGAAGAAGTATTGTCTAGTGATTGTTGATGATTACTCAAGATACACTTGGGTTTATTTCTTCAAGTTGAAGAGTGAAACTCAACAAACTGTCATCGACTTCGCCAACGAGGTTCAACGTCAACACAACGTCCCCATTCTGGCTATAAGGAGTGATAACAGCTCGGAGTTCAAGAACTACACCTTAAATGAGTTCCTAAGTGAAGAGGGGATAAGACATCAATATTCCGCTGCGTACACCCCTCAACAAAATGGTGTAGCCGAGAGGAAGAATCGGACTCTAATGGACATGGCAAGATCAATGTTAGCCGAATTCAAATATCCATATAACTTCTAGGCTGAAGCAATCTCTACTGCTTGTCATTGATCCAACCATTTATACCTCCGCAAGATTTTGGACAAGACTCCATATGAAATACTTACCGGTAACAAGCCAAACATCTCATACTTTCGGGTATTCGGGTGTAAGTGTTTCTTTCTTATTAAAGGAGTTCGTTTATCTAAGTTTGAATCTAAGGCTCTAGAAGGTATTTTTGTTGGTTATGGTGCTGAATCCCACAATTATAGAGTCTACAATAAGCTCTCCGGAACTGTTGTAGAATCTTGTAGTGTGGTGTTCGAGGAAAATTACGGTTCCCGTGCGGAGCAAGTTGGTGTTTGTGATGCAGATGTTGAAATACCCCAAGATGCCATAAGAAGAATGGGCATGGGATTCTTCCGCCCCATTGAGGAAACCCTTGTGGCGGACCAGGAAGGACAATGCTCTACTCATATAGAGCCCTCATCTACACATACGCAACATGCTCCAACCACGGGGGCAACTTCTTCACCATCTCCATCAACTGCTGAAGGTCAAGATGCTCCAGGAAGCTCCAGGCCGGATTTTTTGGTTGACACCGGATTATCCGGCCACCCCACTCCAGTTGTCCATGCTGCTCCTGGTGGTGAAGATATCAACGCAAGCTCCAGGCCGGATTTTCCGACTGACCCCGGATTATCCGGCTCCTCGCCCGTTCAAGCAAGTCCCAGGCTTCCTGATGAAGCTTCTGCAAGTACTCCCAGGCCAGATTTTCCGGCCTCTCCATCGGCCGGATTATCCGGCCCTAACTCTCCAGTTCTGCAGCCTCCTGCTACAGCTACGGATTCACCTCAAGGGCATGCATCTCCACCACCTTCTACTGATGTTCCAGTTACTGATCAAGGCGGAGAATATGCTTCCAATGAAGACTCAAGTGATGAATCTCCTCCTCCAAGAGACAACAAACTTATTGAACTTCGTCGCAAGGCTGGGGATGATTGTAACCTTGAGTTGAGGGGTCACACTCTCGACAAGGTTGTTGGTGATCTTCGACGAAGGATTTCTACAAGAAGAGAATTGGCCACTTTTGGTGAGCATCAAGCTCATATCTCCATGGTGGAACCTAAGAAGGTCTTTGAAGCTCTTGAAGACCCAGACTAGGTTGTTTCTATGCATGAAGAATTGAATAATTTCGAGCGCAACAAAGTCTAGAAATTAGTGGAGAAACCCAAAGAGTGCCGCAATGTTATCGGCACCAAGTGGATTTTCAAGAACAAGCAAGATGAGAATGGCATTGTTGTGAGGAACAAGGCAAGACTTGTGGCCCAAGGGTACTCCCAAGTTGAGGGCATCGACTTCGGCGAGACCTATGCTCATGTGGCTCGCCTTGAGTCCATCAGTATCCTACTTGCTTATGCTGCTCATAACAATTTTAAGTTGCAGAAAATGGACGTCAAGAGTGCCTTCCTTAACGGTCTCTACATGAGTTGGTATACGTAAAGCAACCCCCAGGGTTTGAGGATCCTAACTTCCCGAACCATGTCTACAAACTCGATAAGGCACTCTATGGCCTTAAACAAGCCCCACGTGCGTGGTATGAGCACCTTAAAGATCTTTTGTTAGATCGTGGCTTCGAAGTTGGGCAAATCGACCCCACTCTTTTTACTAAGAAGGTTAAGGGGGAGCTCTTCGTATGCCAACTATATGTAGACGATATCATCTTTGGTTCTACTAACAAAGCTTTTAACGATGAATTTTCAAAGCTTATGACTGACAGGTTTGAGATGTCTATGATGGGGGAATTACGGTTCTTTCTTCGATTTGATATCAAACAACTTAGAGAAGGAACCTTTATTAATCAAGCAAAGTACATCCAAGACATGCTCAAGATATTCAAGATGACGGATCTAAATGGTGTCGCCACTCCAATGCAAACAAAGTGTCATCTTGAACTTAACCCTCATGGTAAAGATGTGGACCAGAAGGTATATCGGTCCATGATCGGCTCTCTTCTTTACCTCTGCGCATCTAGACCTGATATTGTGTTGAGTGTGGGAGTGTGTGCAAGGTATCAAGCAGCTCCTAAAGAAAGCCACTTAGTGGCGGTCAAGAGGATCTTTCGATATTTGGTTCATTCCCCCAACTTTGGTCTCTGGTATCCCAAGGGCTCCAATTTCTCTTTATGTGTTTATACTGACTCAGATTGGGCTGGTGATAAGGATGATCGGAACTCCACTTCTGGAGCTTGTCAATTCTTGGGAAGATCTCTTGTATGTTGGTCCTCCAAAAAGCAGAATTGTATATCTCTATCCACCGCCAAAGCTGAATATGTTGTTGCTGCCAGCGCTTGTACTCAATTATTGTGGATGAGGCAAACTTTAAAGGAATATGGTGTCAATTGTGACAAAGTGCCTCTTTTATGTGATAATGAAAGTGCCATCAAAATTGCGTATAATCCAGTTCAGCACACAAGGACGAAGCATATTGATATTCGGAATCATTTTATTCGTGACCATGTTGCTCGAGGCGATATTGATCTATCTTTTGTGAGCACGAAGAACCAACTGGCGGATATTTTTACAAAGCCACTTGATGAAGCAAAATTCTGCTATTTGAGGAATGAGCTAAATATCATTGATTCCGGGAGCTTGTCTTGATTACCCATGCACTCACTCGTACACCTCAATCCTTGTTTGGTCTAGGTGTGGGCATGGATATAGGGGGAGTGTGGTCCTAACTCATTGGGCTAACCCTCCCCCCATAATGCCAAAAGCAAGATAAATCATCTCTCTTAATATCATTCTGTGATATGTGAGCTTATTGATGAGTATTGGTCGTGAACCCAAGATATATCTTCGCGGTGTCACACCATACACTCCAACAAGGTGGCTTTGGCCACCGCCCTCTCCCTTGAGGAGAATTGGATCTTTTTGGTTGTTATTTTATCTCTCATGTTCTTATGGGAATCACACTCAATCTTGGCTTTTATTTGATTTGGATTTTGCAATTTCGAGTGTCTAGTACCATCTCAGTTTGGCTATCTTAATCCTAAGCCTTCCCTACCCCTAAGCCATCTATTCTTGCACACAAGTCCCTTGTAAACCTTATGGGGGTGTTGTTTGGGGACACGCGGGCCTGGTTCTGTGTATAACAGAATCCCAGAATTTAGGCCGGATAATCCAGCCCAAGTGTTGGCCGGATAATCCGGCCTTGGCGGATTTGATCTTAAAGGGCAGGGCTCGGGAGGAAGGGCTCATATCGAGCAACACTTCTCCCCCAGCCCTCTCCTCCTCCACAGCCGCCGCCTGCCGCCCCTCACCCTCCCCGGAGCCTCTCCGGCCACCGGATTTTTCGGGCCTCCCCGGATCTTCTTCTCCGCGCCTTCGGGTACCTTCTCCTCCGCGTTCTTCCTCCAATGAGTGAGGGTAACTCTCTCTCTCCCCATCTTTGGCTAGATGTGTATCTTGTTGGGTGGAACGTTGTCTAGAAGGATGTGTTTTCGCATAGAAATCGTAGTCTTGCAGTTCCTAGGTCCGATCTACTTTTTTGCATGCAATCTTGGTGAAATCGAAAATTTCTGCCAGGGCCGGATTATCCGCCCCTGGCCAGGCCGGATAATCCGTCCTGGCAGATTCAATTCTGCTTCAATTTCACTATGTGTATGCATTGAGTAGTTTTGCCCTATGAACTTTTTGAATACTTTTTCTATGCTCTCTCCTAGACTTGTGTGTATGCTTATCCCCTTGCTATCGCCCTTATTCTCCTCACAGGTGGTTCCGGTGTTTCGAAGACCTACAAGCGCCATCCTCGCGCCAAGTACTTTCAGGAAGACGGTCAAGGTAACCTCGTGGACGAAGTTGAATTGAGGAGAAGGAAGAATGAAGAGAGGCGAATGGCTGAACAATCCAAGAGGACTAGGAAGGGGGTGTCCAAGAGGAAGGGCAAGGAGCCCAAGATCAACTACAGGGCTTTGGATGCAGTCTCCTTTTCCACCAGCCGTCACCGTGACTTGTTTGCTGAGCTGCCTCGTGATGTTGAGCTGGGGGATACCCGTTTTTGGTGTGCAGAACAGAAGGGGATTTATGAAGACATCTATGCCAGGCTGAACTTTAGGCCTATGCACCCTCTAGTACTTGCTGATGCTTTGGAAAAGGCGCATCTTGTGGATGCGATGTATGTGACTGAGAGGATGGGGCTGCACCATCTCATGTCTCTCCAGTGCTCCTTTGACTCTGAGGTGGTGAAGCAGTTCTTCTCCACTTTGGTGATTTGTGGGGATGAGCGTCGCACTATGAAGTGGATGACTCATGACAGGCCAATGACTGCTGATTTTCACGTGTTTGCTGAGGTTCTGGGGTACTCCTTCCGCAGTAGGGATAGAGCCAGTGGCCACCACATCATCACTCAGTTGAAGCCCAACAAGGATGCAGCTCTCTCTCCGTGCACTGTGGACAATGGCATTGTCGGTACTGTGGCTGGTCTTGCTCCCATCTATGCTGCTTTGGTGGGTCTCTTCCGTGACTCTATTACACCGAGTGGGGGCAACAATGACAGCATCTGTGGTCACCTTGTTCAACTACTTCAATTTTCTCATGAGGTTGCCTCCTGCGAGGACGAGTCAGTGTAGTACAGGCTGGATGTCATGGACTTCATCTACCATGAGCTGTGTGATGCTATGTTCAACCATCTGTCCATTCCCTATGCGCCCTACATTATGATGCTCATCCGCCACCTGCTTCCTGCTGAGGAGTTCCACATTGACTCGGTGCACAAGGCCAAGAAGATATACAACAAGTTTCGGAAGACCTCTCACCCCTCCTCTGCTCCCGAGGGCCTCATGAGGGATGCTCGCAGCCCCCCAGTGCCTCCCGTGGCCCGTGAGATCAAGCAGCTGAACTGGTTCCAGCGTCACATTCTCTGCATGGGCGTGGACACGCGCAAGGGTCAATTCGAGGCTTACATGCATCGCCATGAGTTGGCTCACTCCCAGCAGCTCATTCTTCACCACATGTCCGGTGCTTCGGGTGCTCCTCCGGCTCCTACACCTCCCACTCTGTATGCTCGGTGGAACTCTTCCTCCGGGCTGAACTATGGTGAGCTGGAGCTTCACTTGTTCCCCTCTGCGCCCGCTGCTGATGAAGATGAGGAAGGTGACACTGAGGAACTTGAAGATGAGGAGGAGGAAGAGCATGAAGAAGAGGACGAGGACGAGGACTACGATGAGTGATCCCATGGGGCGCTAGCATCGCTCTTCTCCCTTTTTGGTGTCTCGATGCCAAAGGGGGAGAAGTAGTTCCATTAGGTTGTCTGTGGATTTGCATGGGTCGGGCATAAGCACTTGCATTTTTCTATTCGTTATTTCCTGCTTATGCCCATTTAGCGTTGAACTTTATATTCGTGATTTGGTTGTTTGAGACTCTTTGTGGTTGTCTAGATTATACTATGCCTATGGACTTCATATCATGGATTGTGCTTATGGATCTATCTATTCATATCCTATTGCTGGAGGTATATCACGGAAGGCGCGCTCATATTGGTTATCTAGTAATAATTGTAATTTATGTCAAGGATGCCTATTCTCTACTTCGGTGGTATGTGTTTTTGCTCACATGTCTATGGAATAGATTCTCCTATTTGTGTGCATTTGTATTCCAATGCAAAACTCTATTATGCACACATTGAGGGGGAGTCTCTTTCATAAGTTATCTCTATCCGTCTTGTGTCTTTCTCCTGCAAATCCTGGTATTGTCATCTAACACCAAAAAGGGGGAGATTGAAAGAAAATTTCATGTTTTTCTATGTTTTGCGTGTTAGATAACAATACTATGGAGACTTTTCATGTGTGCTAAGTGTGCAAGAAGTTTTGAGGGGGGCCGGATAATCCGCCCCACCAAGGGCCGGATAATCCGGCCTACCTCATTTCTCAAGGAAGCCAAGGCGCGTCGTTCGGGGTCTAGTCGGATTTTCTCCCGGAAAATCCGAACTGGGGCGGTTTTTCCTTCCCAGGCCGGATAATCCGGGTGTCACATGGGCCGGATAATCCGGCCCCTAGTTTTCGAGCAATAGGTGCCAAGGCGCGTCGCTCGGTATCCGGTCAGATTTTCTCCCGGAAAATCCGAACTGGGGCGGTTTTTCTTCCCCAGGCCGAATAATCCGGCCTTCGCACTGGGCCAGATAATCCAGCCCTTGGACTTTGATCAAGGGCAAGCTCGGCGCGACGCTCTGAGAGGGGGGCGGATTATCTGCCGGATATTCCGAGTCTAGGGCGGAGTTTCCCCAGACCGGATAATCCGGCCCTCACTTGGGCCGGATAATCCGGCCCCCAAAGGCTGCAACGGCTGGTTTCTGAAGGGGGGGGTATAAATACCCCTTCTTCCCCAATGTTCTGAAGGGGCGGATTTTCTGATCTTCGCGAATTTTGCCTCCAAACAGCACCTTTCCCATCAGAATCCTGACTGCAGCGGTCCATGCTCCAAAAGTCATCAACCATGCAAAAACAGATGAAATAACATAAGTATCATCTCATAATATGAAACATATCAATGAATAACAGTAAATTATGATATAGAATAGTGATGCAAAATGGACGTATCAACAATCCTCAATCCATGGAACCAGTCCGTGAGGTTGCTTCCATTGTTTTTCAGCTTTTCTTTCTCTAGGAATGCATTAAAGTTGATGGAGGGGGTCGCCATGATCTACAACATATTTGCAAAGAGTTTAGACTAAGGTTATGACAAATCGAGTTCAAATTTAATTCTTAAATTAACTAGGTGAACTCCCACTCAAAACAACATCCCTCATGTTACCTTAGTGATTACATGAACCAAATCCACTACACCAAGTTTGATCTTCACGAGAGAAGATGTAGCTTCAAAGGCGAACAATCAACATGTTCATCATATCATTCATATGACTCATGCTTTACCTTTCGGTATTTCGTGTTTCGAGACCATGTCTGTACATGCTAGGCTCGTCAAGATTAACATTAGTATCCGCATGTGCAAATCTGGCTTGCACCCGTTGTATGCACACGTAGAATCTATAACACCCGATCATCACGAGATGCTTCGAAGCGACGAGTCTTAGCAACGGTGCCTACTAAGGACGAACGCTTTATTACTTGATATTTAGTGAGAGGGATCATCTTATAATGCTACTGTCGCGATCTAAGAAATACAAGATGCAAAAAGGATTAACATCACATGCAATTCATAATATGTGACATGATATGGCCTTTCTTCTTGTGCCAGTGATCTCCATCTCCAAAGCACGGACATGATCTCCATCATCACCAGCGTGGCGTCAAGGTTAGTGGCGCTGCTTCATGGTTGTCCATCACTAATAGAAACTATTACAACTACTTGGAATAAAGCTATTACATGATGAATAGACATGCATGTCTTAACAAAAAATTAAAGACAACCATTAGGCTCCTGCCGGTTGCCATATTACAATAAGGATCATTGCATACATCAAATATATTCACAATCACATCGTGGCCATATCACATCACATGCCCCTGCAAAAACAAGTTAGACGCCTCTAATTTTCTTTCCATGTTTTACGTGGCTTGGGGCTTTCGTATAAGAACCGATCTTACCTACAAACAAGAACCACAACGCTGATACAAGTGTTGTCAGATGCTAATTTTAAATTGAATCTTAACTATGGTGGGAGAGACAGACACCCGCAAAGACACCTGTGCAATGCAAGTTGCTCGTCAAGCGTGGAGAAAGTCTCATGTGCGATGACATGTAAGGTTAGCCCGAGCCGCTTCATCCCACCATCCCGCAAGATGCAAAGTACACGTGAAGACAACAAAAAAAGCATCAACACCCACAAAAACATTGTGTTCTACTCGTGCAAGAGATCAACGCATAGACACGGCTCGAATACCACTGATGGGTTCATAGCATGGAAAACAAAAAATTCTACCGCAAGAATGAACAAAACCAAGATCTAATCTATGGAAAAGCCAAGATCTAATCTATGAGATAAGTGCAATGAGATAGATCTATACTAACCCTTGTAGATCCAAAGCCTTGATCGAGATCGGATCTCGTGGTTGATGTAGATGATCACTTGCGGATCTCAAGATCGAGTAGACGATCCTTCCGGCGCCGCGTTCTGGCAGCGCTTCCACACTCGATCACACGTATGAAGTCGATGTAGATGATCCTCTCCATGTTCCAGTGGGCAGTGGAGGTAGTAGATCTCCACGGAATCCCAATAGCACGACGGTGTGGTGGTGGTGGTGGAGGAGAAATTCCTGCAGGGCTTCGCCTAAGCCGCAGTAGGAGGAAGGAGGAGGGAGTGGCATATAGGGTTTTGGGGTGAAGGGGCAAGGGGGAGGTGCCCCCACTCTTCTTTATATAGAGGGGGTGCGGCCTAGGGTTCCCACCCCTTGGCCCACCTCCTAGGGCCAGCGCACAAGAGGAGGGGGGTAAGTTTCCTTCCCCCCAAGTCTTATCCCCTATAATCTAGGGATTTATGTTTATCTCTTTGTAGAACCTTCTGGAACATTCTGAAATCTTCTAGAAGCTCCAAAAAAACTCAGGAACTTTTCTGAACCCCAGAAAATGACTTACATTATATGAATCTTATTCTCCTAACCATTCTGGATCTCCTCGTGATGTCCTGGATCCAGTCCAAGACTCTGAACAACATTCGGTCTCCAACTCATATTCCATATCTACCTAAACAACATCGAACCTTAAGTGTGTCACCGTACGATTCATGAACTATGTAGACATGATCGAGACACCTCTCCGATCAATAACCAATAGCGGGACCTGGAGATCCATAATGGCTTCCACATATTCAACGATGACTTCATGATCGATAGAACCATTTACATACGACACTGATTCCCTTTGTCACACGATACTCTACTTATCAGAAGTTCGATCATTGGTATATCCATACCTAGTTCTACCTCATTATTGATAAGTACTCTTTACTCGTCCTACGATATGCCATCCCTTGTGACCTAGTCACATGCTTGCAAGCTAATTGGATGACATTCCACCGAGAGGGCCCATAGCATATCTATCCGTCATATGGATGAACAAATCCCATTCCGTATCCATGCACTTCAACACATACTTTCAGAATACCTAATGCCACCTTTATAACCACTTAGTTACAAAGTGGCATTTGATGTCATCAAAGCACTCATCCAGTGATGGTAATTAACACGATCTCATGGTCGAAGGATTAGGTTACTATGCATTTTAAAGCTTGTAGCAAAACGAACTGAATGACTTGATCTTATGCTATGCTTACTATGGGTGTATGTCCATCACATCATTCTCCTAATGATATGATCTTGTTATTAATAACATCCAATGTCCATGATCAGGAAACCATGATCATCTATTAATCGACAAGCTAGTCTTAACAAGAGGCTTACTAGGGACTCTTTTATGTTTACAAAACACACAAGTATTAGTGTTTCCTATTAATACAATTATAGCATGGGATGTAAACATTTATCATAAACACAAAGATATAATAATAACCACTTTATTATTGCCTCTTGGGCATATCTCCAACAGGCCCTACTCAAGCCGAAGAAAGAGATGGAGGTGGAGGAGTGATACCTTCGATCCGGATTATGGATGTACTATAGCTTCTCTTTCCCTAGTAGACCTAGGTTATTGAATCCTAGGGAAGCGAATGCATAGTGAAGTTACTTTAATGGACCTTTGAGAGTTTTAGAATTCCTTTTGTGTTTTTACAAGACCAATAGCATTCGTCTTTTTGTTGTTGTCGATGATGGAGAGAGAGGGGCCTAGGGCATTCGGTTTCACCTGTAGCTATGCAAAACATCTAATGGGAATAAAACATAGAAATAAAGTATGCATGTACTTGTTAGAGCAAGAGAAATTATATGTGGGCAGTGTATCCATAATTGCTATTTCCTCCGCAGCCGCTTATAGCAATAACCTCATAGTCTCATCCATAGAAGAAAGAGAACTAATGATATACATAGTGATGTCACTATTAATCCCAAGCAAATCCCTCACATACAGCCGTACTACCCCTTCTGTCACTGGGGTTCCCAATCTGCAGATCAGTCATCACTCATACTCCCTATACCTGGCTCAACCCTTGGGGTCTTGGGTACCTGACAAGTCCTTGGATCGAGGCAAGAGAGGATACAATAATCATCATGTCATACAAAGTAATACACGATCACATTTATGATAACTAACATGCACAAACGCTACATGGCTAGGACAAAGCCCTTAGCCCAAGGAGAATTACTCACACATAGAGATGAGATCCACAATCATAAACATTGTAATGAAAATCATAAGATTGATAGCAATAGTCTTGCAATGTCGCCAATCAGAGAAGAGATCTACTATTACAAGTGGTGGAATATGCCTATGGAGATGGAGAAGGGTTTTGAGATCTAGAGGCGGTTGGTGATCTGTGGCAGAGACTTTTTGGCGAGGTCTAGCATGTTTTATCGTCTCCCGGGGCTTCTTTATATAGGAGTCCCTTCATGAAAGTTGTTTTGTTTGACCTAACGGTGGTGGCGCCAACTATATAACCGGAGCTATACGGCCGAAATTTTGCTCCGATCATATAGTTGGTCATTCAAGCGTCTGCCTCCGCTTTACGGCTCCTGGTTTCTTCTGGTTGATGGAAATCTTGTATCTTTGACTTTAATGTAGTGATTCCCTCCTTTAACTGACATTACCTGTGTAGGAAAAATATAAAAGAAAGGATTGCATACCCCTTTGAATATTAGGCATTAGTGGCAGGATTTAGAGAGATATTTCATCAAAATTATGAATAATATCCAGTTTAAATGTGGACGTGGATGGCTATATTTTAGAGCCATCAACCTCCCCAAGCTTAAACTTGATTGTCCCCGAGCAAGAAAACCAAAATAAAAAAGGAACTCAGCATTTAAACTGAAATAACTAGATGGTGATCTTACTCATGATTAGTAGTCTCATGTTTCCTCCACTTCATAAATCTGAAAAACTCCAGGATAGATAGAGTAATGGCAAGCATATCATACTGGTTTTATGCATCCTTATAGTGCAGCAAAATTATTGTCAACATGGATGATTCAAAATTAGGAAGCTTTATTCCATGTCATGTAATCAACTCATAGGCTTGCCTTTGAACGATAAAGTATAATCATGTAGATTGAGAGTGTGAGAGTTGTCATGAAAGGCATATACACTAGAGTATCTCAATTCTCCCACATCAATAAATCAAGACTTTTCAAGCACTACTTTTCTATTCATTGCCCTTCAAGAATTTCACTTTTTAAGTAATTGAGAGCATGCCAAAGATTTTTATTAGTTTTATCTGGCTATAATGGACACTCGTGGAATCACTAAGGTTTTGCCCTTTTGCATAATGATTTCTCATAACAGCCAGAGGAGTGATTCCATCATGATTACAGCTAACCGGGAGTGCGAAGAATCTTACCCACTATAGCATTGCTGCTACAAGTGTTTAATCAACTCATAGCCGAAATCTAGGAGTTTCCTCCATGAAGATCGTTTGTAGGCCAACGGAGTTGCTGGCATCCCATGAAGTTTGACACGCATAAAGCTATATCATTCTTATGATTAACAAGTCAAACTTTGGCATTCTCACAAAAACCGCTAAACATTAATTCAATCGAACAAATCCTTTTAAAGAGAGCTATTAAGTCAATCAACTTTTTCAGTGGTGTTGAGTGTCTCTAGAAATAAGACTTCAAGACTAAGCACTACAACACCCAAGCCTTCAATTGTGAGACTTTTTCTTATTACAATTGTTTAGCAACTTTTAGGCAAGACTTGGTTAATTACGAGAGCTGGAATAAAATGTACCCAATTAAATACCCATGCAAACGAAAATCTTACTACAATACGAAGACTCATTCCACCAATATAATACATCAACATTTACTACTAACTAGCATGGGTTTCTCAAACTTCAAAAGTGGGGAGTCATAAGGCATACCTCTCATGTTTGGTTCCACTTCTCTCTTCCTTTTTTACTTGTTTCTTGGAAACTCGAAGTTGACCACTCTCCTGCAAATAGATGAAGACCTCGAGGTGGAAAGAAAAGAAAGTGGGAAAATAAGGAAAAATGGAGAAATATTTTTGTGGTTTTTAAGAGAGGGAGTTTAAAGAATAGAAAATTGGCCGCAAAGTCCGGCTAGAAAATCTCGAAAGCAAATAAAAAGAACTAAAAATAATGGTGTTGGGGAAACCAACACGGGTGCTTATATACTCAAATAAAAACACAACCTCGAAAAAAATAAAAGCAAATGAACGCCAAATAAAGATATATGAGGAAACTTATCCAAGCTTAGGCTTTTGCAAGCCCTTCAAATCATTGTGGTGGCGGGAAAAAGTCGTTACTCCAGTTTGCAAATTGAGTTGAGAGGTTACTAGTTGATTCTCGGAGGTTCAAAGAGAGGCTATGCATCGTCTCCATAGTCCCTCCAAGTTCTTGGAAATCTTGGTATGTAGCGAACCAGGTTTGTGGATGCTCCTCTTGATAAGGAACTTATGGCTCCTCCTCTTGGTCCTCATTCTCCTCCGGAATCTCCTCCTCGAGTTGGTGTTGCTCAACCTGCAAGTCATATAGCAAATGTCCTTCCTCGATATAGAAAATACCATTAGGCATAGGAGCGGGGTAGAGACGCCCAGCACTAGCAATATGCAGATAATAAACACCACCTCTCCTAGTGAGCATTCCACGTGCTCTCAAAGTGGAGAAACCAACACGTGTCTCACCTAGCACGGGTTGCAACTCACCTAGTTCGATGCCTAGGGCAGTGGCGAGCACGGTGATGATGCCTCCACCTGTGATTGGTCTTGGCTTTGGGAGGCTTGGTGCTCCAACTAGCACACAAGGATGGCGCCCAAGTTGAGTGACAAGCCGCAGTTGATGTAGGCATCCTTTGCGAGGACTAGGACGTCCTCCTCGTTGAGTCTCGTGAACTTATTACGTGCCTGCAAGGTGTTAGCAATAACATAAAACAAATAGCGAATTATAGGATGTTGAATATTCTTCCCCTTGTTCACTCTACTAGTGAAACTCATTCCATTATAGTATTGTTCACGGGAAGGTTCTAAGCCAGTAAAGGATGTGTGTAAGGCATGAGCATCATTGTTTGGAAAATTAAAACATGTGCACCATTCATCTAATGTTAAAGTGTAGTCGTTGTTCATCAGTCGGAAAGAAATAGTGTCCTTTCCTTGCCATTGTTTAACAGTGCTTTGCAACGAACTTAGAAATTCAATGGTTAAGTGATGATAAGTAGGCATAACATTGTACGCAAAGTTTTGCAGGCCAGATCTATTGCAAAGTAAATTCATGTCATCAGAAATACTGAGTTGGTTCAATATAATGGGGCAAGCCCACTTGGTGGCCTTCACTTCGCGGTTCTTGATCCTGTTGAAGCGATCACGTTGGGGATCATCCCTAAACCTTATCCCCATGCATTCTTGAGCTACAACCCGAGAAGAGCTAGCAGTGGCACGAGCACAAGTTTGGCTCCTTGTGTTCATCATCTAGAACATTGAAGAAAGGCAAAAATAAAACTTTTTGATCCAGCAACAGTAAGTACATCATATTCCTCATCATAGCACACTAAATAATATCCTCAAAATAATAATCTAGGCAAGAAAATCATGGCAATTGGTTCATAGTAGGTCTCACCCTAGATTGATAATGACAATAGATCGAAGATGAATTTGCAAAAAGTAATGGGAGGATCGGAGGAGAAACATACCGTAGATCACTTGTGTGTGACGAAATCAAACGAACTTGAGCAGAGATGAAGATCTATTGAGGTTTTGAGAGAGTTTGGAGGTAGAAGAGACAAAAAGGATTGAAGTTTTAGAGTTGGAGGTATCTTCCCGTGCATTTTTATGGTCAGACGCAACTATACGGGCGCAATTATACAGCCAGAACAATGCGTTCCTGCCGTATAGTTGGCCTTCTGTCAAAATATTAGGGTTTTCTCCTGGCGGTGCAACTATACGGGCGCAACTATACGGCCGGAACAAAATGTTCCTGCTGTATAGTTGGTCTTCAAACTGTCTGTCCCTGGAAAAGAAAATATACAAAGACATCGATATCTATACGACCGGAACTATACGGCCAGAATTTTTATTCCCGCCGTATAGTTGGTCGTTCAACTCTCAGTACATTGGAAAAGAATTTGTACGGAGGTACTGATATCTATACGAGCAGAAATATATGACCGGAATTTTTATTCCCGCCGTATAGTTGGTCGTTAAACTCTCAGTACATTTTGAAGAAAAATTATCGATGACAAAGCTATCTATACGACCGAAACTATACGGCCAAATTTTTTATTCCTGCCATATAGTTGGTTGTTAAACTCTCTGCGTGCATCAAAAAATTCTATGTCTTCAAAAACTATTTCTCTTCCTGTAACTTAGTGATATACCTTGTTTTTGAGAAAAAAATTACAGTAAATATTGTCGACCAACAACACCATGAATAAAGCAGGATTTTTAGTACTACAAAACTTCTTCTCCTCAATTGGAGTTTTCTAGCACTCTTTATTAAACATAAACTAAAACTAAAACTTGAAAACTTTACGCAAACCTTTATTTCACATGGGTTGCCTCCCATGAAGCACTCTTTTATGGCCAATAGCTTGACCTCAATGTTGCTTACTTAGGCTAGATGAGTGGAACACCCACTCCAAAGTAATTGGACTTCAAAGTGATGGCCTCCTTTTCATGATGTTTTGCTTTATTCTTCCTGGGGAAATGAATAACAAAAGGATCCCGCGAAGGTAGTTGAAGCTTCATGTTCCCTTCATGTAGATTAATTAAAGCCGTAATAGTTCTTAAGAACGGACAACCTAATATAATAGGAGTAGTAGCATCTTCACGCATGTCAACAATAACAAAATCAATGAGAGCGGGACAGCCTTTAATGTATACTAAAGTATTCTCCTTAATTCCTACAGCTTGTTTGTAGGTAGACTCTGCTAGATGCAATTTTAACTTAGTGATTTCAATGGAGCCAAGATTTAGCATGTTAAAAAGACTCTTTGGAATCATTGAGACGCTTGCACCTAGATCACAAAGTGTAGCTATCTCATTGGTTCCAATTAATCTTAATAGTAGGATCAAATATGTCATCTAACTTCACATGTATTTTTTCAGCAATTTGCTTATATTCTTCCTCAAACTCACGTACCTTTATTTCTACTTGATTTACAAAGTGTTGGTACATAGCTTCCTCACTACCTTCACTTACCGGAATCTTAACCTTGATCCTTTTTACAAGATCTTCAATGGTGTAGCTTGGTGAAGGAGCATTACTATAATCAAGTTCTTCAGGCTCCTCTCTTTGGACTCTCATCATCTTGAGGTCTTCAATAGGATTGGGCTCAGCTTTACCTACAAATTTAGCTAGAACGAGAGTTTGACTCTCGGTTATCTTACCTAGATGTGCCTCAATGATCCTTGTTCTTTCTCAGAGGGCCTACAAATCATTTCTCAAACTAACAGCTTGGTAGATAATTTACCAAGCACAGCATCATGGTTCTCCGTTATTTTAAAAAGAATATTGTTTTGTTCATTTTGTGAGTCTATAAAAGACTTTAATGTTTCTTGGAAACTACCATTACTAGTTCCCATATAATTATTAGAGTTACCTGCATGACTAGAATAATGTTTCTGAAAGTTAGGATTGTAACTCTTCTTCCAAGCAGGGCTATAATCATTACAAGCTACGAAATCTATTTCTTCAATATTTGTTTCAGGGATGGATCTTACCTAGGTTTCCTTACCTTTTACGGCTAATATGAGCTCATACAACTTGGCATTAAGTTCCTCATTTTCTTGTGGTGAAATGGAGTTCACCTTAATTCGTGTTTGATCTATCCACATGCCATTGGGCATGGTCGTCTTGCATATTGTGTAGCAGCTGCTTTGCTTCGGTAATATGTTTACCCATAAATGTTCCTCCAGCTGCAGTATCAAGCATAGACTTAGACACAGGGTTAAGAGCATTATAAAATAGATGGAGAATTAACCAATCTTCCATCCCATGACTAGGACAGTTTCTCATGCATTCTTTCATCCTCTCCCATGCAACCGGTAGTGGCTCATGCTCTTCCTGTCTAAAACCAGTAATATTAGATCTGAGTTGCATAGTCTTTGCAGGTGGGAAAATTTTAGTCATAAATAAAGAAGTACATCCCACCCATGATGTAATAGTATTTTTAGGCAAAGATAGCAACCATTCTTTTGCTCTCCCTCTTAGAGAGAAAGGAAATAAACAAATTTGACTGCGTTGTGGTCAACATCTTTAATATGCATCATATGACATATTTTAGTGAAAGTATTCAAGTGCATACCTACATCCTCAACACCAGAGCCTCCAAATTGATTCTATTGAACCAAACTTAATAATGGGGTTTAATTTCATAATCATCAACAATTGCTGGCTGAGTAATAGGAGTACGCAAATAATCATTATTGGGAGTAGCAAACTCCCCAAGCTTCTTTTCAGCCATATTTCCTATGTTTTTCGGTTTTCTTAAACAAAGAATTATAATAGTAAAAGCAAGAATTTAAAGGCTAACTATTTTTTTGGTTTATCAAATAAAGACTGAAAGCAAACTAACAAAATTAAAAAATAATTAAAACTAGCAAGGTTCCTAATAACCTCACGAGGGTAGCTACTACTTCCCCGGCAACGGCGCCAGAAAAAGGGTTGATACATTCGATCCGGATTACGGATGTAGTATAGCTTCCTTTTCCCTAGTAGACCTAGGTTATCTAATCCTCGGGAAGCGAATGCATAGTGAAGTTACTTTAACAGACCTTCGGGAGTTTTAGAATCCCTTTTGTGTTTTTACCGGACCAATAGCTTGCGTCTTTTTGTTGTTGTCGATGATGGAGAGAGAGGGCCTAGGGCGTTTGGTTTCACCTGTAGCTGTGCAAAACATCTGATGGGAATAAAAGATATAAATGAAGTATGCATGTACTTGTTAGAGCAAAATAAATTTTATGTGGGAAGTGAATCCATAATTTCTATTGCCTCCGCAACCGCTTATAGTAATAACCCACTAGTCTCATCCATAGAAGAAAGAGAACTAATGATATGCATAGTGATGTCACCGTTAATCACAAGCAAATACCTCACATACAACCGTACTACCCCTTCTATCACTGGGGTTCCCAACTTGCAATCAGCCATTACTCATACTCCCTATACATGGCTCAACCGTTAGGGTCTTGGGTACTGACAGGTCCTTGGATTGAGGCAAGAGAGGATACAGTAATCATCATGTCATACAAACTAATACACGATCCCATCTATGATAAATAACATGCACAAACGCTACATGGCTTGGCCAGAGCCCTTAGCCAAGGAGAATTACTCACACATAGAGATGAGATCAACAATCATAAACATTGTAATGAAAATCATAAGATTGATAGCAATAGTCTTACAATGTCGCCAATCGGAGAAGAGATCTACTATTACAAGTGGTGGAATATGGCTATGGAGATGGAGAAGGGTTTTGAGATCTGGATGCGGCTGGTGATCTATGGCAGAGACTTTTTGTTGAGGTCTGGCTTGTTTTCTCGTTGCCTGATGCTTCTTTATGCAGGGTTCCCTTCACGAAAGTTGTTTTGTTTGACCTAACGGTGGCGACGCCAACTATATGACCGGAGCTATATGGTCGGAATTTTGCTCTGGTCATATAGTTGGTCGTTCAATCATCTGCCTCCACTTTACGGCTCCTGGTTTCTTCTTGTTGTTGGAAATCTTGTATCTTTGACTTTAATTTAGTGATTCTCTCCTTTTACCGACATTATCTATGTAGGAAAAATATAAAAGAAAGGATTGCATAACCCTTTGAATATTAGGCATTAGTGGTAGGATTTAGAGAGATATTTCATCAAAATTATGAATAATATCTAGTTTAAATGTGGACGTGGATGGCTATATTTCAGAGCCATCAAGGAGTGAGATCCAAGGCATGGGTTGCTGAAGCCAAAGTCACTGTCGAATGAGAGAAAGAGGCCGAGATCATCATGGCCCTCCAGGCCAATGCCAACGCCGGTGTCATTTCATGCTAACTAAGTTTCTGGCCATGTCGTTATCATGATGACAAAAGAGACGCTCACCATCGCCCTGGCCCTAGTGGGCGGCAACATCGTCATTAACGCCTCTTCAATAAGCTCGGTGTTATCCACGATCCCGCATCTGCCTCTTCACCCTCAGTCACCAGCTACATTGGAGGAGGCAATATGCAGTCCCTTATGCATGTCATTGTGTGCTCTCGATCGATAGTTGTTGTTCCATGTTGTTGGAGATCTCTTCCATGGTGATAATGCCTTCCCTCAACCTCAACCATACTCCTAGGTCCGATGACATGACACCGGATATTGGCAAGAGGATACAGATGATCCCGACTGCAAACATGCTTGTACCCCATAGCATGTTTGATGGAATGACTCGACCGATGCCGGCTGACCCGGTATGCTTACAACTTATCTTTTTTCCATCCATTGGGATGTTAAACAGGCTTGTAATGTCCAATTATGCGTAGTAATATGACAACGACACCATCATGCAGGCCATTATCAATGGGGCCTCTCATATGGACGACGAGACCGATTATGATATCCAACAAGATGCGGTTGCCATTGAAGGGGAGCCATTGTTTGGGCATGATGTTGACTCCATATATGTTGACTATGCCAATGATGTCAGTCCTAGGGACACTGCAGCACAAAGGAAGACAGGCCAAAGGACCAGAGGATACATGTCCAAGGAGGACAAGGTGCTTTTGTAAGGCTTGGATGATGATTGGACAAGATAAAATTTTGTGGTGCCGAGCAAAAAGGAGGGACATATTGGTGGAGGGTTATCAAGTACTTTCACGAGTGTAGGAAATTAAATCCCTACTTCATCTATAGCGATCAAAATGATCTCTCTCTTCAAATAGATGGTCATTCATCCACGCGGAGTGCAACATATTTTGCGGTGCATATGAGCATGTGGTAGCGTGGCCCATGAGCGGCAATGGTGTCGTTGACATGGTAAAATCTCGTCCATTTTTCAGATGTCAATGCACCATGATATGTAAGTATGAATAATGGATTTTTAATCCATATGTGTAGGTGATCCAAGCTATGGAGTAGTTGAAGGATAAATATGACAACATACCGTTCACCTTGACCCATTGTTGGAATAAGACCAAGAAGTGTCCCAAGTGGAAAAGGAGCTTTGCCCTATACCAAAGAGTTTAGAAGGATCGAAGAAGCATGTCAATGAATCATCACTCATATATGTTGATAAGGATTGACCAAGCAATGGTGGTCATGCCGTCCAGCCAAGGGTCCACAAGGCACCAAGCAAGATCTCAAGCATGAAGCCTTATCACTTGCATTTCATGAAACATTTAAGGGGTTGATCGTCAACTAGGAGGAGTCGGATGCCAAGAGGGATGAGAGGCGACACCGGGGAGAAAGTGTCCACAATAGTAATCTTTGTTAACCTCCAAAAGAGATATCTTGAGGTTGAAGAGAGCAATGTCTAGTCCAAAGATAGATCTTGAGGTAGAGTCCAAAGTGATGGCCGTGGAGAACTAGATCTGAAACCGTGTCAATTGGCTTGGTTTGATAAGAAGCAAATGATCATACAAGAATGTGATTTGTGATCTCTTTGGTCTATCTTATATTATGTATTCCATATAAAACTCGTCTCATTTTGCACTTTGATTCGGTACTTTGGCATATGAACTATATGATTGCCAAATTAGTGGTACTTTATTTGGTAGAAATTGATTTTTTTGCTTCTATTTTTATTCATATATGTCAATTTGGGTGAAATGGGAAATCCTGGGCCAAAATGGCCTACAAAGACCAAATGGGTCACGCCGCTGGGTGCACTCCAATTGGGTGCACCCGCGATGCAAACAAACCATGGGAGGATAACTGGCTATTTCTTGACCATGGGTTAACCCTAGCGAATGAAAACAGACACATTTGGAGTTTTAAATGGGTCGACCCGTGAAAGGGCATTATGCCCCATGTGTGGTTTTGGTAATTAATGACAATCACTGTGGACTAATGTTTGACTCGAGTTTCACTTGTAGGGTTTGTCCATTGGCACCACTTGGGCCATGTGTTGGCTTCAAGGTCCAAAGATAAAGAAATGTGGAAAAGAAGAAGAAGAATAATAAGAAAAGAAGATGAAATAAAAGAAGATCGAGAAAGTCTTGAATAAGAAGATGGAGTTCCTCATGTGTATCTTCAGGACATCATCCTAATCAAGTTAGAAGAAATAAAGTGCAAGATCAAGATGCACCATCTATAGAAGATCACATGCTTGAAGCTTGCCATCCTCGGTGATCATGGATTGATGAAGAAAAGTTCAAAGAAGAGGTTTCCCCATGGTAAATGGGGGAGCAATTTGCAGGTCTTCATCAAGCAAGCGCGAGTAAGAGCAATCAAGAAATGTGTTCCATCTTGAGGAGGACAAGATCATCTACATCAATCTCAAGTGGAATGCTCAACGCAAAGGTATGATCTTGATAGGTTTTATCTTTTGCCAGTCTCATGTCGTTAGTTGGGAGACCGGGTTTAGGATAGATAGCTATATGATGGCAACAAATGCAGCCACTTTTCATTGGGACTCCAAGTGCAGAGTGTTGTAGCAAGCTTCTTTTCCCCCACAAGGGTGACTCGAGGGTTTATATCAATCTCTCGAGGAATTGTGTGGATATTTGTCTTCTCCTCTTCAAGCAACCTATAAAGTAAAATAATTTTTCTTGTGTCTACAACTCCACCAAGTGGTTGTCAAGCACAAGGTTTCGTATTAGTATTACGAAATAAAATATAAACAAAGTAAATAAAGTAAAGGAATACAACTAGATTATATGGAAGATAGTAGAGTTGTTTTTGGGTTTTTATGGGTGATTGCAAGTAGAGAAAGTATTTTTTGTATTTTAAAATAATAAATTGTAGAAATAATAAATGATAGTATATGCAATGGAAAGGTGTTTCTTATCATAAAAATCGGACCAAGGTTCATGGGTTCACTGGTCTACTCTCTTTTTAGGTTGTAGTGATCATAAAACAATTCATCAATGATAAAGATTCACGAAAAATCTATAAGTGCTTGATAAAAGGAATTAATATGGGCATCACATTCTAATATTGATATGGAATACATCTCTCTCTTATACTCCTCAAGAAAGGGAATCTCCATGCAATCTTGATTTAAGAACAGATCAGAATATAGCTTTAAGCAATATTATATGATGTTTGAAATACAAATATGCTACCTTGATCTAACAAGGTCATCACACTGTCACGTGATAACTATAACACATGATTTCACTTTATCCCTAGTGAGGCAGCAAAGAAAGGTAAAAACCAAAGTAGATCTTGAATATTATGTGTCACAATTCAATCTCTACCCCATGCTACTCCATCTAACACACACTTCTCCCCATACAAGTTCTTGCATACAACTTGGATCAAAACAAGCAATGAAGAATGGGGTGCATGATATGCATCTTCTATTAAAACATCTTACACAAAATAGATTCCAATCTCAAATATCAAATCGTAGAACAAAGATCCACCACATAGGAATTACAAATATGACCATAATCATGTTGGTAAACTCATATGGTACTAGATATATGAAGAACAAGGGAGAAATAGATCAAGATACTGCCACAAACCCATAGCCCAAAGGTAGACTACTCCCTCTTCATCATGGTGATGATGCTAGAGATGTTGGAGAGGGTGAAGATCTCCCCGGAGGTGGCTCTAGTGGAGTTTCCCCCTCTAATCTTCGTTGGATCTAACTCTGTTTGGTGGTGTTTTCGTCTCTGGTGGCCTCTCATGTCTCTCCTCCAAGTATGCCCCAAAGGGGTCCTTATATAGGGGTTTTAGGTCAAGAGAACTCTATGGGCGAAAGAATCAAGGCGATCGGATGACCGAGGAGCAAACGAGCATGGGTGGCCGTGCCCACCAGGCCTGGGCATGCCACTTGGTCTTGTTTGGCCCTCCTGGTGAGATTCCAGTGCTCCAGACGCTTCTCGTGGATAAATATTGGTATACCAAAAGTGCAGGTCCATTTGACTTCGTATAGGCCGACGCTCTGAGAGGGGGGCGTTTTTATGCCCTACAGCGTTATAGCCAAAATAAAGTGGATCATTGGTAAATCCCTAAAAATCAATATAAAACATGGATATAACATTATATATGATGCAAATATGTGGGAAAACATGTTAACAAACTACAAAGTTCATGTATGCATTTTACATGCACCAACATCCCTAAGCTTAACCTATGCTCGTCCTCGAGCATGAAGGTGATAAAACTAAACATGGACTTTGGAGTTTATTACCTTAGCTTCCTTCATTATCAACCAGTTTAAGGTCTTGATCTTTGGTTGAATTGAAGTGAGGATCAAGTTCATCATCATCAAGAATCAATGTTGCGCTTCAACTCCTCTCCATTCACTTGGAGAAATCCCTGATCTAGTATTCTTGTCAATACCTAGATCTTGTTTATTGTATTTGATAAGTTTGTTCTTGTGGCAGCTTGTTGTCATTTCGGGAAGCCTCCAAGTTGTTGTGGAGTTGTTGGCCCGCTAGTTGTGTAAAGGCACCGGTGCCCGCCTCGAAGGGTACCTATAGTGGAAGGTGGATCAGGCCTGTTGTGGCGAGATCCATCGGAGAACAGGGTGAGGTCTTTGTGGCGTGGTGGTCTTAGTACCGCCCACCCCTCCAACACAGACGTACTTCCCTTAACAAGGAAGGAACTGCGGTCAAACAAATCCTGTGTCTCCGCGTGCTTCACTTCGGTTTACTCGTTCCTCTTCCACTCGCTCTTTACTCGCTAGTAGATAGGTTTGCATATAGGGAAATTCCACCCAATAGTTTATCTAGTGAATTTACCCTTTGTGCTAAGCCTAAAATTGAAAAAGAATTAAAATTGGTTGTAGCACCTATTCACCCCCCTCTAGGTGCCCATACGATCCATTTCAGGCGCGGCCTAGCGCTGCCCGCGCCAGGGGTGGTGTGCCCCCCATGTGGCCCATCTCCACTTCCCCTTCTGGCAATCTTCGTCTTCTGGAAAAATAGAATTTTCCATGTATTTTCCCAGATTTTCTGATCTTCGCGAATTTTGCCTCCAAACAGCACCTTTCCCATCAGAATCCTGACTGCAGCGGTCCATGCTCCAAAAGTCATCAACCATGCAAAAACAGATGAAATAACATAAGTATCATCTCTTAATATGAAACATATCAATGAATAACAGTAAATTATGATATAGAATAGTGATGCAAAATGGACGTATCAACAATCCTCAATCCATGGAACCAGTCCGTGAGGTTGCTTCCATTGTTTTTCAGCTTTTCTTTCTCTAGGAATGCATTAAAGTTGATGGAGGGGGTCGCCATGATCTACAACATATTTGCAAAGAGTTTAGACTAAGGTTATGACAAACCGAGTTCAAATTTAATTCTTAAATTAACTAGGTGAACTCCCACTCAAAACAACATCCCTCATGTTACCTTAGTGATTACATGAACCAAATCCACTACACCAAGTTTGATCTTCACGAGAGAAGATGTAGCTTCAAAGGCGAACAATCAACATGTTCATCATATCATTCATATGACTCATGCTTTACCTTTCGGTATTTCGTGTTTCGAGACCATGTCTGTACATGCTAGGCTCGTCAAGATTAACATTAGTATCCGCATGTGCAAATCTGGCTTGCACCCGTTGTATGCACACGTAGAATCTATAACACCCGATCATCACGAGATGCTTCGAAGCGACGAGTCTTAGCAACGGTGCCTACTAAGGACGAACGCTTTATTACTTGATATTTAGTGAGAGGGATCATCTTATAATGCTACTGTCGCGATCTAAGAAATACAAGATGCAAAAAGGATTAACATCACATGCAATTCATAATATGTGACATGATATGGCCTTTCTTCTTGTGCCAGTGATCTCCATCTCCAAAGCACGGACATGATCTCCATCATCACCAGCGTGGCGTCAAGGTTAGTGGCGCTGCTTCATGGTTGTCCATCACTAATAGAAACTATTACAACTACTTGGAATAAAGCTATTACATGATGAATAGACATGCATGTCTTAACAAAAAATTAAAGACAACCATTAGGCTCCTGCCGGTTGCCATATTACAATAAGGATCATTGCATACATCAAATACATTCACAATCACATCGTGGCCATATCACATCACATGCCCCTGCAAAAACAAGTTAGACGCCTCTAATTTTCTTTCCATGTTTTACGTGGCTGGGGGCTTTCGTATAAGAACCGATCTTACCTACAAACAAGAACCACAACGCTGATACAAGTGTTGTCAGATGCTAATTGTAAATTGAATCTTAACTATGGTGGGAGAGACAGACACCCGCAAAGACACCTGTGCAATGCAAGTTGCTCGTCAAGCGTGGAGAAAGTCTCATGTGCGATGACATGTAAGGTTAGCCCGAGCCGCTTCATCCCACCATCCCGCAAGATGCAAAGTACACGTGAAGACAACAATAAAAGCATCAACACCCACAAAAACATTGTGTTCTACTCGTGCAACGGATCAACGCATAGACACGGCTCGAATACCACTGATGGGTTCATAGCATGGAAAACAAAAATTCTACCGCAAGAATGAACAAAACCAAGATCTAATCTATGGAAAAGCCAAGATCTAATCTATGAGATAAGTGCAATGAGATAGATCTATACTAACCCTTGTAGATCCAAAGCCTTGATCGAGATCGGATCTCGTGGTTGATGTAGATGATCACTTGCGGATCTCAAGATCGAGTAGACGATCCTTCCGGCGCCGTGTTCTGGCAGCGCTTCCACACTCGATCACACGTATGAAGTCGATGTAGATGATCCTCTCCATGTTCCAGTGGGCAGTGGAGGTAGTAGATCTCCACGGAATCCCAATAGCACGACGGCGTGGTGGTGGTGGTGGAGGAGAAATTCCTGCAGGGCTTCGCCTAAGCCGCAGTAGGAGGAAGGAGGAGGGAGTGGCATATAGGGTTTTGGGGTGAAGGGGCAAGGGGGAGGCGCCCCCACTCTTCTTTATATAGAGGGGGTGCGGCCTAGGGTTCCCACCCCTTGGCCCACCTCCTAGGGCCAGCGCACAAGAGGAGGGGGGTAAGTTTCCTTCCCCCCAAGTCTTATCCCCTATAATCTAGGGATTTATGTTTATCTCTTTGTAGAACCTTCTGGAACATTCTGAAACCTTCTAGAAGCTCCAAAAAAACTCAGGAACTTTTCTGAACCCCAGAAAATGACTTGCATTATATGAATCTTATTCTCCTAACCATTCTGGATCTCCTCGTGATGTCCTGGATCCAGTCCAAGACTCTGAACAACATTCGGTCTCCAACTCATATTCCATATCTACCTAAACAACATCGAACCTTAAGTGTGTCACCGTACGATTCATGAACTATGTAGACATGATCGAGACACCTCTCCGATCAATAACCAATAGCGGGACCTGGAGATCCATAATGGCTTCCACATATTCAACGATGACTTCATGATCGATAGAACCATTTACATACGACACTGATTCCCTTTGTCACGCGATACTCTACTTATCAGAAGTTCGATCATTGGTATATCCATACCTAGTTCTACCTCATTATTGATAAGTACTCTTTACTCGTCCTACGATATGCCATCCCTTGTGACCTAGTCACATGCTTGCAAGCTAATTGGATGACATTCCACCGAGAGGGCCCATAGCATATCTATCCGTCATATGGATGAACAAATCCCATTCCGTATCCATGCACTTCAACACATACTTTCAGAATACCTAATGCCACCTTTATAACCACTTAGTTACAAAGTGGCATTTGATGTCATCAAAGCACTCATCCAGTGATGGTAATTAACACGATCTCATGGTCGAAGGATTAGGTTACTATGCATTTTAAAGCTTGTAGCAAAACGAACTGAATGACTTGATCTTATGCTATGCTTACTATGGGTGTATGTCCATCACATCATTCTCCTAATGATATGATCTTGTTATTAATAACATCCAATGTCCATGATCAGGAAACCATGATCATCTATTAATCGACAAGCTAGTCTTAACAAGAGGCTTACTAGGGACTCTTTTATGTTTACAAAACACACAAGTATTAGTGTTTCCTATTAATACAATTATAGCATGGGATGTAAACATTTATCATAAACACAAAGATATAATAATAACCACTTTATTATTGCCTCTTGGGCATATCTCCAACAGGCCCTACTCAAGCCGAAGAAAGAGATGGAGGTGGAGGAGTGATACCTTCGATCCGGATTATGGACGTACTATAGCTTCTCTTTCCCTAGTAGACCTAGGTTATTGAATCCTCGGGAAGCGAATGCATAGTGAAGTTACTTTAATGGACCTTCGAGAGTTTTAGAATTCCTTTTGTGTTTTTACCAGACCAATAGCATTTGTCTTTTTGTTGTTGTCGATGATGGAGAGAGAGGGGCCTAGGGCATTCGGTTTCACCTGTAGCTATGCAAAACATCTAATGGGAATAAAAGATAGAAATAAAGTATGCATGTACTTGTTAGAGCAAGAGAAATTATATGTGGGCAGTGTATCCATAATTGCTATTTCCTCTGCAGCCGCTTATAGCAATAACCTCATAGTCTCATCCATAGAAGAAAGAGAACTAATGATATGCATAGTGATGTCACTATTAATCCCAAGAAAATCCCTCACATACAGCCGTACTACCCCGTCTGTCACTGGGGTTCCCAATCTGCAGATCAGTCATCACTCATACTCCCTATACCTGGCTCAACCCTTGGGGTCTTGGGTACCTGACAAGTCCTTGGATCGAGGCAAGAGAGGATACAATAATCATCATGTCATACAAAGTAATACACGATCACATTTATGATAACTAACATGCACAAACGCTACATGGCTAGGACAAAGCCCTTAGCCCAAGGAGAATTACTCACACATAGAGATGAGATCCACAATCATAAACATTGTAATGAAAATCATAAGATTGATAGCAATAGTCTTGCAATGTCGCCAATCAGAGAAGAGATCTACTATTACAAGTGGTGGAATATGCCTATGGAGATGGAGAAGGGTTTTGAGATCTAGAGGCGGTTGGTGATCTGTGGCAGAGACTTTTTGGCGAGGTCTAGCATGTTTTCTCGTCGCCCGAGGCTTTTTTATATAGGGGTCCCTTCATGAAAGGTGTTTTGTTTGACCTAACGGTGGTGGCGCCAACTATATAACCGGAGCTATACGGCCGAAATTTTGCTCCGATCGTATAGTTGGTCATTCAAGCGTCTGCCTCCGCTTTACGGCTCCTGGTTTCTTCTGGTTGTTGGAAATCTTGTATCTTTGACTTTAATGTAGTGATTCCCTCCTTTAACTGACATTACCTGTGTAGGAAAAATATAAAAGAAAGGATTGCATACCCCTTTGAATATTAGGCATTAGTGGCAGGATTTAGAGAGATATTTCATTAAAATTATGAATAATATCCAGTTTCAATGTGGACGTGGATGGCTATATTTTAGAGCCATCAACCTCCCCAAGCTTAAACTTGATTGTCCCCGAGCAATAAAACCAAAATAAAAAAGGAACTCAGCATTTAAACTGAAATAACTAGATGGTGATCTTACTCATGATTAGTAGTGTCATGTTTCCTCCACTTCATAAATCTGAAAAACTCCAGGATAGATAGAGTAATGACAATCATATAATACGGGTTTTATTCATCCTTATAGTGCAGCAAAATTATTGTCAACATGGATGATTCAAAATTAGGAAGCTTTATTCCATGTCATGTAATCAACTCATAGGCTTGCCTTTGAACGATAAAGTATAATCATGTAGATTGAGAGTGTGAGAGTTGTCACGAAAGGCATATACACTAGAGTATCTCAATTCTCCCACATCAATAAATCAAGACTTTTCAAGCACTACTTTTCTATTCATTGCCCTTCAAGAATTTCACTTTTTAAGTAATTGAGAGCATGCCAAAGATTTGTATTAGTTTTATCTGGCTATAATGGACACTCGTGGAATCACTAAGGTTTTGCCCTTTTGCATAATGATTTCTCATAACAGCCAGAGGAGTGATTCCATCATGATTACAGCTAACCGGGAGTGCGAAGAATCTTACCCACTATAGCATTGCTGCTACAAGTGTTTAATCAACTCATAGCCGAAATCTAGGAGTTTCCTCCATGAAGATCGTTTGTAGGCCAACGGAGTTGCTGGCATCCCATGAAGTTTGACACGCATAAAGCTATATCATTCTTATGATTAACAAGTCAAACTTTGGCATTCTCACAAAAACCGCTAAACATTAATTCAATCGAACAAATCCTTTTAAAGAGAGCTATTAAGTCAATCAACTTTTTCAGTGGTGTTGAGTGTCTCTAGAAATAAGACTTCAAGACTAAGCACTACAACACCCAAGCCTTCAATTGTGAGACTTTTTCTTATTACAATTGTTTAGCAACTTTTAGGCAAGACTTGGTTAATTACGAGAGCTGGAATAAAATGTACCCAATTAAATACCCATGCAAACAAAAATCTTACTACAATACGAAGACTCATTCCACCAATATAATACATCAACATTTACTACTAGCTAGCATGGGTTTCTCAAACTTCAAAAGTGGGGAGTCATAAGGCATACCTCTCATGTTTGGTTCCACTTCTCTCTTCCTTTTTTACTTGTTTCTTGGAAACACGAAGTTGACCACTCTCCTGCAAATACATGAAGACCTCGAGGTGGAAAGAAAAGAAAGTGGGAAAATAAGGAAAAATGGAGAAATATTTTTGTGGTTTTTAAGAGAGGGAGTTTAAATAATAGAAAATTGGCCGCAAAGTCCGGCTAGAAAATCTCGAAAGCAAATAAAAAGAACTAAAAATAATGGTGTTGGGGAAACCAACACGAGTGCTTATAAACTCAAATAAAAACACAACCTCGAAAAAAATAAAAGCGAATGAACGCCAAATAAAGATATATGAGGAAACTTATCCAAGCTTAGGCTTTTGCAAGCCCTTCAAATCATTGTGGTGGCAGGAAAAAGTCGTTACTCCAGTTTGCAAATTGAGTTGAGAGGTTACTAGTTGATTCTCGGAGGTTCAAAGAGAGGCTATGCATCGTCTCCATAGTCCCTCCAAGTTCTTGGAAATCTTGGTATGTAGCGAACCGGGTTTGTGGATGCTCCTCTTGATAAGGAACTTATGGCTCCTCCTCTTGGTCCTCATCCTCCTCTGGAATCTCCTCCTCGAGTTGGTGTTGCTCAACCTGCAAGTCATATAGCAAATGTCCTTCCTTGATATAGAAAATACCATTAGGCATAGGAGCGGGGTAGAGACGCCCAGCTCTAGCAATATGCAGATAATAAACACCACCTCTCCTAGTGAGCATTCCACGTGCTCTCAAAGTGGAGAAACCAACACGTGTCTCACCTAGCACGGGTTGCAACTCACCTAGGTCGGTGCCTAGGGCAGTGGCGAGCACGGTGATGATGCCTCCACCTGTGATTGGTCTTGGCTTTGGGAGGCTTGGTGCTCCAACTAGCACACAAGGATGGCGCCCAAGTTGAGTGACAAGCCGCAGTTGATGTAGGCATCCTTTGCGAGGACAAAGCTATCTATACGACCGAAACTATACGGCCAAATTTTTTATTCCTGCCATATAGTTGGTTGTTAAACTCTCTGCGTGCATCAAAAAATTCTATGTCTTCAAAAACTATTTCTCTTCCTGTAACTTAGTGATATACCTTGTTTTTGAGAAAAAAATTACAGTAAATATTGTCGACCAACAACACCATGAATAAAGCAGGATTTTTAGTACTACAAAACTTATTCTCCTCAATTGGAGTTTTCTAGCACTCTTTATTAAACATAAACTTAAACTAAAACTTGAAAACTTTACGCAAACCTTTATTTCACATGGGTTGCCTCCCATGAAGCACTCTTTTATGGCCAATAGCTTGACCTCAATGTTGCTTACTTAGGCTAGATGAGTGGAACACCCACTCCAAAGTAATTGGACTTCAAAGTGATGGCCTCCTTTTCATGATGTTTTGCTTTATTCTTCCTGGGGAAATGAATAACAAAAGGATCCCGCGAAGGTAGTTGAAGCTTCATGTTCCCTTCATGTAGATTAATTAAAGCCGTAATAGTTCTTAAGAACGGACAACCTAATATAATAGGAGTAGTAGCATCTTCACGCATGTCAACAATAACAAAATCAATGAGAGCGGGACAGCCTTTAATGTATACTAAAGTATTCTCCTTAATTCCTACAGCTTGTTTGTAGGTAGACTCTGCTAGATGCAAATTTAACTTAGTGATTTCAATGGAGCCAAGATTTAGCATGTTAAAAAGACTCTTTGGAATCATTGAGACGCTTGCACCTAGATCACAAAGTGTAGCTATCTCATTGGTTCCAATTAATCTTAATAGTAGGATCAAATATGTCATCTAACTTCACATGTATTTTTTCAGCAATTTGCTTATATTCTTCCTCAAACTCACGTACCTTTATTTCTACTTGATTTACAAAGTGTTGGTACATAGCTTCCTCACTACCTTCACTTACCGGAATCTTAACCTTGATCCTTTTTACAAGATCTTCAATGGTGTAGCTTGGTGAAGGAGCATTACTATAATCAAGTTCTTCAGGCTCCTCTCTTTGGACTCTCATCATCTTGAGGTCTTCAATAGGATTGGGCTCAGCTTTACCTACAAATTTAGCTAGAATGAGAGTTTGACTCTCGGTTATCTTACCTAGATGTGCCTCAATGATCCTTGTTCTTTCTCAGAGGGCCTACAAATCATTTCTCAAACTAACAGCTTGGTAGATAATTTACCAAGCACAGCATCATGGTTCTCCGTTATTTTAAAAAGAATATTGTTTTGTTCATTTTGTGAGTCTATAAAAGACTTTAATGTTTCTTGGAAACTACCATTACTAGTTCCCATATAATTATTAGAGTTACCTGCATGACTAGAATAATGTTTCTGAAAGTTAGGATTGTAACTCTTCTTCCAAGCAGGGCTATAATCATTACAAGCTACGAAATCTATTTCTTCAATATTTGTTTCAGGGATGGATCTTACCTAGGTTTCCTTACCTTTTACGGCTAATATGAGCTCATACAACTTGGCATTAAGTTCCTCATTTTCTTGTGGTGAAATGGAGTTCACCTTAATTCGTGTTTGATCTATCCACATGCCATTGGGCATGGTCGTCTTGCATATTGTGTAGCAGCTGCTTTGCTTCGGTAATATGTTTACCCATAAATGTTCCTCCAGCTGCAGTATCAAGCATAGACTTAGACACAGGGTTAAGAGAATTATAAAATAGATGGAGAATTAACCAATCTTCCATCCCATGACTAGGACAGTTTCTCATGCATTCTTTCATCCTCTCCCATGCAACCGGTAGTGGCTCATGCTCTTCCTGTCTAAAACCAGTAATATTAGATCTGAGTTGCATAGTCTTTGCAGGTGGGAAAATTTTAGTCATAAATAAAGAAGTACATCCCACCCATGATGTAATAGTATTTTTAGGCAAATATAGCAACCATTCTTTTGCTCTCCCTCTTAGAGAGAAAGGAAATAAACAAATTTGACTGCGTTGTGGTCAACATCTTTAATATGCATCATATGACATATTTTAGTGAAAGTATTCAAGTGCATACCTACATCCTCAACACCAGAGCCTCCAAATTGATTCTATTGAACCAAACTTAATAATGGGGTTTAATTTCATAATCATCAGCAATTGCTGGCTGAGTAATAGGAGTACGCAAATAATCATTATTGGGAGTAGCAAACTCCCCAAGCTTCTTTTCAGCCATATTTCCTATGTTTTTCGGTTTTCTTAAACAAAGAATTATAATAGTAAAAGCAAGAGTTTAAAGGCTAACTATTTTTTTGGTTTATCAAATAAAGACTGAAAGCAAACTAACAAAATTAAAAAATAATTAAAACTAGCAAGGTTCCTAATAACCTCACGAGGGTAGCTACTACTTCCCCGGCAACGGCGCCAGAAAAAGGGTTGATACATTCGATCCGGATTACGGATGTAGTATAGCTTCCTTTTCCCTAGTAGACCTAGGTTATCTAATCCTCGGGAAGCGAATGCATAGTGAAGTTACTTTAACGGACCTTCGGGAGTTTTAGAATCCCTTTTGTGTTTTTACCGGACCAATAGCTTGCGTCTTTTTGTTGTTGTCGATGATGGAGAGAGAGGGCCTAGGGCGTTTGGTTTCACCTGTAGCTGTGCAAAACATCTGATGGGAATAAAAGATATAAATGAAGTATGCATGTACTTGTTAGAGCAAAATAAATTTTATGTGGGAAGTGAATCCATAATTTCTATTGCCTCTGCAACCGCTTATAGTAATAACCCACTAGTCTCATCCATAGAAGAAAGAGAACTAATGATATGCATAGTGATGTCACCGTTAATCACAAGCAAATACCTCACATACAACCGTACTACCCCTTCTATCACTGGGGTTCCCAACTTGCAATCAGCCATTACTCATACTCCCTATACATGGCTCAACCCTTAGGGTCTTGGGTACTGACAGGTCCTTGGATTGAGGCAAGAGAGGATACAGTAATCATCATGTCATACAAACTAATACACGATCCCATCTATGATAAATAACATGCACAAACGCTACATGGCTTGGCCAGAGCCCTTAGCCAAGGAGAATTACTCACACATAGAGATGAGATCAACAATCATAAACATTGTAATGAAAATCATAAGATTGATAGAAATAGTCTTACAATGTCGCCAATCGGAGAAGAGATCTACTATTACAAGTGGTGGAATATGGCTATGGAGATGGAGAAGGGTTTTGAGATCTGGATGCGGCTGGTGAACTATGGCAGAGACTTTTTGTTGAGGTCTGGCTTGTTTTCCCGTTGCCTGATGCTTCTTTATGCAGGGTTCCCTTCACGAAAGTTGTTTTGTTTGACCTAACGGTGGCGATGCCAACTATATGACCGGAGCTATATGGCCGGAATTTTTCTCTGGTCATATAGTTGGTCGTTCAATCGTCTGCCTCCACTTTACGGCTCCTGGTTTCTTCTTGTTGTTGGAAATCTTGTATCTTTGACTTTAATTTAGTGATTCTCTCCTTTTACCGACATTATCTATGTAGGAAAAATATAAAAGAAAGGATTGCATAACCCTTTGAATATTAGGCATTAGTGGTAGGATTTAGAGAGATATTTCATCAAAATTATGAATAATATCTAGTTTAAATGTGGACGTGGATGGCTATATTTCAGAGCCATCAAGGAGTGAGATCCAAGGCATGGGTTGCTGAAGCCAGAGTCACTGTCGAATGAGAGAAAGAGGCCGAGATCATCATGGCCCTCCAGGCCAATGCCAACGCCGGTGTCATTTCATGCTAACTAAGTTTCTGGCCATGTCGTTATCATGATGACAAAAGAGACGCTCACCATCGCCCTGGCCCTAGTGGGCGGCAACATCGTCATTAACGCCTCTTCAATAAGCTCGGTGTTATCCACGATCCCGCATCTGCCTCTTCACCCTCAGTCACCAGCTACATTGGAGGAGGCAATATGCAGTCCCTTATGCATGTCATTGTGTGCTCTCGATCGATAGTTGTTGTTCCATGTCGTTGGAGATCTCTTCCATGGTGATAATGCCTTCCCTCAACCTCAACCATACTCCTAGGTCCGATGACATGACACCGGATATTGGCAAGAGGACACAGATGATCCCGACTGCAAACATGCTTGTACCCCATAGCATGTTTGATGGAATGACTCGACCGATGCCGGCTGACCCGGTATGCTTACAACTTATCTTTTTTCCATCCATTGGGTTGTTAAACAGGCTTGTAATGTCCAATTATGCGTAGTAATATGACAACGACACCATCATGCATGCCATTATCAATGGGGCCTCTCATATGGACGACGAGACCGATTATGATATCCAACAAGATGCGGTTGCCATTGAAGGGGAGCCATTGTTTGGGCATGATGTTGACTCCATATATGTTGACTATGCCAATGATGTCAGTCCTAGGGACACTGCAGCACAAAGGAAGACAGGCCAAAGGACCAGAGGATACATGTCCAAGGAGGACAAGGTGCTTTTGTAAGGCTTGGATGATGATTGGACAAGATAAAATTTTGTGGTGCCGAGCAAAAAGGAGGGACATATTGGTGGAGGGTTGTCAAGTACTTTCACGAGTGTAGGAAATTAAATCCCTACTTCATCTATAGCGATCAAAATGATCTCTCTCTTCAAATAGATGGTCATTCATCCACGCGGAGTGCAACAAATTTTGCGGTGCATATGAGCATGTGGTAGCGTGGCCCATGAGCGGCAATGGTGTCGTTGACATGGTAAAATCTCGTCCATTTTTCAGATGTCAATGCACCATGATATGTAAGTATGAATAATGGATTTTTAATCCATATGTGTAGGTGATCCAAGCTATGGAGTAGTTGAAGGATAAATATGACAACATACCGTTCACCTTGACCCATTGTTGGAATAAGACCAAGAAGTGTCCCAAGTGGAAAAGGAGCTTTGCCCTATACCAAAGAGTTTAGAAGGATCGAAGAAGCATGTCAATGAATCATCACTCATATATGTTGATAAGGATTGACCAAGCAATGGTGGTCGTGCCGTCCAGCCAAGGGTCCACAAGGCACCAAGCAAGATCTCAAGCATGAAGCCTTATCACTTGCATTTCATGAAACATTTAAGGGGTTGATCGTCAACTAGGAGGAGTCGGATGCCAAGAGGGATGAGAGGCGACACCGGGGAGAAAGTGTCCACAATAGTAATCTTTGTTAACCTCCAAAAGAGATATCTTGAGGTTGAAGAGAGCAATGTCTAGTCCAAAGATAGATCTTGAGGTAGAGTCCAAAGTGATGGCCGTGGAGAACTAGATCTGAAACCGTGTCAATTGGCTTGGTTTGATAAGAAGCAAATGATCATACAAGAATGTGATTTGTGATCTCTTTGGTCTATCTTATATTATGTATTCCATATAAAACTCGTCTCATTTTGCACTTTGATTCGGTACTTTGGCATATGAACTATATGATTGCCAAATTAGTGGTACTTTATTTGGTAGAAATTGATTTTTTTTGCTTCTATTTTTATTCATATATGTCAATTTGGGTGAAATGGGAAATCCTGGGCCAAAATGGCCTACAAAGACCAAATGGGTCACGCCGCTGGGTGCACTCCAATTGGGTGCACCCACGATGCAAACAAACCATGGGAGGATAACTGGCTATTTCTTGACCATGGGTTAACCCTAGCGAATGAAAACAGACACATTTGGAGTTTTAAGTGGGTCGACCCGTGAAAGGGCATGATGCCCCATGTGTGGTTTTGGTAATTAATGACAATCACTGTGGACTAATGTTTGACTCGAGTTTCACTTGTAGGGTTTGTCCATTGGCACCACTTGGGCCATGTGTTGGCTTCAAGGTCAAAAGATAAAGAAATGTGGAAAAGAAGAAGAAGAATAATAAGAAAAGAAGATGAAATAAAATAGGATCGAGAAAGTCTTGAATAAGAAGATGGAGTTCCTCATGTGTATCTTCAGGACATCATCCTAATCAAGTTATAAGAAATAAAGTGCAAGATCAAGATGCACCATCTATAGAAGATCACATGCTTGAAGCTTGCCATCCTCGGTGATCATGGATTGATGAAGAAAAGTTCAAAGAAGAGGTTTCCCCATGGTAAATGGGGGAGAAATTTGCAGGTCTTCATCAAGCAAGCGCGAGTAAGAGCAATCAAGAAATGTGTTCCATCTTGAGGAGGACAAGATCATCTACATCAATCTCAAGTGGAATGCTCAACGCAAAGGTATGATCTTGATAGGTTTTATCTTTTGCCAGTCTCATGACGTTAGTTGGGAGACCAGGTTTAGGATAGATAGCTGTATGATGGCAACAAATGCAGCCACTTTTCATTGGGACTCCAAGTGCAGAGTGTTGTAGCAAGCTTCTTTTCCCCCACAAGGGTGACTCGAGGGTTTATATCAAACTCTTGAGGAATTATGTGGATATTTGTCTTCTCCTCTTCAAGCAACCTATAAAGTAAAATAATTTTTCTTGTGTCTACAACTCCACCAAGTGGTTGTCAAGCACAAGGTTTCGTATTAGTATTACGAAATAAAATATAAAACAAAGTAAATAAAGTAAAGGAATACAACTAGATTATATGGAAGATAGTAGAGTTGTTTTTGGGTTTTTATGGGTGATTGCAAGTAGAGAAAGTATTTTTTGTATTTTAAAAATAATAAATTGTAGAAATAATAAATGATAGTATATGCAATGGAAAGGTGTTTCTTATCATAAAGATCGGACCAAGGTTCATGGGTTCACTGGTCTACTCTCTTTTTAGGTTGTAGTGATCATAAAACAATTCATCAATGATAAAGATTCAAGAAAAATCTATAAGTGCTTGATAAAAGGAATTAATATGGGCATCACATTCTAATATTGATATGGAATACATCTCTCTCTTATACTCCTCAAGAAAGGGAATCTCCATGCAATCTTGATTTAAGAACAGATCAGAATATAGCTTTAAGCAATATTATATGATGTTTGAAATACAATTATGCTACCTTGATCTAACAAGGTCATCACACTGTCACGTGATAACTATAACACATGATTTCACTTTATCCCTAGTGAGGCAGCAAAGAAAGGTAAAAACCAAAGTAGATCTTGAATATTATGTGTCACAATTCAATCTCTACCCCATGCTACTCCATCTAACACACACTTCTCCCCATACAAGTTCTTGCATACAACTTGGATCAAAACAAGCAATGAAGAATGGGGTGCATGATATGCATCTTCTATTAAAACATCTTACACAAAATAGATTCCAATCTCAAATATCAAATCGTAGAACAAAGATCCACCACATAGGAATTACAAATATGACCATAATCATGTTGGTAAACTCATATGGTACTAGATATATGAAGAACAAGGGAGAAATAGATCAAGATACTGCCACAAACCCATAGCCCAAAGGTAGACTACTCCCTCTTCATCATGGTGATGATGCTAGAGATGTTGGAGAGGGTGAAGATCTCCCCGGAGGTGGCTCTAGTGGAGTTTCCCCCTCTAATCTTCGTTGGATCTAACTCTGTTTGGTGGTGTTTTCGTCTCTGGTGGCCTCTCATGTCTCTCCTCCAAGTATGCCCCAAAGGGGTCCTTATATAGGGGTTTTAGGTCAAGAGAACTCTGTGGGCGAAAGAATCAAGGCGATCGGATGACCGAGGAGCAAACGAGCATGGGTGGCGTGCCCACCAGGCCTGGGCATGCCACTTGGTCTTGTTTGGCCCTCCTGGTGAGATTCCAGTGCTCCAGACGCTTCTCGTGGATAAATATTGGTATTACCAAAAGTGCAGGTCCATTTGACTTCGTATAGGTCCTGAAACATCAAAACATTGAAAACATGTTTTTTTGCCCTACAGCGTTATAGCCAAAATAAAGGGGATCATTGGTAAATCCCTAAAAATCAATATAAAACATGGATATAACATTATATATGATGCAAATATGTGGGAAAACATGTTAACAAACTACAAAGTTCATGTATGCATTTTACATGCACCAACATCCCTAAGCTTAACCTATGCTCGTCCTCGAGCATGAAGGTGATAAAACTAAACATGGACTTTGGAGTTTATTACCTTAGCTTCCTTCATTATCATGTAGAGTTTATAGGCTCAATTCCTTTCAATGAAACATCATATGCAAGTGTACTATCAAGTTGTATCTTTTACACATATATAAATATGTTGAACAATAATTCATGGTGTGATAAAACAAATGATGAACAAAATAAACTTTCAAGCACACTTTGGTGAACCTATATAATAAGAGACTCTTTTCATGATTGGCATTGGTATTTTAATGCCTTTATTTTTGGGCTACTTCTTAGTTTCATGTCCTTGACTAGAAGACTCACTTCTTAGTTTTATGTCTTCCCTTGTGATGTTATGCATACCGTACCGAAAGTAAGCATTGAATACATATGTTAATCCTCCATAAAGAATAAGAAATATAATTTTGAGCTATGTAATTCATGTCAACAATACTAATAAGGATGGAGTTCCAAGTATCGTTTTTATTTCACTTTGTTTTAAAGCTTCATATGGTTTATGTGCTAAACATCTTACAAGTTGATTGTCTCATGCACCTAGTCTATGACCTTGCACTCCTCATGCTACTCAACTTAGGCATGTCACTGTATACTCATGTTGGTCTATGAAACCGCATCACTAAAGTACCTCTTGCCCCTATGTAGCTATATGCCCCCCTTTTGGCATTTATTTATTTGCTTATTTATTCATTTATTCATTGAGCATAAGAGATAATATAATTCCTTGATTGTGTCAAGGTGGGAGGGGGGCAGTATCTCTACTCCATAAGAATAAGAAAAACATACACATGAATCATATCAACAAGGATAAACATGCTGTAAGTTTCCACCATGTCATGGATGGCTTTGGCTAGCGGTTCAGGAGCGTTTTCTACCAACATGCCTACTCCAGTGCACACACTTCATTTCACATAGTTGCAATCCATAGGTAGAACTTAAACATGATTAATATTCAACATTTAACATTGAAAGCTTTGTGCCATGCCAGTCATGGTTTAGCTAACAACCACTAATAAGATGTAAAGCACAAAAATTTCCATAGTGGTATCACCCCAAACCTTACTTTCTTATGAGCTTTAAAATACATGAAAAATGGTATTTTTAAGAGTGTTTGGAGGATTAACATACATATTATACTTGAAAGTACCTTTTGCTACAAGTAGGTAGATATGCCTAGTCTAGTTTTAAGGGGCTTGGAACACATCTTAGTTTGTGTAGAAAAGGCTTAGCAAAAAGAGATCTAAAGAGTGTGCCATCTAGTTTATAATGTCAACATTTATTTTCTCATCTTGCTTCTTAGTGTTGAACATAAATATGCACAATCAAAGGATACAAATTAATAGGCATAAAACAGATCATGCTTCATATAAAGTACTTGATCTTAAGAACTAAACACAACATGAATTTTAGCTTTTGTTTTTATCTCCCCTTTTCTTTTATTCCATGGCATTCTTTTTCAGTTTTGATCTCATTAATGCGGAGTTTCTTTTTAGTAGATAATTACAAACATTTATAATAATGGTGGTGGTGGTATTTTTAATGTAAAATAAAAAGTAAAATAACAAAACAAATGCTCCAAGTTTCTACGATATTTCTATGTTGCCCAAAAAACAAAGTTTAGAGGTTTGCAAACCGAGAGTTGAGTTGGTCTAGTGGGATGTGTTGGGCATCCCCAAGCTTATGGTTTTCACCATCCTTGGATTGCTCTTGGTGTGATGTTCCTCTATTCCCTATCAAAAAACTTCAACACAAAACTTTTTTCCCATCTCTTTGTTGAGTGGTGACACTAGTGGCACAAGAATATAATAGTTGCTACATATATATCAAAGACAAAATTATTTCTAAATTTTCTAGAAAGCATATAATATTCCTACATATCCTTAGCATATAATATGACTCATACAAATCATCTTAGGACACTTCGGGATGGTTAAAACAAAACATGGCAGAATTTGTCTAGATTTTCAGCAACAACAAAACGATTTTTTCGCCCACTTAGACATGTCAGAAATTTTAGATAATTTTTTTAATACATAGGATGAAAGCTTGTAAATGATGAATAAATTTGAGCACAATCAGAGTTACATAAAAAATTAGAAAATTCACGCACTAAAAACTGTTCTTCAGAAGTTTGCTACTCCATATGTTTAGCAACTGGCGCGTCGTTCGGGGTCTAGTCGGATTTTCTCCCGGAAAATCCAAACTGGGGCGGTTTTTCCTCCCCAGGCCGGATAATCCGGGTGTCGCATGGGCCGGATAATCCGGCCCCCAGTTTTCGAGCAATAGGTGCCAAGGCGCGTCGCTCGGTATCCGGTCGGATTTTCCCCCGGAAAATCCGAACTGGGGCGGTTTTTCTTCCCCAGGCCGGATAATCCGGCCTTCGCACTGGGCCAGATAATCCGGCCCTTGGACTTTGATCAAGGGCAAGCTCGGCGCGACGCTCTGAGAGGGGGGCGGATTATCTACCGGATATTCCGAGTCTAGGGCGGAGTTTCCCCAGACCGGATAATCCGGCCCTCACTTGGGCCGGATAATCCGGCCCCCAAAGGCTTCAACGGCTAGTTTCTGAAGGGGGGGGGGGTATAAATACCCCTTCTTCCCCAATGTTCAGAACTCTTGATTCATTCGAATTTGACCAGACCTTGTGCAAGAGCTCTAAATCTCGATCTCCCACTTCAACCACCCGAAGGTCTTGATCTTTGGTTGAATTGAAGGAGGAGAAGTTCATCATCATCAAGAATCAAGCGCTTCAACTCCTCTCCATTCACTTGGAGAAATCCCTGATCTAGTATTCTTGTCAATACCTAGATCTTGTTTATTGTATTTGATAAGTTTGTTCTTGTGGCAGCTTGTTGTCATTTCGGGAGCCTCCAAGTTGTTGTGGAGTTGTTGGCCCGCTAGTTGTGTAAAGGCACCGGTGCCCGCCTCGAAGGGTACCTATAGTGGAAGGTGGATCAGGCCTGTTGTGGCGAGATCCATCGGAGAACAGGGTGAGGTCTTTTGTGGCGTGGTGGTCTTAGTACCGCCCACCCCTCCAACACAGACGTACTTCCCTTAACAAGGAAGGAACTGCGGTCAAACAAATCCTGTGTCTCCGCGTGCTTCACTTCGGTTTACTCGTTCCTCTTCCACTCGCTCTTTACTCGCTAGTAGATAGGTTTGCATATAGGGAAATTCCACCCAATAGTTTATCTAGTGAATTTACCCTTTGTGCTAAGCCTAAAATTGAAAAAGAATTAAAAATTGGTGTAGCACCTATTCACCCCCCTCTAGGTGCCCATACGATCCATTTCAGGCGCGGCCTAGCGCTGCCCGCGCCAGGGGTGGTGTGCCCCCCATGTGGCCCATCTCCACTTCCCCTTCTGGCAATCTTCGTCTTCTGGAAAAATAGAATTTTCCATGTATTTTCCCAGATTTTCTGATCTTCGCGAATTTTGCCTCCAAACAGCACCTTTCCCATCAGAATCCTGACTGCAGCGGTCCATGCTCCAAAAGTCATCAACCATGCAAAAACAGATGAAATAACATAAGTATCATCTCTTAATATGAAACATATCAATGAATAACAGTAAATTATGATATAGAATAGTGATGCAAAATGGACGTATCAACAATCCTCAATCCATGGAACCAGTCCGTGAGGTTGCTTCCATTGTTTTTCAGCTTTTCTTTCTCTAGGAATGCATTAAAGTTGATGGAGGGGGTCGCCATGATCTACAACATATTTGCAAAGAGTTTAGACTAAGGTTATGACAAACCGAGTTCAAATTTAATTCTTAAATTAACTAGGTGAACTCCCACTCAAAACAACATCCCTCATGTTACCTTAGTGATTACATGAACCAAATCCACTACACCAAGTTTGATCTTCACGAGAGAAGATGTAGCTTCAAAGGCGAACAATCAACATGTTCATCATATCATTCATATGACTCATGCTTTACCTTTCGATATTTCGTGTTTCGAGACCATGTCTGTACATGCTAGGCTCGTCAAGATTAACATTAGTATCCGCATGTGCAAATCTGGCTTGCACCCGTTGTATGCACACGTAGAATCTATAACACCCGATCATCACGAGATGCTTCGAAGCGACGAGTCTTAGCAACGGTGCCTACTAAGGACGAACGCTTTATTACTTGATATTTAGTGAGAGGGATCATCTTATAATGCTACTGTCGCGATCTAAGAAATACAAGATGCAAAAAGGATTAACATCACATGCAATTCATAATATGTGACATGATATGGCCTTTCTTCTTGTGCCAGTGATCTCCATCTCCAAAGCACGGACATGATCTCCATCATCACCAGCGTGGCGTCAAGGTTAGTGGCGCTGCTTCATGGTTGTCCATCACTAATAGAAACTATTACAACTACTTGGAATAAAGCTATTACATGATGAATAGACATGCATGTCTTAACAAAAAATTAAAGACAACCATTAGGCTCCTGCCGGTTGCCATATTACAATAAGGATCATTGCATACATCAAATACATTCACAATCACATCGTGGCCATATCACATCACATGCCCCTGCAAAAACAAGTTAGACGCCTCTAATTTTCTTTCCATGTTTTACGTGGCTGGGGGCTTTCGTATAAGAACCGATCTTACCTACAAACAAGAACCACAACGCTGATACAAGTGTTGTCAGATGCTAATTTTAAATTGAATCTTAACTATGGTGGGAGAGACAGACACCCGCAAAGACACCTGTGCAATGCAAGTTGCTCGTCAAGCGTGGAGAAAGTCTCATGTGCGATGACATGTAAGGTTAGCCCGAGCCGCTTCATCCCACCATCCCGCAAGATGCAAAGTACACGTGAAGACAACAATAAAAGCATCAACACCCACAAAAACATTGTGTTCTACTCGTGCAACGGATCAACGCATAGACACGGCTCGAATACCACTGATGGGTTCATAGCATGGAAAACAAAAAATTCTACCGCAAGAATGAACAAAACCAAGATCTAATCTATGGAAAAGCCAAGATCTAATCTATGAGATAAGTGCAATGAGATAGATCTATACTAACCCTTGTAGATCCAAAGCCTTGATCGAGATCGGATCTCGTGGTTGATGTAGATGATCACTTGCGGATCTCAAGATCGAGTAGACGATCCTTCCGGCGCCGCGTTCTGGTAGCGCTTCCACACTCGATCACACGTACGAAGTCGATGTAGATGATCCTCTCCATGTTCCAGTGGGCAGTGGAGGTAGTAGATCTCCACGGAATCCCAATAGCACGACGGCGTGGTGGTGGTGGTGGAGGAGAAATTCCTGCAGGGCTTCGCCTAAGCCGCAGTAGGAGGAAGGAGGAGGGAGTGGCATATAGGTTTTTGGGGTGAAGGGGCAAGGGGGAGGCGCCCCCACTCTTCTTTATATAGAGGGGGTGCGGCCTAGGGTTCCCACCCCTTGGCCCACCTCCTAGGGCCAGCGCACAAGAGGAGGGGGGTAAGTTTCCTTCCCCCCAAGTCTTATCCCCTATAATCTAGGGATTTATGTTTATCTCTTTGTAGAACCTTCTGGAACATTCTGAAACCTTCTAGAAGCTCCAAAAAAACTCAGGAACTTTTCTGAACCCCAGAAAATGACTTGCATTATATGAATCTTATTCTCCTAACCATTCTGGATCTCCTCGTGATGTCCTGGATCCAGTCCAAGACTCTGAACAACATTCGGTCTCCAACTCATATTCCATATCTACCTAAACAACATCGAACCTTAAGTGTGTCACCGTACGATTCATGAACTATGTAGACATGATCGAGACACCTCTCCGATCAATAACCAATAGCGGGACCTGGAGATCCATAATGGCTTCCACATATTCAACGATGACTTCATGATCGATAGAACCATTTACATACGACACTGATTCCCTTTGTCACGCGATACTCTACTTATCAGAAGTTCGATCATTGGTATATCCATACCTAGTTCTACCTCATTATTGATAAGTACTCTTTACTCGTCCTACGATATGCCATCCCTTGTGACCTAGTCACATGCTTGCAAGCTAATTGGATGACATTCCACCGAGAGGGCCCATAGCATATCTATCCGTCATATGGATGAACAAATCCCATTCCGTATCCATGCACTTCAACACATACTTTCAGAATACCTAATGCCACCTTTATAACCACTTAGTTACAAAGTGGCATTTGATGTCATCAAAGCACTCATCCAGTGATGGTAATTAACACGATCTCATGGTCGAAGGATTAGGTTACTATGCATTTTAAAGCTTGTAGCAAAACGAACTGAATGACTTGATCTTATGCTATGCTTACTATGGGTGTATGTCCATCACATCATTCTCCTAATGATATGATCTTGTTATTAATAACATCCAATGTCCATGATCAGGAAACCATGATCATCTATTAATCGACAAGCTAGTCTTAACAAGAGGCTTACTAGGGACTCTTTTATGTTTACAAAACACACAAGTATTAGTGTTTCCTATTAATACAATTATAGCATGGGATGTAAACATTTATCATAAACACAAAGATATAATAATAACCACTTTATTATTGCCTCTTGGGCATATCTCCAACAGGCCCTACTCAAGCCGAAGAAAGAGATGGAGGTGGAGGAGTGATACCTTCGATCCGGATTATGGACGTACTATAGCTTCTCTTTCCCTAGTAGACCTAGGTTATTGAATCCTCGGGAAGCGAATGCATAGTGAAGTTACTTTAATGGACCTTCGAGAGTTTTAGAATTCCTTTTGTGTTTTTACCAGACCAATAGCATTCGTCTTTTTGTTGTTGTCGATGATGGAGAGAGAGGGGCCTAGGGCATTAGGTTTCACCTGTAGCTATGCAAAACATCTAATGGGAATAAAAGATAGAAATAAAGTATGCATGTAATTGTTAGAGCAAGAGAAATTATATGTGGGCAGTGTATCCATAATTGCTATTTCCTCCGCAGCCGCTTATAGCAATAACCTCATAGTCTCATCCATAGAAGAAAGAGAACTAATGATATGCATAGTGATGTCACTATTAATCCCAAGCAAATCCCTCACATACAGCTGTACTACCCCGTCTGTCACTGGGGTTCCCAATCTGCAGATCAGTCATCACTCATACTCCCTATACCTGGCTCAACCCTTGGGGTCTTGGGTACCTGACAAGTCCTTGGATCGAGGCAAGAGAGGATACAATAATCATCATGTCATACAAAGTAATACACGATCACATTTATGATAACTAACATGCACAAACGCTACATGGCTAGGACAAAGCCCTTAGCCCAAGGAGAATTACTCACACATAGAGATGAGATCCACAATCATAAACATTGTAATGAAAATCATAAGATTGTGTTCTACTCGTGCAATAGATCAACGCATAGACACGGCTCGAATACCACTGATGGGTTCATAGCATGGAAAACAAAAAATTCTACCGCAAGAATGAACAAAACCAAGATCTAATCTATGGAAAAGCCAAGATCTAATCTATGAGATAAGTGCAATGAGATAGATCTGTACTAACCCTTGTAGATCCAAAGCCTTGATCGAGATCGGATCTCGTGGTTGATGTAGATGATCACTTGCAGAAGATCGAGTAGACGATCCTTCCGGCGCCGCGTTCTGGCAGCGCTTCCATACTCAATCACACGTACGAAGTCGATGTAGATGATCCTCTCCATGTTCCAGTGGGCAGTGGAGGTAGTAGATCTCCACGGAATCCTAATAGCACGACGGCGTGGTGGTGGTGGTGGTGGAGGAGAAATTCCTGCAGGGCTTCGCCTAAGCCGCAGCAGGAGGAAGGAGGAGGGAGTGGCATCTAGGGTTTTCGGGTGAAGGGGCACACTTCATTTCACATAGTTGCAATCCATAGGTAGAACTTAAACATGATTAATATTCAACATTTAACATTGAAAGCTTTGTGCCATGCCAGTCATGGTTTAGCTAACAACCACTAATAAGATGTAAAGCACAAAAATTTCCATAGTGGTATCACCCTAAACCTTACTTTCTTATGAGGTTTAAAATACATGAAAAATGGTATTTTTAAGAGTGTTTGGAGGATTAACATACATATTATACTTGAGATTAGCTTTTGCTACAAGTAGGTAGATATGCCTAGTCTAGTTTTAAGGGGCTTGGAACACATCTTAGTTTGTGTAGAAAAGGCTTAGCAAAAAGAGATCTAAAGAGTGTGCCATCTAGTTTATAATGTCAACATTTATTTTCTCATCTTGCTTCTTAATGTTGAACATAAATATGCACAATCAAAGGATACAAATTAATAGGCATAAAACAGATCATGCTTCATATAAAGTACTTGATCTTAAGAACTAAACACAACATGAATTTTAGCTTTTGTTTTTATCTCCCCTTTTCTTTTATTCCATGGCATTCTTTTTCAGTTTTGATATTATTAATGCGCAGATTATTTTCAGTAGATAATCATAACATTTATAATAATGGCGGTGGTGGTCTTTTTAATGTAAAACAAAAAGTAAAATAACAAAACAAATGCTCCAAGTTTCTACGATAGTTCTATGTTGCCCAAAAAACAAAGTTTAGAGGTTTGCAAACCGAGAGTTGAGTTGGTCTAGTGGGATGCGTTGGGCATCCCCAAGCTTATGGTTTTCACCATCCTTGGATTGCTCTTGGTGTGATGTTCCTCTATTCCCTATCAAAAAACTTCAACACAAAACTTTTCTCCCATCTCTTTGTTGAGAAGTGACACTAGTGGCACAAGAATATAATAGTTGCTACATATATATCAAAGACAAAATTATTTCTAAATTTTCCAGAAAGCATATAATATTCCTACATATTCTTAGCATATAATATGACTCATACAAATCATCTTAGGACACTTTGGAATGGTTAAAACAAAACATGGCAGAATTTGTCCAGATTTTCAGCAACAACAAAACGATTTTTTCGCCCACTTAGACATGTCAGAAATTTTAACCAATTTTTTAATACATAGTATGAAAGGTTGAAAATGATGAATAAATTTGAGCACAATCAGAGTTACATAAAAAATTAGAAAATTCGCGCACTAAAAACTGTTCTGCGGAAATTTGCTACTCCATATGTTTAGCAACTTTTAAAACATCCAAAATTGGTTCCACTTGGTACTTTATTAAAAATTACAGAAAGAAAACCAAAACAAAACTCTCTTGCTACAACAATATTTCAAAACAAAAATCCAAAAGAAAAATAACCGGGTTGCCTCCCGCAAAGTGCTTTCTCTATAGCCATATAGCTAGACTTTACTTACTTGGTTTAGGTGATGTGGAACTCATGGGATAGCTTGTGCTTCTTAGCTACCTCCTTCCTTGAAAATTGTTCCATACACTTCTTGTGAGGAAATTGAAACTTTACATTTCCTTCTTGTAACATCCCAAAACTCTAATCCAAAGTTAATCAAGATCAAACCTACCCAATTTAGGGTTAACAAAAACTTTTCCATTTAAAAATCATTAAGTATTCATATGTGTGTTCATATAATTTAGGAGTTGTCTTCTATTGCCATATTTGAATGATCCATTGGTTGTAAAATGATTCTAAGGTGAATTAAACATCATCTAGACCATTCCCAAACAAATCCCAAAGAAAAACAAATCAAAAAGAATAAAATAAGCAAATGGTCACTTTTGCCATTTTAATCACCATGCCTACTTTGGCTATTCCTAGAACTCAAATCTTAACAGAAACAATTGTGGTTCTTTGCACCCCTTTCTAGTACAAGTAGTGATGTACCAATGCCCACTTTGTTTCATCCCAAAAACTTTCAAACACTAAATTTAAATGACATTTGAAATTTGAATGTAGTTCATATGTATAGATCACACTTATTCAAAAACCACTCAAATGAACTCCATTTTCAAATCTCAAGCAAACCTAGATGCTTAAGCATGAGATGAAACACTCCACCAAAATTCAGCCCAAAATTCAAAACTTTAGTTCTTGCAGCCATTTGATCGAACAGGTGGCATGCACAACTTTTCTGCCTAACAAACACTATTGCTTGATCAATGCCTTGTCGAGTTTTTGACCTCCATTTGGTCCCCTTGTCTCCCCTAACTATAACAGCACATAACTAAGCTACTAACCGGCCTAGTGCAGCAGTGGAGCACCGCCACTTTGTGGTCAGCGCCGACCAGAAGCGAGCAATGCGCCAGGGACATCGCCGCGCCAAACCAGCAAGTCCCCTAGCTCCGCCCAACCCTACCGCCGCACACGGTCCACCCCTCGATCAACCCCAGCCCCTGGACCACTCCCCAGCGTCGCCGCCCTTTCTCTCTGCGAGCCAGTCAGAGCGCGATCGCCGCCAGCATGCAGCAGACCGCGCCTTGAAGCCAGACCGCACACGCCGCTCCACCTCGACCCCAGCAACCCACTACACACGGCCATGCACCGTCGCGCGGCCCATAGTCGTCGTGCGTCACGTTGAGCACCGCCTTTGTCTCCCAGAGCGCAGGAAGCTCTCGACCACAATCCACCGCCCCTAGCATCGCCATTAAGCCATAGAGCACCGCCAGGGAACCGCGCACCGTCCGCCTACCTCGCCCCTGCCGGTAGCCCCCTGTACCGCCCTCGCCGGAGACGCCTGCCCATGTCGCACTGCCGCCTCGTCGCGCCTATATAAGCAGGCCTCCCAGCACGAATTCCTCACACCCTCACACACCCCTCTCACCCCCATTCCTGCCCCACCTCTCGCCGGAGCAGCAGGCCGTCGGAATTTCACCAGAGGCAGCCGCTGCAGAGGAGGAGACGCTGCTGTTGATTCCGTCCCCCACAGCCCCTGCCGTGACCTCGCCTGAGTCCGTCGTCGCCGTCCAGTTCGATCACCTGCCTCGCTGCACTAGCTGGAGCCCGGGTACGTCCCTAGTAGACCTCACCGGCCGTATAGGGTTCGGTCTCGCCTGTGACGAGTTCATCGTTGACGACGACTGTGAGCCGTTGTTCCACGTTCTAATTGTGTGGCCTAGATCGCTTGATAATGTTTCGGATTTTAAGTCTCACTGACAAGCGGGACCAACCTGTCAGCTGCCCTCTGCGCCGCTGAGCCTCACTGGGCTGGCCCATTTCCTTTCCCGCGCTAGCCCACGAATTCAAATAAGTGTTTTTCTATTTATGTTTTAATCCAATTCTATCCCTTAGTTCAAAAATCAATTCAGGAAGATTTACGAAACAAAATTGAGTGATTCCAATTTTGTTGGAAATCTTATGAAAAGATCTATCCAAGCCCGTTGTATTTAATTCATTTAGAGTTAGAGATCTCTCCTAGTAAAAATAACAAGACAGAAGTATTTGCACATTCAAACATTTTTATAAAATCAACCATAATAGCTTTTGAGTTGATTCCAACTCTCAAAAATCATATTTAACCATACCTATCTAAATATTTAATAATATTAAGGTTTGCATGCAGTGACTTTGGACTAGTACCAAAATAATGCTATATAGGCATTTCTAGTCACTTTAAATCATTAAATTTTAAACTTAAACTTATTAAAATGTGATCCAACCTTTAAATCACATTCCCATATGTTAGAATATGTGGTGATGACATGTGTCCACATGATCCCATATTTTAAGTGGAGAATATTAAATCTTAGTTATTTTTAATGAGTAGAAATTACTTTTCTTAAATAAAAAGAATGAAACTAGTTAATAAAACCTTGTGATGCTTGTGATGATAATAGATCATCAAATGTGTGCCTTAGTGTACCAAGTAGCCTAGTTATGCATTGTTTGGTGATTGTGTATCCCGTATGTATTTATAGACGATAGTACCAACCAAGCTTTCGAGGAGGAGTTCTACCAAGAGGAGGAGGAAGAAAACTTCAACCACTGCACCAACCAAGGCAAGCCATCATTAACAATGCAAGATAACACTTGCAAGCTATTGTTAGCAAGATAGAATTAAACTAGATAATCTAAGCAAGGTGCCTTAGGAATGCTTTGGTTATACCACTTTGAATATTACCTACCCCAAGTTTTACTTCAAGCTTTTACTTTCTTTACTTTACCAACGTCCCTTACTTTTTTTGAAGGTAGCAAAAAAAGTATAAAACTTGACCTATCTAGATAACCTTAGATGTCATTCTATGGCATGAGATTGAGATTAGCATCCCACCTTAGTGAACACTCTTAACTTAGTAGCTTAGAGCTATATCAAAACTTGAGTCACTTTAGATGGGAACACTTGGTGAAAATGAATCGTGAAAACCTTGGAATGATGAGTCATTCTATTGAGATGTTTTGACATGTGTTGCGAAACACAAATGGTTTATGATGATGAAAATGTTGAGGTGTGAGCCTTAGCCCTTTTACAAAAACTGATGGTTGGATTCAGATGCGATACAATTCCAATTTTACCGTACAACCACAATACCTGAATTGGGTAAGGCTTAGCCAGAATTTTATATGCATTAGTATTAGTTCCCTCGCGGGAGAGGTTTGAGCTGAGGCTACCTCTCAATGTTGTCCACCTATGCAGTGCCCAAGATGACAGATGGTCATGGTTGGGAGGCCCTGCTCATAGGAGAGGTGCTTATACTAGGGTGTGTAAAGGAAAGGTTATGTTCGATTATCTGCATACTAAGTATGATGATTCAGGGTTATCCCTGACAAATGTATCGAATCTTGTGGTGAAAGTGTACCACCTCTGCAGAGTGTCAAACTATTCGAATAGCCGCGTCCGCGGTTATGGACAGTTGGAGTGGCCATACTGTTTCATTGTCAGATGTTTTCAAAATGACTTATGAAATGAATGACGAATCTTGACTTGACCACAACAGGGTTGTGACTATGACACTAGCTTCCCAACTTAAGTGATTCTAGAACTTTATTTTATCTTTCTTTGTTTCTGAACTCAGCTTAGGTTTCAAACTTAACTTTACAAATAAACATAGAGTTAGCTCTTCCCACTAGCACTACCTTACTTGTTAGTGATAGTTTGCGAGTACTTAAAGAGTACTCATGGCTTTTGTCCCTGGCTATTCCTATGGCGAGACTATTAAGGAGACTACCAAGATGACGGACATCAGGACGACTATGATAACTAGGACTATCTTCCATCATCAGCATTGCATGTGCCACTGAAGATGGACCCCACCGCTACGCTTATTAATTATTCCGCTGCTTGTTCTATTAAGACTGGATCATGAGATCCTTTATTCGTGTAAGACCTTATTATGGTTTGTAATGGATGATTTACTATGATATCCAATCTGTTATGTCTCACAAAAATGGTAATCCTGGGATTGCGATGTATGGCATAATAGGCATCTGGGATTAAAAATCCGGGTGTTGAAAAGTTGGTATCAGAGCCATCCTGACCATAGGAGACCCTAGTTAGAATGGACGTCCGAACAAAAACTTAATTTCAAAAACCAAAGTGAGTATTTATGAAAAACTATTTCCTCTACCCTTGGGAATTCATTCTTTCTAAAAAAATCATGTTCCTCCAATTCTTACATTACTACATAAAATTTGACACACTTGATCACTTCACTAACTTCCTCATCCTTAATTCTTATAGATGGAGACTCAGTTCAGCAAGTTCTACTAGCTGGGTAACGGAGGTCAATTGATCTTCGAGAGGGATCTAGATTCACTGTCTGAGTTATTGGGACTCCCACATCCGGAGTTTCTTGGAGCTCAACTTCCTAGACCCCCAGGAGGAGATTTACAATGGCTAGTCACCGCTGATCTCCGAGGAAGCATAGAAGAACCAACGTCTGGGAGAATCCAGTTCTCCGTAAGAGAGAACAACTGGCTAGCTGGATTAGCCAGGGCAATGCATGAAGGTCTCGCATGTCTATGTGCCCTCAGTGTCAACCAAATCCAAGGAACCCGCTTTGCGCACTATGCAAGGCGTGACTTCATGGGAATGCCAATGGAGATGCCAGGTCACCCGGAGTTGAAGCGTCAAGTGGATAACCTTGACTTCCTACTGTATGATCGCCAGAAGGAAATGGACAATGCTAGGGAGTTTGCCAACCACAACCGTGCCATTGCCGCCCAGAAGGCCCAGACTTTCTCATTGCTTGTCAAGGACCGTCAGTCTCTTCGCCGCCAGCACGAAAAGAAGGATCGCACCATCGCCTGTCTTTGCAAGAAGGTGGCCGCCCTCGAGAAGACCATCAAGGATCAAGAAGCTCAGCTTGCAGCAAAGGATGAAGAAGAGGAGGGTGAAGACATCCAGGGAGATATGGATTCTTACCTCAGCAATGATGATGACTTTCTGGAGGAGGATGCCATGGACTTCCACACCGATGACGACGACTCCGAATTCATTGACGATGAGTAGATGCACTAGAGCACTGTCGTAGCATGACATGTATCGATCCCATTGTATCGTAGCTTGCAGAATGGTTCTTAAAACCATCTGTTTTCCTTTGTTGTTGTGGTGTGTGTGTGTGTGTTTGTATCGTGTGCTTGTGTGAAGGAATGAAATAGAGTTAGTTGCAAAACCTGAGTTAAACTCAAAGTTTTAGCTTTGAAACCAAAACCATGAATCTTAGAACTTTCCCTCTTACCCCTTTATCTATCTCAATCTTCAGATGACTCGTGGAAACCCCGGAGGGAGCAGGTCATCGCAAGACCCAATGCTGCAGATTATGCAGATGTTAGTTGCAGACCATGAAGCAAGCATGGTAGAGCGCCATGCCAACTTAGCAACACTGTAGCAGATAGCTCAAATGGCCCAAAACAACCAAGGGCATGTAAATCAGGATCATCAAGGATCCAAGCTGAAAAATTTCCAGAATACCAATCCCCCAATCTTTAGCACTTCGGAGAACCCATTAGATGTTGATGACTGGTTGCAGACGATGGAGAACAATTTGGAAGTATCCCGAGTTGATGACAACGAGAAAGTTCTCTTTGCCACCCACTACTTGGCAGGAGATGCAAGAGCCTGGTGGAACAGCATCCGCTTGCTGAACCATGGTCAAGTGATGACATGGGAAGCCTTCAAAATCAAGTTCAGTCGCACCCACGTGCCACAGGGCCTAGTCACCCGAATGAGGGATGAATTTAGAGAGTTGAAGCAAGGCATAATGACTGCGGTGGAGTACCGTGTCAGATTCCTGTCGCTTGCCAGGTACGCACCTGATGAGATCAACACGGAGGCCAAGAAGAAGGAGAGATTCCTGAACGGACTGCATGATGAGATGCAGACTATCCTCGTCAACATCTGCTTCGAGGATCTCGAATTACTAGTCGACTCTGCCATTCAGATGGAAGGGAAGATTAACCAGGCAAATGACAACCGCAAACATCGTATGATGCATCAAGATGGATCCAACAGTCACTAGAAGTGCCGTCCCAACCCGTCTGCTGGATTTGCACCAAGGAACAACCGACCCCCAATGTCCCGCCCAAGCTACCCCAACCGTAGCGGAGGCAATGTGAAGTCCGGAGGAAACAACAACAACCCCGGCAACACCAGCAATTTCAACCGTGCACCTCCCAAGAGCAACAACAACAACAACAACACTGCACCCAGAACTGGAAGCAATGATGTGCCTGTCGCAGCTAAAGACAAGTCCCAGACAACTTGTTTCGAGTGTGGAGTGAAGGGTCACTATTCCAATGAGTGTCCCAAGAAGGCTGTCGCCACTGCCAATGTGAATGCCCCAGCTCAACAGCAGCGTCGTGTTCAACCAGGGAGAAGGTTTGCCCCAGGGAACCCTCACAACTGCAACGGCCGTCTCTTCCACATGAACACCAAGGAAGCCCAAGAAGCGCCAGATGTAGTGCTGGGTATGTTTTCTATCAACTCAGTTTTAGCAAGAGTATTGTTTGATTCTGGAGCATCACATTCATTTGTCACCGAAGAATTTGCATGCACTAGTAAGATTCTGATGGGTTCGTAGCAGGGAAAACAAAAAAATTCTACCGCAAGAACGAACAAAACCCAGATCTAATCTAGATAAAAGCCAAGATCTAATCTATTAGACATGTTCAACGAGATAGATCTGTACTAACCCTTGTAGATCCGAAAGTGTTACGAGATTGGATCTCGTGGTTGATGTAGTCGATCACTTGCCGATGTCAAGATCGAGTGGACGATCCTTCCGGCGCCGCGTTCTGGCAGCGCTTCCGCAGTCGGTCACACGTGCGGAGTTGGAGCAGGCCTTCCTCTCCTCGTTCCAGCGAGCAGCGGAGGTAGTAGATCTTCTCCACGGAATCCCAGCAGCACGACGGCGTGGTGGTGGTGGTGGAGTAGAGAATTCTGCAGGGCTTCGCCTAAGCCTGAGCAGAAGAAAGGAGGAGGAGAGAGGCGGCTAGGGCAAGAGTGGAGGGGGCCAAGGGGTGGTGCCTCCACCCCTCTATTTAAAGGAGGGAGGCGCCATGGGGAGGTGGAGTCCTTGTAGGACTCCCCTCTCCCTTGGCCGGCGGATCAAGGAGGTGGGGGGAGAGTCCTACTCCCCACCGAATCCTTGTCTTACCCCACAACGATTCCTTGATCCTTTCTTGGCTTTCAAGTAAACTCCAAGAAATCTTCTAGAACCTTCCGGAACATTCCGAAACCTTCTAGAATCCCCATACAAATACTCCGGAACATTTCCTAACTTAGAAAATGATCCCCAATATATGAATCTTATTCCCCGGACAATTCCGGAGCTCCTCGTGACGTCCCGAATCCAATCCGAGACTCTGAACAACATTCGGTCTCCAACGCACATTCCATATCTACTTAAAACAACTTCGAACCTTAAGTGTGTCACCCTACGGTTCGTGAATATGCAGACATGATGGAGACACCTCTCCGATCAATAACCATCAGCGGGATCTAGAGATCCATAACGGTTCCCACATACTCAACGATGACTTCGTGATCGATAGAACCATTAACATACGAAAACCAATTCCCTTTGTCATGCGATACTCTACTTATCCGAGGTTTGATCGTCGGTATCTCCATACCTAGTTCTACCTTGTTACTGATAAGTACTCTTTACTCGTTCCATGTTATGTCATCCCTTGTGACCAGTCACATGCTTGCAAGCTAATTAGATGACATTCCACCGAGAGGGCCCAGAGCATATCTATCCGTCATATGGATGGACAAATCCCAATCTTGGTCCATCCGCTTCAACACATACTTTCAGAATACCCAATGACACCTTTATGACCACCCAATTACGAAGCGGTGTTTGATGTCATCAAAGTACCCATCCGGTGATGGTGATTAACATAACCTCATGGTCGAAGGATTAGGTTACTATGTATTTTAAAGCTTATAGCAAACAAACTTAATGACTTGATCTTATGCTATGCTTACTACGGGTGTGTGTCCATCACATCATTCTCCTAATGATATGATCTTGTTATTAACGACATCCAATGTCCATGATCAGGAAACCATGATCATCCATTAATCAACAAGCTAGTTTAACAAGAGGCTTACTAGAGACTCTTTTATGTTTACAAAACACACAAGTATTAATGTTTCCGGTTAATACAATTATAGCATGGGATGTAAACATTTATCATAAACATAAAGATATAATAATAACCACTTTATTATTGCCTCTTGGGCATATCTCCAATAGTCTCCCACTTGCACTAGAGTCAATAATCTAGTTAAAAAACTTGTGCATTCAACACCTATGGATTTCTGGTGTTGTATAGACACTATTGCTAGTGGTAAACATAATCTTCCGATCTGACACTTCCAGGTCCATGTGTATTTGCATGTCCTTGCATCTCTACGCATTACTCATTCTCCAATGAGATGGCATTGTATAAATTTGGTCCTTTGGTGAGACCTTTAGTTCCTTGGGTTTAAATCATGTTGATACAATTGTCGTACAATGTATCTTCATAGTATTATCCCGCTATGAACCATGCCTAGTTTGATAACAAACTACTTAACAGAAATGCCCTCCTTTGCTGCTACTATAGCAGTTATATACTTAGCCTTTTGTTGTAGTATCCGTCACAATATCTCAACTTTGGAACTCATCCAAATCCATCATGGAACATCCTTTCCATTATATTGTGCCACCCATAGTCTAAATTGAGATAAATTTAATTTGTATCTTGTGACAAAACTAGTATCAATGTAACACTTTACAATGAACTACCTTTAACTATTTGTCACTTATACATGATATATTCTTAGTTCTTCCAAAGCTCATAAGAATATCTTTACTATTGTCCAATGATCATCTTATGAATCATTCTGGTATATGCTCATAACATTTAGAGCATAGGACATATCTGGATGTGTACATCTCAAAGAATGATTGATCAAAATATTCTTGTGATTTCACCAAGTGTCAAAACACTTGAATCTCGTGTCAACACACTTGAATCTTGATTTAGTCCTTTCCGTGCGTCAAGACCTTTCTTGTTGTTTCCATATTGAACGCATTCAACATCTTATCTATGTACATTTGGCAAAACCATATTAGCGCCTCAATCTATCCATATAGACATTGATGCCTAATTCTTGAGTTATGCCTAAGTCTTTCATCGAAATGAAATTCTTAACCTGTGTCAATAAAAGATACATTATTTCTAATCAACAATATGTCTTTCACATAATGTATTAGAAATATGTCTTAGCGCTCCCACTTAATTTCTTGCAAAATGCAAACATCTTCATCGTCTCTGAAGATTCCAACTCCGCGATGCTCACTTCAACCATTGAAGTTTTGCATACTCTTTTAGCATCCTTTGAATTAACAAAACCCTTTGGATCGTGTCATGTACACGTCCTAGGTAACTATTCTATTAGAAGAACTTGTTTTGTTTATTCAACTACCATATACTAAAATATATGTAGTGGTTGCTACATTAATCCGTCCAGACTAAATATCGCTATGAAAGATCAAATCTTATCATAGTCAATTCCTTGAACATTGTCGTAAACTCTTTCCGACATGTCAACTATTTCATAGATTTGAAACATCCATGTATATTTCTTTATAGATCCAAACACGACCGATAGGGTTCACGCCTTTCCGGAGGGTCTTCTAAGTTCAGAAACTTGATTTCTCGTGTATGGATACTATCACGGATTCCATGACTTCTAGTCATTTTATGGAGTCAGGGCCCATCATCGCTTCTTTGCATGTAGTCGGTTTATCATTGTCAAAACAATAACGACTTGCTTATCAAATCTTACTATTTGATTCTTACCGACCCACACGGTTCTATAGGAACTCTAATCTACGAGATCACACCTTTTGTAATCACGAGAGCCATGAGCATTGTGGCCGCCACCGGGACACTTTCCGGCGCTGCGCTACTTAGCACATATAGCTAAGGTTCAACAACCTTATCAAAGTTCTATTTTCCTCCCACTTAACTTTTCACCAAAAATTCCTTCTCAAGAAACTCGACATTCTAAGCGAAAAACACTTTTGTCTTCGGTGTTATGGAGGAATACCCAATGGTTATTCGAAATAACCTACAAAGACATGCTCATCTGACTTTGGTTGTAAACATTTTACTTATGCCTAGCATACCAAAAAATTTAAGAAAGGACAACCTGGGTTTTATCCTAGACCATGACTTATATGGTGTCATTTCAACGGATCACGATGGAGCTCTTTTCAGTGTAAAAGCGTTAGTCACTAAAGCGTTAATCTTTAATATATAATGGCAGTTTTATAAATGACACATTTGATCTTACCATGTCAAACAAGGTTTCATTACATATCTTGAACACTCCATACTCCTATGGTGTTTTGGGAAATGCAAATCCATGGAACGATTCCTCAAATCTTAGGTGGTTTGCTAAACTTGTAACTCAAACATCTTTCTTTATGATCCAATCATAAACTCTTTTATTTTCTTGTTACAATGATTTTCCACTTCATCTTGAAAGTCTTTGAACATTTTCAAATGTTTCATACTTCTTCCTTATTGAGTAAGTATATACATATACTCACTCAAATCTTCGGAGAAAGCATATGAAGTTGAAATCTATCGCCCACGACTACACATAATGGACTATATACATCAATATGTACAAATTCCAATCAGTTAGTCGTCCGTTCCTCTTTTGGCCTACGAAAGGAGTTTTAATTATCTCCAGGAAAGTATCACAAGCGTCATTTGATCAAAATCAAAGACTCCAAAAATCCATCAACATGGAGTTTCTTCATGTATCCCTTTCAATATAATTTAAACGGCGATGTCACTTCGCAAGTGATCTTTCAATCATTTGTCTTGTGACATTTTAGCATTAGTTTTATGGTCGTTATTTCTCCAACCAGACTTGTATATCATCCATCTATTATGGAATACGGTAATTATTTGAACAACCTTTTGTCGTCATAATACCTGATCAAAATAACAATTATTGAAACAAATCTTGAAGGCAAGCTTTGATGTTAACGAGCAACACAACAACCCTTTGTTTGTTTTCGATGAACATCATCACATTTTATCTTGCTAGTTACTTAGGCCATTGCAGTTCATGAATTGTGTTGTCCTGTATGACACTTCATACGAACCAATTCGGTATCCAATACCGGTATCCAATACCTAAGAACCACATTGTTTAACAAGCAAGGAATACAACCATAACATGTATATCTTCTATATGCCTAAGTTGGACATCTCCAACCTTTTATTCTCTGCCAAATAATTTATAGATTCTCTTTCAGCAATTCCTTTTCTTTTAAAAGAATCTATCAACATCAATAGTGGTGTCATCAACATGACACATGGTACAAAGCGTATATAGTCAACTACTAATACCTTTGGACTTGCACTTTGAGGTGGATCACCATCATCAAATGTTTGGTGTTCTTTCAAAAATCCATTCTTTAGTAATTTTTTAGTGTAGTAAACATTTTACTTACATCTTCTATTCATCCTTATCATGACAACTTTCATGATCAAGCTACTATAGCCTATAAGGAAGAATCGCGAATATAATATCAGTTCCCAAAACCTTTTTGGTAGATTCGGATGCCTAGCATCACATCTTCACAAATTCTCATACAATATGAGAACATGTATTTTGCTAAATTATACTCTATCATAATGCAACCAAAAAACATTGTTTCAGATATCACAATATCTTTCACACATGATGGTTTCTGAAACAATTTTCAGCTTCAATATAATCTTGATATTAAAACAACCTTTTGAATATCAATAATCATGGAGGCAAACATGATACTTTACATACTAACATTGGAATTTTTACTCTTGTTTTAATACTACTTATTAAACTTCATGGAGTAAATAGAGTTTGCTGAAAGTTTGCAATAGGACCTATAAACTTTAAATTAACGTTCAAAACAATACGATACCAGTTCGTAAAGTAAATATCCAGAATTTCTATAGTTCCACTATCTCAACTATAACTAAGCGTAAGGTGGTGAACGGATGCCAATGACTACAACAAACTATGAAAATTCACTTTGATTGTGTTTATGATAAATTGAGTTTGACTAATCCAAATTACAAATGAACTCCCACTCAAAAACAACATCCCTCGAGTTGTTTTAGTGATTACATGAACCAAATCCACTACACCAAGTCCGATCATCACGTGATATGATGTAGCTTTAAAGGCGAACAATCAACATGTTCATCATATCATCCATATGCCTCATGCTTTACATTTCGGTATTCCATGTTCCGAGACCATGTCTGTACATGCTAGGCTCGTCAAGGTTAACCTTAGTTTCCGCATGTGCAAATCTGGCTTGCACCCGTTGTATGCACACGTAGAATCTATCACATCCGATCATCACGAGATGCTTCGAAACGACGAGTCTTAGCAATGGTGCCAACTAAGGACGAACACTTTATTACTTGATATTTAGTGAGAGGGATCATCTTATAATGCTACCATCGCGATCTAAGCAATACAAGATGCATAAAGGATTAACATCATAGGCAATTCATAATATGTGATATGATATGGCCTTTCTTCTTGTGCCTTTGATCTCCATCTCCAAAGCATGGACATGATCTCCATCATCACCAGCGTGGCGTCAAGGTCCGTGGCGCCGCTTCATGGTTGTCCATCACCAATAGCAACTATTACAACTACTTGGAATAAAGCTATTACATGATGAATAGACACGCAGGTCTTAAACAAAATTTAAAGACAACCATTAGGCTCCTGCCGGTTGCCATATTACAATAAGGATCATTGCATACATCAAATATAATCACAATCACATAATGGCCATATCACATCACAAAACCCCTGCAAAAACGAGTTAGACGCCTCTAATCTTCTTTGCATGTTTTACGTGGCTTGGGGCTTTCGAATAAGAACGGATCTTACCTACGAACATGAACCACAACGTTGATACAAGTGCTATCAAGTGCAAAGTGTAGATTGGATCTATACTATGGTGGGAGAGACAGACACCCGCAAAGCCACTTGTGCAAAGCAAGCTACACGTCAAACGTGGAGTAAGTCTCATGTGCGATGACATGTAAGGTTAGCCCGAGCTGCTTCTTCCCACCATACCGCAAGATGCAAAGTACACAAAGCAAAAGACGGCACGAGCACCAATGCCCACAAAACCATTGTGTTCTACTCGTGCAATAGATCTACGCATAGACACGGCTCTGATACCACTGATGGGTTCGTAGCAGGGAAAACAAAAAAATTCTACCGCAAGAACGAACAAAACCCAGATCTAATCTATTAGACATGTGCAACGAGATAGATCTGTACTAACCCTTGTAGATCCAAAAGCGTTACGAGATTAGATCTCGTGGTTGATGTAGTCGATCACTTGCCGATCTCAAGATCGAGTGGACGATCCTTCCGGCGCCGCGTTCCGGCAGCGCTTCCGCAGTCGGTCACATGTGCGGAGTCGGAGCAGACCTTCCTCTCCTCGTTCCAGCGAGCAGCGGAGGTAGTAGATCTTCTCCACGGAATCCTAGCAGCACGACGGCGTGGTGGTGGTGGCGGAGTAGAGAATTCTGTAGGGCTTCGCCTAAGCCTAAGAAGAAGAAAGGAGGAGGAGAGAGGCGGCTAGGGCAAGAGTGGAGGAGGCCAAGGGGTGGCGCCTCCACCCCTCTATTTAAAGGAGGGAGGCGCCATGGGGAGGTGGAGTCCTTGTAGGACTCCCCTCTCCCTTGGCCGGCGGATCAAGGAGGTGGGGGGAGAGTCCTACTCCCCACCGAATCCTTGTCTTACCCCACAAGGATTCCTTGATCCTTTCTTGGTTTTCAAGTAAACTCCAAGAAATCTTCCAGAACCTTCCGGAACATTCCAAAACCTTCTAGAATCCCCATACAAATACTCCGGAACATTTCCTAACTTAGAAAATGATCCCCAATATATGAATCTTATTCCCCGGACAATTCCAGAGCTCCTCGTGACGTCCCGAATCCAATCCGAGACTCCGAACGACATTCGGTCTCCAACGCACATTCCATATCTACTTAAAACAACTTCGAACCTTAAGTGTGTCACCCTACGGTTCGTGAATATGCAGACATGATGGAGACACCTCTCCGATCAATAACCATCAGCGGGATCTGGAGATCCATAACGGCTCCCACATACTCAACGATGACTTCGTGATCGATAGAACCATTAACATACGAAAACCAATTCCCTTGGTCATGCGATACTCTACTTATCCGAGGTTTGATCGTCGGTATCTCCATACCTAGTTCTACCTTGTTACTGATAAGTACTCTTTACTCGTTCCATGTTATGTCATCCCTTGTGACCCAGTCACATGCTTGCAAGCTAATTAGATGACATTCCACCGAGAGGGCCCAGAGCATATCTATCTGTCATATGGATGGACAAATCCCAATCTTGGTCCATGCGCTTCAACAGATACTTTCAGAATATCCAATGACACCTTTATGACCACCCAATTACGAAGCGGTGTTTGATGTCATCAAAGTACCCATCCGGTGATGGTGATTAACATAACCTCATGGTCGAAGGATTAGGTTACTATGTATTTTAAAGCTTATAGCAAACGAACTTAATGACTTGATCTTATGTTATGCTTACTACGGGTGTGTGTCCATCACATCATTCTCCTAATGATATGATCTTGTTATTAACGACATCCAATGTCCATGATCAGGAAACCATGATCATCCATTAATCAACAAGCTAGTTTAACAAGAGGCTTACTAGGGACTCTTTTATGTTTACAAAACACACAAGTATTAATGTTTCCGGTTAATAAAATTATAGCATGGGATGTAAACATTTATCATAAACATAAAGATATAATAATAACCACTTTATTATTGCCTCTTGGGCATATCTCCAACAGATTCACCCAACCAACTTGAAGTATGTCATGATAGTTCAAATCCCCGGTTCAACTACAAAAGCTAGAAAAATTTGCAAAGTTGTGCCTATCAGAATACATGGGATAGATTTTTATGCCAACCTAATAGTACTTGGAACCAAAGGATTGGAAGTAGTACTAGGTATGTACTGGATGTCAAAGCATAAAGGGCTGATAGACTGTGCTAAGAAAGCCATCACCATGACCAGTAGCTCCTGAGTAACATTAGAGCATATATCTGAAACCTTACCTCGTCAATTCAAGTGCAACAAGAGTCTAGCCCTACCCACCATAGACCAAGTCAGAGTAGTCTGTGAATACCCCAATGTATTCCCAGATGAATTGCCAGGTATGCCCCGGATAGGGATATTGAGTTCATTATCGAACTAATCCCCGGAACCGGACCCATAGCCCAAGACCCTATAGCATGAACCGCTTAGAGTTAGTAGAGTTGAAGAAGAAGTTGGATGCTATGTTAGCAACAGGCTTGATTCAACCAAGCGCATCGCCATGGAGATCACCAGTGTTATTCGTCGACAAGAAAGATGGAGGCAACCGTTTGTGCACCGATTATAGAAAGCTGAATGATGTCACCATCAAAAACAAGTACCCTTTGCCAAAGATAGAAGATCTATTTGATCAGTTGACTGGTGCCCACGTATTCTCAAAGATTGATCTTAGGACTGGGTATCACCAACTTAAGATTCGTGCAACGGATATTCCAAAGACTGCCTTTACTACTCTTTATGGTTTATACGAGTATATGGTTATCTCTTTTGGATTAACCAATGCCCCTGCTTATTTCATGAATCTCATGAATAAGATCTTTATGAATTTCCTAGATAAGTTTGTCGTTGTGTTTATCGACGATATCCTTATCTACTCCAAGTCAGAAGAAGAGCATGAGCAACATCTGAGGGTCATCCTAGAAACCCTGAGAGAGCATCGGTTATATGCCAAGTTCAGCAAATGTGAGTTTTGGCTGAAAGAAGTAGGATTCCTAGGACATATTGTGTCTGCCGGAGGAGTCTCTGTTGATCCTGCCAAGATCAAAGATGTCGAAGAATGGGAAGCCCCAACCACCCAAACCCAAGTCCGTGCATTTCTCGGATTAGCAGGATACTACCGCAATTTTGTAGAAGGATCTTTTAGCATCGCTAGACTCATGACCCAATTGTTGAAGAAGGACAAGAAGTTTGAATGGAGCGACAAATGTGAAGCCAATTTCCAATAGCTGAAGAAGAGATTGATTTCAGCCCCAATATTGATCATGCCAGACATCAAGAAGCCATTTGATGTGTATTGTGATGCATCCAAGATTGGTCTCGGATGTGTATTGATGCAAGAAGGCAAAGTCATCGCCTATCTGTCTCGACAACTGAAGCAGCATGAGCAGAACTATCCGACCCATGATCTTGAATTAGCAGCTGTAGTTTTGGCATTGAAGACATGGCGTCATTATCTGATGGGTAATCGCTGTGAGATTTACTCAGATCACAAAAGCTTGAAGTATATTTTCACTCAGAAGGAGCTAAATATGAGGCAAAGGAGATGGATAGAGTTAATCAAGGATTATGACCTTGACATTCACTATCACCCCGGCAAGGCCAATGTGGTAGCGGATGCTCTTAGCAGATTGCCGTTAGCTAAACACCATGATCAAGGAGAAGCAACCTAGTTTCTATGAGGAGTTGGAGCAGTTCAGAACTGAGCTAGTTAGCAAAGGATTTTTAGCTAGCATTAAACTTCAACCCACTTTGATTAGCCAAATCAAGGAAGCCCATAAGGGAAATGAAAGTATCGACGGAATCAAACATCATATTGGTACAGGAAAGGTACCTAGATTCACCGAAGACGAAGAAGGAGTTATGTGGTACAAAGGCCGTATCTGTGTGCCAGCAGATTCGGAGCTGAAGCAAGTTATCATGCAGGAAGCTCGCGATATTCTTTATTCTATCCACCCTGGAGGAACGGAGATGTATCAAGATTTGAAAGAGCAATTTTGGTGGCACAAGATGAAGAGAGAAATCAGAATCTACATCGCCAAGTGTGACATCTGTCAAAGAGTCAAAGTAGAGCATCAGAGACCCGCATGACTATTGCAACCATTGCAGATTCTGGAATGGAAATGAGATTCCGTCGGAATGGACTTTATCACCGGTTTGCCTACTTCTAGTAGGGGAAATGACTCAATCTAGGTCATCGTTGATACACTGTCGAAGGTAGCTCAGTTTATACCTGTCAAGACAACCTACCAGAGTTCGAAGCTAGCAGAGTTGTATATTGCTAGAATTGTTAGTCTGCATGGAACCCCCAAGACCATAGTATCCAATCGAGAAACCCAATTTACCTCGAGATTTTGGCAGAAAGTCCAGGAAGGATTAGGAACCAAGTTGAACTTCAGCACCGCTTATCACCCGCAAAATGATGGACAGACTGAGAGAGTCAACCAAATCATAGAAGATATGTTGAGAGCTTGTGTGTTGGAGTACAGATCAAAATGGGAAGATTTCCTGCCTTCCGCAGAATTCTCATATAACAACAGTTATCAAGCTAGTTTGCAAATGGCACCATTTGAGTTCCTTTACGGAAGAAAGTGCCGCACCCCTTTGAATTGGTCACAAGTAGGAGAGAGTCAGATCTTTTGACCGAACATTCTCCGGGAAGCCGAAGAAAAGGTTCACAAGGTCCGTGAACACCTCAAGACCGCCCAATCCAGACAGAAGAGTTATGCTGACAAGAGAAGGAGAGACCTGACTTTCAATGTCGGAGATTTTGTATATTTCAAGGTTTCGCCATTGAAGGGAACGCAACGCTTTAGTCTGAAAGGAAAGTTAGCCCCTAGATATATCGGGCCCTTCAAGATTCTGAACCATCGAGGAGAAGTATCATATCAACTGGAACTACCAGAAGAGATGTCAGCCATCCACAACGTGTTCCATATCTCGTTACTTCACAAATGCCTAGAAGTGCCGGAGAAGACTAAAGTTTTCAAGAACATCGATCACCGAGCTGTTGATATCAACAAGGACCTGACATATCGTGAAGTACCCATCCGTATCTTGGAAGAAGCTTACAGAACCACCCGGACCAGAAGTATCAAATTTCTCAAGATTCAATGGAGCAACCATACCGAAGAAGAAGCCACTTGGGAGCGAGAAGATTACATTAGGGTAGAGTTCCCAAATCTCTTTAGTTCCTAGTTTCTTTCGTAAATCTCGGGACGAGATTTTGTTTCAGGGGGGAAGGTTTGTAACATCCCAAAACTCTAATCCAAAGTTAATCAAGATCAAACCTACCCAATTTAGGGTTAACAAAAACTTTTCCATTTAAAAATCATTAAGTATTCATATGTGTGTGCATATAATTTAGGAGTTGTCTTCTATTGCCATATTTGAATGATCCATTGGTTGTAAAATGATTCTAAGGTGAATTAAACATCATCTAGACCATTCCCAAACAAATCCCAAAGAAAAACAAATCAAAAAGAATAAAATAAGCAAATGGTCACTTTTGCCATTTTAATCACCATGCCTACTTTGGCTATTCCTAGAACTCAAATCTTAACAGAAACAATTGTGGTTCTTTGCACCCCTTTCTAGTACAAGTAGTGATGTACCAATGCCCACTTTGTTTCATCCCAAAAACTTTCAAACACTAAATTTAAATGACATTTGAAATTTGAATGTAGTTCATATGTATAGATCACACTTATTCAAAAACCACTCAAATGAACTCCATTTTCAAATCTCAAGCAAACCTAGATGCTTAAGCATGAGATGAAACACTCCACCAAAATTCAGCCCAAAATTCAAAACTTTAGTTCTTGCAGCCATTTGATCGAACAGGTGGCATGCACAACTTTTCTGCCTAACAAACACTATTGCTTGATCAATGCCTTGTCGAGTTTTTGACCTCCATTTGGTCCCCTTGTCTCCCCTAACTATAACAGCACATAACTAAGCTACTAACCGGCCTAGTGCAGCAGTGGAGCACCGCCACTTTGTGGTCAGCGCCGGCCAGAAGCGAGCAATGCGCCAGGGACATCGCCGCGCCAAACCAGCAAGTCCCCTAGCTCCGCCCAACCCTACCGCCGCACACGGTCCACCCCTCGATCAACCCCAGCCCCTGGACCACTCCCCAGCGTCGCCGCCCTTTCTCTCTGCGAGCGAACCAGAGTGCGCTAGAGCGCGATCGCCGCCAGCACGCAGCAGACCGTGCCTTGACGCCAGTCCACGCACGCCGCTCCGCCTCGACCCCAGCAACCCACCAGACACGGCCGTGCACCGCCGCGCGGCCCACAGTCGCTGTGCGCCACGTCGAGCACCGCCTCTGTCTCCTAGAGCGCAGGAAGCTCCTACCACAATCCACCGCCCCTAGTGTCGCCATTAAGCCGTAGAGCACCGCTAGGGAACCGCGCACCGTCCGCCTACCTCGCCCACGCCAGTAGCCCCCTGTACCGCCCTCGCCGGAGACGCCTGCCCATGCCGCATTGTCGCCTTGTCGCGCCTATATAAGCAGGCCTCCCCAGCACAAATTCCTCACACCCTCACACTCCCCTCTCACCCCTAGTCCTTTCCGACCTCTCGCCGGAGCAACTCGAGCAGCAGGCCGCCGAAATTTCACCAGAGGTAGCCGCTGCAGAGGAGGAGACGCTGTCGTTGATTCCGTCCACCGTAGCCCCTGCCGTGACCTCGCCTGAGTCCGCCATCGCCGTCCAGTTCGATCGCCCACCTCGTCGCACTAGCTGGAGCCCTGGTATGTCCCCAGTAGACCCTCACCGGCTGTTTAGGGTTCGGTCTCGCCGGCGACGAGTTCTTCGTCGACGACGACTGTGAGCCATTGATCCACGTTCTAATCGTGTGGCCCAGATCGCTTGATAACGTTTCGGGTTTTAAGTCTCGCTGACAAGCGGGACCAACCTGTCAGCCACCCTCTGTGCCACTGAGCGTCACTGGGCTGGCCCATTTCCTTTCCCGCACTAGCCCACGAATTCAAATAAGTGTTTTTCTATTTAAGTTTAAATCCAATTCTGTCCCTTAGTTCAAAAATCAATTCAGGAAGATTTACTGAACCAAATTGAGTGATTCCAATTTTGGTGGAAAGCTTCTGAAAAGATCTATCCAGGCCCGTTGGATTTAATTCATTTAGAGCTAGAGATCTCTCCTAGTAAAACTAACAAGACACAAGAATTTGCACATCCAAACATTTTTATCAAATCAACCATAATAGCTTTTGAGTTGATTCCAACTCTCAAAAATCACGTTTAACCATACCTATCTGAATATTTAATAATATTAAGGTTTGCATGCAGTGACTTTGGACTAGTACCAAAATAATGCTATATAGGCATTTCTAGTCACTTTAAATCATTAAATTTTAAACTTAAACTTATTAAAATGTGATCCAACCTTTAAATCACATTCCCATATGTTAGAATATGTGGTGATGACATGTGTCCACATGATCCCATATTTTAAGTGGAGAATATTAAATCTTAGTTATTTTTAATGAGTAGAAATTACTTTTCTTAAATAAAAAGAATGAAACTAGTTAATAAAACCTTGTGATGCTTGTGATGATAATAGATCATCAAATGTGTGCCTTAGTGTACCAAGTAGCCTAGTTATGCATTGTTTGGTGATTGTGTATCCTGTATGTATTTATAGACGATAGTACCAACCAAGCTTTCGAGGAGGATCTACCAAGAGGAGGAGGAAGAAAACTTCAACCACTGCACCAACCAAGGCAAGCCATCATTAACAATGCAAGATAACACTTGCAAGCTATTGTTAGCAAGATAGAATTAAACTAGATAATCTAAGCAAGGTGCCTTAGGAATGCTTTGGTTATACCACTTTGAATATTACCTACCCCAAGTTTTACTTCAAGCCTTTACTTTCTTTACTTTACCAACGTCCCTTACTTTTTTTGAAGGTAGCAAAAAAAGTATAAAACATGACCTATCTAGATAACCTTAGATGTCATTCTATCGCATGTAAGACCTTATTATGGTTTGTAATGGATGATGTACTGTGATATCTAATCTATTATGTCTCGCAAAAACGGTAATCCTGGGATTGCGATGTATGGCATAACAGGCATCTAGGATTAAAAATCCGGGTGTTGACACTTCTTTTGTATCAATGACTGCACCTGTGGTTCTAAAAAAAAGGTCTACCAAGTATTGTAGGACTTGAGGTATTGCTCCCCATATCCATGATAGTAAAATCAACATGTACAAATGTCATATGTAATTCAACCATAATATCTTGAACTTTTCCTAGAGCATGTTTAGTTGAATCATCGCCAAGTAAAAGATCTATTGAGCATTTTTCCATAGGTTTCAAATCAAGTAACTCATATACTGCCTCCATACGGAAATAAGTGACTTGGAATTGTTTAGATTCGCATGTATATAGACAAGTTTTAGTGTATAGATACATCGAAATCTAGACAAAGCCAAGTCACTTATTTCTGTACGGAGGGAGTAGATCATTAGATAAAACTGAGACACTAGATCCTAAATATAGAATAGCATGATGTGTCTCTTTTCCAATAGTGATTAATACCTTGGGGATCCATACATCCCCAAGCTTAGGTGGTATCATAGATTCCCTATTATATCTATGAATCTTTTCTGTTATAACATAATTTGTTAGGTAAGAACCAAATCACGCTTGATGACCATAAAAGGATGGATCATTAGATTTTTTTGCAATAAGTTAATGAGTTCATGAAAGTACATTTATCAAGGTCAAGTAGAGGTTCTTTTGTTTCACTTAACATTTTAACTTCTTCTAGTTGTTTATCATTTGTTGGTTCCTTTTCATTTTCAATCATAGTAGTTTCTTCTCTTTTTCTTTTTAACGATTCTAAATTTTTGTCCCCAAAGAGCATGCTAGAATCTTCTAAGATTTCCACTTTTACTTCATTTTCACCACAAGTTCTCCTAAGGGAAAAATTGGGGTTAAGTTCCCTTAAGCTCTTGTTGATACTAGTTCTACCAAAGATGGTGTACTAGTTATGATAGTAATAGAGTTCATACCTATGGCTGGTGGTGCTTGTGGTTTTCCTGCAGACATGCTTAACAAGGTTGCTTGATTATCAATGAGTTTTGATAGAGCTTTGCTAAACCAACCGCTTGGTTTTGTAAGCCTTTAATATCAGAACTTGCGGATTAAAGTGACTTATGAAGTTCTTCTATCATGGTGGCATGGTGAGCTACTTGTCCACTAAGATTTCTATTAGGCTCTTGTTGTTTCTCCAGGTTCTCATTAGCTTGTGGAATGGTGGCAAGTTTCCATTTACTTTCATTAGCATTAGGATATGGAACAAAGGGACGACTACCATAGTTGTTTGGAGCATAAGGTGGCCTACCATATGAGTTATTATAGTTGTTCCCATATCCATTACTACCAAAGTTTCTTATGTAGTTCACATCTACACTTTTATTGGTGTTTGTTACTAGTTCTTGTAGAGGAATATTATCAGTATTTTGCTTAGATATGTTGGCAAATATGGCATCAAGTTTGCTTCCTGTGGAGTCTAGTTCTTCAATAAATTTAACTTTCCTAGATGGGTTTGGTGCTCTTTCAGTATGCCATTGACTATGGTTGTGGAGCATTCTAGGATAGTTTTAGCTCCAGACACAATTTTACTCATAAATGCACCCCCCGTAGCAGAATCTAGAATGCTATTGACATAATATTTAGGCCATTATAAAAGCATGCAGTATTGTCCATTCGTTTACGCCATGTGATGGGCAAGATCTAAGCATGTTTTAACTCTCTCCCAAGCTGTTGCTACATGTTCATTATAATTTTGTCTAAATGATTGGATATTGTTTCTGTTTTGTAGGATCTTAATAGGTGGGTAGTATTTCTTAATGAAGGCTTCGTTTAAATCATCCCAAGAGTTTATACTAGCAGTAGGAAGTGATAATAACCATTCTTTAGCTCTACCTCTAAGTGAAAATGGGAATAGTTTAAGTTTGACAATGGCATTTTCCACATTTTCAAACTTTTGCATATCACAAATTTGATAGAAATCATGCAAATGCATAGAGTCATCCTCACTAGCACTCCCCGCAAATTGTTCTCTAGTTATAAGATTCAAAAGACCAGCACTTACTTCAAAACTTTCAGCAGTAATTTCAGGAGTGGTAATGGGTCTAGCCATGAATTGATCATTAGGGGTGTTTGTCTAGTCATAAAGTTTTGTTCCTCTTTCTCCCATGTTTGCAAATAAAAAGGTAATACTAATTTTTATGTGTTTTGTGTTTTAAGGAAAACTTAAAAATACTAAAAACAAGACAAAATAAAATACTTTAAAAATATAAAAGGAGAAGAAAAAGCTCATAGTGGTGCAACCTCCCCAAGCTTGGGTTGTTGCACAAGTTGATGAAGATGATGGCGCCAGAAAATAGTCTAGCAGTTGCCATGGGAGTTTCACCACACTGCAACCACTGTGATATGTCTCCACCAATTCTCAACAATGACGCCAGAAAATAGTCTTGATGGCAACAAACGTAGCCACTTTTCGTTGGGACTCCAAGTACATAGTGTTGTAGCAAGATTCTTTTCCCCCACAAGGGTGACTTGAGGGTTTATATCGAACTCTTGGGGAATTGTGTGGATATTTCTCTTCTCCTCTTCAAGCAATGTGTAAAGTAAAATAATTTGTCTTATGTCCCCAACTCTACCAAGTGCTTATCAAGCACAAGTTTTCATATTAGTATTATGAAATAAAATATAAAACAAAGTAAATAAAGTAAAGGAATGAAAACTAGATGATATGGAAGATAGTAGAGTTGTTTTTGGGTTTTTATGGGTGATTGCAAGTAGAGAAAGTATTTTTTTGTATTTTCGAAATAATAAATTGCAGAAATTATAAATGATAGTAGATGCAATGGAAAGGTGTTTCTTATGATAAAAATCAGACCGGGGTTCATGGGTTCACTTGTCTACTCTCTTTTTAGGTTGTAGTGATCATAAAACAATTCATCAATGATAAATATTCATGGAAATTCTATAAGTGCTTGATAAAAGGAATTAATATGGGCATCACATTCTAATATTGAGATGGGATACATCTCTCTCTTATACTCCCCAAGAAAGGGAAATCTCCATGCAATCTTGATTTAAGAACAAATTAGAGTATATCTTTAAGCAATATTATATGATGTTTGAAATACAAATATAGTACCTTGATCTAACAAGGTCATCACACTATCACGTGATAACTATAGCACATGATTTCACTTTATCCCCAGTGAGGCAGCAAAACAAATGTAAAAACCAAAGTCGGTCTCGAATATTATGTGTCACAATTCATTCTCTACCCCCATGCTACTCCATCTAACACACACTTCTCCCCATACAAGTTCTTACATACAAGTTGGATCAAAACAAGCAATGAACAACGGGGTGCACGATATGCATCTATTAAAACATCTTACAAAAAATAGATTCCAATCTCAAATATCAAATCATAGAACAAAGATCCACCACATAAGAATTACAAATATGACCATAATCATGTTGGGCAGCTCATATGGTACTAGGATCTATGAAGAAAAAGAGTGAAATAGATCAAGCTACTGCAACAAACACATATCCCGGAGGTGGACTACTCCCTCTTCATTATGGTGATGTTGCTAGAGATGTTGGAGAGGAGAATATCATTTTGTGGTCCGAAAGTTGGGGCGCCCAGGCAACGCGGTACCCAAGTTGCTTACAATCAACTGCGTTGCCCAAAGTTGGCGTGCCAAATACTCAGAGGGTCTTTTTCGGCACGAATTCAACTTTATGTTTCAATACAAAATATCAGGCTAACGGCCGTCAAGTTGGGCCCCCTGTCAACTTTCACTGTTATGTCGCTGCCGTCGTGGCTGCCATGTAGGCTTGCAGCGTTGGCGCATGCATCCTTTACGCGTCTTCTTCTTCCTCTAGGGCGGCAATCTATGGCCGCGGCCATGGCGTGGAGCTAGGACTTGGACGAGCCTGGTCGGCCCCGTTCTCCTCCCCATCCCGAATCGGAGCTCGCCCTCACCATGGCCGCACCCATGGCACGATGCGGGGACGGGAATTCATTCCTGGGTGGGATCTGTCACCATGCCGACCATGCTCGGTCCTGTTGGTCTCCTCCAGAATCCGAGCTTGCCGTTTCCGTGGTCACACACGTGCTAGCCATGGCGCCTTCCTCTCCGAACCCCAAAGCCACATCCACCCAGTTCGGCACAACGCCAACAAGGTGAAAATGCATCAAGTTTTCTTTTTGTGATTGTAGAAAAACATGTATGTACCGTGGCCGTAGCATACTCTAACAATGTGCACATATGTTGTTTACTAGATTTTGATTTGAAATTAGTAGCTCCGTGATGACGAAACATAAGAACCTAAATGGAATGACGATGACGACCATGTTCTGTACTTTGCATTGCATCAACAAGTGCTCGCTGATGAAGCAAGTTACCAAGAGAGTGGAGTTCATTAGCCATTGCCAAAAAATATGTGAACAAATCAATGAGAGATTCAATGCAAATACACGCAGAAAAGCTAGATCCATGTCATCAATCATCAATAGGTGGCAGATTCTAGTGATGCGTTCAAATGCGTACACCATGTATCATTTGCTTGAAGTGGTTGTTATCCTGAGGAAAAATGCCTAGTATGCACATTACCTTTGTATGTTCTATGCTGGAATTCTGTTGTTATGGGCGTGGAAAGAAAAGTTGGGCTTCACTGAATATTACGCAGTTAGGCCTAACTTAGTCTTACACAAATAAGCACAGCTTAGTCTTTACACAAATAAGCGTAACTAATGATAAAGATAAAGACAAATGGTTCATCGGATCTGCTAGTATGAGCACTAGGTCCCTGGAGCTGGTGGTATCGTCGGAACGAACCAGAATGTTGTGTTTGGCCGTCTGCCATTCTCCATCAAATCGTACGACCCCACTGATGAGCCAATTGTAGGTCCCCTCCCCCTGACGTGGATTCAGCTCCAGGTCGGAATTAGAGTGTCAACATGATAGGCGCGTGAGTGTGCAGCAAACACACAGTCAGCTATAAACACTAGAAGTGCTGGCACCTCAGCAACAACACCAGCATGTTCTTCATGGACTCTGGCAGTAGCTTCAACAGGTATTTCGTCAGCTTCACCAGCAGCAGCCTCAGCAGGTATTTCGTCAGCTTCACCAGCAGCAGCATTAGCAAGTATTTCTTCAGCTTCACCAGCAGCAACATCACCAAGTATTTCGTCAGCTTCACCAGGAGCAGCATCAGCTAGTTCTTCGTCAGCTCCACCACCACCAACACCACCACCAACAGCAGCATCAGGAGCTAGTGTTGCCTGAGTAATTACAGGTTCAACAGCTCCAGGGGCTCCGACAAAGAAAGGGTAGTTGATCCCAAGAAACATAGATTGTCCCTTCAGATTGTCGACTCTGCTCTAGACTTGCTTTACTGGGTCTTTGGATGGGCATGCAGACCTCGAGAAAACATGACACTGCAGGGATGGGTATGAAGAAAGTTGTGTCCCCATATGTTCTATTGTATCACCTATGCTGTTTAGTGCTCCCCTGATATGAATCCACATGAGTTCATCATCATGTTCCGTGTCGCCTCCGAGAGGTGCTAGGAACCAGCGTCGTGTCCCAAGTTCAGCATCTGCTACTGCATCTTCGATGACCGGAGCTAGAATGATGTGCGGGGCTGCGTGGGTACCTGCGTGTTACTTCAGTCAGTAAGCAGACTTTTGAATGGGATTTTACATGCTATATGACACCATGACTCACCCCAAATGGAGGGCTCCCAAACACGCACATCGCCGCTAGGTTCAGTGACCACATAAATGCGTTGTGGTTTGTACGAATAGTAGTTATAGGTGAAGACGGCGTTGACATACTTCTCCGGCCATAGGAAGTCATCGCGCAAGACTGTCCATTCCTTGTCTTCTGGGCATCTAATGAATGTGATTGCCTTGTCGAATACCACTAAGAGGTCGTACTCCCAGGTCTTCCACGCCCCCTCCCGCGGTCTATGTTGGAGCTGTACCTTCAGGAGGTCAAGTTCTGCCATGTTGACCTGTAAACGAATTCGGAAATGGGCGGCGACCACCCGTTGTTGAATGTAGTAATGCCGACACCCTCCAAAGATGGAAATGTAAGTCTCAACGATCTGTAGCCATTTTTTAGAGTCCAAGTACTCCCATCCTATGATAAAAGGACCAGCCACTCGCCTTTGCCACCCACCCAGTTCTGGTCATCATCCATTTCCGTCTCTTCTTCTTCCTTGATATTCACCACTACTGATTCGGACCACTTATCTAGCAGCATCAGTTTTGCATGAATATTCTGCAGAGTTTGTTGTTAGTTGGTACAATCACCTAGCATGGATTCCATTGCAAATACAATTTGACAACTGGACCTTCAGATTAAAGTACACAAAAATATCGCCTAAATACGAGTGTCTCCTCACATATCGCCTAAATTGTGCATGTGTCACTACGAAGATACCCAATTTGATTAAGTCTTTGATGGTGCATGTCACCTAAAAAATTATTCTTTCTTTTTATCACTTACCTACTCGAGGACGAGTAGGAGTTAAGCTTGGGGATGTTGATACATTGCAAATGTATCTATAATTTTTGATGCTCCATGCTTGGTTTTATCCACTTTCTTGTGTTTTGTGCACACTTTGGAGTACTTTTCATATGATTTCTTGGACTAACCTATTAACAAGAGCCACAGCGCCAGCTACCTATTTTCTGCTGTTTTTGGTTCCAGGGAAGGCCAGAAAATGAATATTCTCGGAATTGGACAGGACAAAAGCCAAAGTTCCTATTTTACTAGAAGACTCACGGAGCCAGAATACGAGACGGAGGAGGGCCAGGGCCAAGCCACACCCCCCAGGCGCGGGCAAGCCCAGGCCGCGCCTTGGGGTGGTCTGGCCGCCCTAGGCACCCCCTCGGTCTCCCTCTTCGCCTATAAGAAGCATTCTGACCTAAAAACTCTGGGGGGTCAACGTTTTTCCAGAAGGAGTTCCGCTCCGCCGTGTCGTGGTGGTGTCACGGCAAATGCCATGGATAGGCTAAAGGTGGGGACAATATGATCTAGAGGAACCCAGGGAGGGATAGTGTGGTGATTCCACACACATATGCTTTGTATTCAATGGGTTTCTAAGGTTACAAATGCTCCTTGAGCTGTATTGGGGAGAGGAAGAAGAAGGAACTCTCTTACCCTTACCACTAGCTAGCTCTCAGGAACCAAGAACCAACAAGTAAAACTCAACCCACTAGATATCAACCCCTTCTACAAATGCCCTAGCCCTCCTTATATAGGGGCGGCTAGGTCTCCAATTAGGGCATACGTGGAGGCATATTCCAGGGAATATGCCTCTTCCCAAAATAGTAAACCGACCGGGTCACTTTTCCCCATCGTAAGCCATGCAGAGGCTACGTGAGCCTCTGCGGCGCCAGCGTCATCCGACACAGGCAACGTCACCCTTGTTGGCCACGCCTAGGTGGTCCTAGCCTCTGTCCGCTTCGCTCACGCTCCAGCGTATAGTGACCTCCTTTTGACCAGCGAGATACCTTCCTTCTCTTGGAAGCCTGATATAACCCGGATCATGCCTGGTTAATCTGGCTACACTGGTACCTGCATACAAGTTAGATAAATCCTGTCGGCATACGACATAGGTCGGCCGGGACTCAGTTAGGCGGACATCCTTCGGTCCGGGTTACTCCGTGATTCGGCCTGCCTTGAGGTGACTCGACCAACACTTGCTTTGACCTTGCCGTACCTCGGCTAACTCGGCCTTTATACCCCGGCATGACCCTACCCGGGGGTATCCCCCCAACATTAGTCCCCGAAGCTGGTGCGGTCTTAGCAGCTCCAGCTGCTAAGGCCACGGCAGGTTCAATTTTCTGAACCTTTTGCTCCTTTTCCGAGTTATCTCATAGTCCGGATTCCATAGGCTAACTTTCCCTTGGCACATTCCGAGTTTTCACTCGCTGGCCGGGTCATCCTTTGGTTATCCGGGTTATTCTTCCTTCTCTCGTACGCTATCCCACGTGGAGGGTAATCATTAACTTGCCTCATTTTAAGGGCATGCGCTAGTGACTGTCGCAGTTAATGTCAAGTGTTACTGTTGCACACGTCACATCACGTATGTCTCCTCGTTAACTGTATCACCACGTCACGTCATGGGATCCTCTGCGCCATGTGGTCCTTCCTGTGGCCCGCCTCTGATTGGCTGACCCGGAAAATACACGGCAACACCGTGTAGCCTTGCCGCACCACGCGATCCCACTACCCTAGCTGGGGCGTGGTTAAATAGGGGAGGGGCGCGCCCCTTAGTCTTTTTTTCCCTTTCTCGCGGCCCTCTGCCTCTTCTTCTTCTTCTTCCCAGCGACAACGCCGCCGCTGTCGCACCTGCTTAGCAGCGCCGCCGTTGCCCCGTGCCTTGCACCTTCCTTGTTGTCGTTCCCTCACATCTCCACCGCCACGGGTCCGCGCCAATCTAAGGTACTGCCCCCACCTCTAATAGGGCCGGTGAGGACAGCGACCTAGATATGACTGAGGAAGAGCTCGTTGTCGTGGAGGTGGAGATGGAAGAGGAGGCGGAGAACACCGAACGCGGCACCTGGGCTGGCTCCTGGGTGGGCCAGGACGACCTCGACTGGCTCTACCACACGCGCCGCATCCTAGAGGGCGTCGTTGCCTGGCTCGCCTCCGAGGAGCTCGCACCCTCACCCAATCCCGGTGAGTTCGTGGTGTTCCTCTCCCATTTCCAGCGCAGGTTCGTCCTCCCCGTTAGCGATTTCTTCCATGATTGGCTCAATACCTATGAGCTTCAACCGCACCACCTTCCGGCGAACGCCATCACTTCCCTTTCTTGCTTTGCCTCCACCATAGAGGGGTATGCCGGATTATGGCCCACTAAAGAGCTCTGGATCCGGTTTTTTGGTCTTCGCCGAAACATGATTCCGAATAAGGAGCTTGACCCGGAGGACAAACAACTTACGCAGTTCGGTGCAGCTTCCATTTCTCCCCGGAAACAGTCCGTCTTTCCCCGGGTCACGGGGATTTATTCTTGCAAGGGCTAGGCCCGAACCTTCTTTTATGTCAGAAATGGCACGAATGAAGATCTGATCCGGCTGCGCCCCTATGCTCCGGGTCCTCCTAATCTGGATCTGTGGGACCGGATCCCCAAGAAACCCATAGTCCTGGCGAACCAAGTCAACAAACGGTTTCAGGAGCTGAAAGATGCTAAGCTGCGCAACGAGGATGCGATGATCCTTTCATCCGCAACCGGATCTCCCCTCTCCAGAAACGCACACACAAGCTGTGCCATATGAGCTGGCGTCTTGACCCCAACCGGACTTCCTCCTTTCAACTGAGCAACACCGAGATATTTCGCCGGGTCAAGGCCCTCTTCACCACTGACAAAAACTTCTCCGCTGATTGGGAGTGGGGAATTGAACATTTCTGCCGGAACAGGCTTCCTCCTATGGTAATTCTCGTGTTCCAATTTCTTTCCGAGTTATATTCTATGTCGGAGTATGTTGTTTATCTGATCTTTTTGTATTTCTCTCTCAGCTGTTTCTTCAGCAAACTCTCGAAGATGGCGCCGAGCCTTCGCTCAAATGGGCGAAGGATCGAGTTGCCCCGGACGAGGAGGAACCGGATCAGGAAATGTTCCTGCCACTCCTCGACGCGACCAAGCGACACACCGGTAAATTCTCTTCCATTAGAGATTGGCCTGACGATGAAGATGATTCCGATGTTGAGGTGATGGAAGCATTTGACATTGTCCCCCTTTCTTACGCCTTTCCGGCATCAGCTAACCCGGGTGGAGAGATTCATGAAGATCCTCCTCTTGCCACAGGCGAGCCTGTCCAGGTTGCGTCCAAGAAAAGGGGAGTTGCTTCTGCTTCTTCTTCCGGACCTCCTAAGCCAACCAAGAGGCGAAAGAAGTTCGCAGACAAAGCCGCCACCAAGCCTACAACTAAGGACATAACTCGGAGGGCTCGGAAGCCCAAGGAGCCATTGACCTCGGATGAGTAAGTTACTTTTCTCTCTGTCCAACCCTTTGGTTCACGCTTTTCTTCTGTGGTAACTTATTATTCGTCATTTGATTTGGCAGGGCTGCAGTGGAAGTCCCTCAGAGCGGATCAAGCATCGCTTCGCCCCTTCGGCATAGCCCTTCTCCCCCTCGTGGCGACGATTCATGCCCGTTGAGCCCCATTCAGGAGGGTTCAACGGCTGCTCTGGGTTCTAGCCCACCTCGTCAAGAGGAGGGCAACCTCGGAGCAGGGGGAAGTGGTTCTGCCGAGGCTGCGGTTGCTCCGAGCTCCTCTTCGGCTCAGCCGCAACCAACCACCACCGAGGTACCTATAGCACCCCCGCCAAGACCAACATCAGCGCCAGCACCAGCGCCGGCAGCACAAGTGCTAGCAGCACCAACTATTTCCGCCTCGTCCGAGTCTTCCAAGACTCGGCGAGAAGGCACAACTAGCACCAAGGTTGTGCCCAAGGGCAAATCCGCAGCCCAAACCTCAACTTCTCAGCAGCATCCCAAGGGCAAGAAAGCTTCTGACGCCGCCAGGGCAGCATCTATCGAGGTTGGACAGCGCATGCTCGCGTCCATGCTTCCGCAGAAGACCCGTCCGAAGAAGGATGTTGCCCCCGAGTCAACTAGCACGCAACTTGCGTTGCACACCAGCCCCGCTGCTGCCCAAATTGAGAGGAGGGAGGCCCATGCCAAGGGTTTAATTGCGCCCCATATGCTTAGTGGAGAGCGCTATCCTCCGGCCTTGATCGAGTTTGTCAATAACTGGAACAAGGCGGAGTTCATCCATAACGACGATCTCTCGGAGAAATTTGGGCCTGCCGAGTTTGCCGTGCAGATGAACACAGCCGCCAAGGCTATCAACCTTGCCGGCCGGATGATGGAGGTACGCTACTTTATCTTTTCTTTCACAAGTACCAAACATTAGTGATATAACCATTAGTCCCCGAGCCTCCCGGGGAGTAACTTGTTACTCGGCCGGATGCTCCTTAGAGAACTAGCATGGCTCCTTAGTAATTTCAGATATGCACACACCTAGAGCCGGGTTAAGTTCCACTTGGCCCGGATCTTGTATACTTCGAATATGCACACACCTAGAGCCGGGTTAAGTTCCACTTGGCCCGGATTTTGTACACTCCGAATATGCACACACCTAGAGTCGGGTTAAGTTCCACTTGGCCCAGATTTTGTATACTTCGAATATGCACACACCTAGATCCGGGTTAAGTTCCACTTGGCCCAGATTTTGTACACTTCGAATATGCACACACCTAGAGCCGGGTTAAGTTCCACTTGGCCCGGATTTTGTATACTTCGAATATGCACACACCTAGAGCCGGGTTAAGTTCCACTTGGCCCGGATTTTGTACACTTCGAATATGCACACACCTAGAGTTGTGTTAAGTTCCACTTGGCCAGGATTTTGTGTACTTCGAATATGCACACACCTAGAGCCGGGTTAAGTTCCACTTGGCCCGGATTTTGTACACTTCGAATATGCACACACCTAGAGCCGGGTTAAGTTCCACTTGGCCCGGATTTTGTACACTTCGAATATGCACACACCTAGAGCCGGGTTAAGTTCCACTTGGCCCGGATTTTGTACACTTCGAATATGCACACACCTAGAGCCGGGTTAAGTTCCACTTGGCCCGGATTTTGTACACTTCGAATATGCACATGATTAAGTCAACTTTGCTTTTCTCAGGTTACCACCAATCGCCGGAGCGCTGAGTTTCAACGCCTCTTGGACACACATAAGGCGCTGCGGTCGAAACATTCTACGCTTCTCGCTGAGTTCGAGAAAAGGGGTAAGTTTTCTCCTTGGATTTTTTCACATCTTTCTTTGTCTTCTCCCGCCGAACTAATCTGTCATTCGGATTGCGCAGCCGGAGTGGAGGCCAAAAACACCATCATGAGGAAGAACTTGGAGCAGATACAAGGTAAGTCAGTTTTGCTTAATCTTCTTCTGTGATCTCTCTCTCCTTTCCTTCTTGGCTCGACAGATATTCATACCTCAGCTTTGCCGAGTCAACAAACTATTTCAGCATTTTCTCGAACAAGCAGGGCAGCATCAGGCCGAACTCAAGAAGAAGGATGATGAGCTCGCCCTCCTTCGGACCAAGGATGATGAAATTGCCAAGATCAAGGCAGACATGAAAAAGCTCAAGGCGCTCCACAAATCCGAGATGGATAAAGCTGGCCAAGATTTTACTGAAGAGCGAGAACGTCTCAACCTCCAAATTGCCAAAGATCAAGAACTGTTGAAGGAGGCCAACATTAAGCTTGAGTCGGAAAATGCTGAACTTGTGCAACTCCGGAAGAGGCGTGACAACTGCACCAAGGAGCTGACCCGGATCAACAGCCATATTTCTTGTAAGTTCTTTTTCTTCAGCGGGCATGAATCCCTCCGGGTCAACCTCTTTTACCTATCTCACTTGCCTTGTTTTTTAGACAAATTTCCGGAGGGTGATGCCATTGCAACTACTGTCGTTGCCAAGTTCCGCCAGAAGAGGGGTACCCCAACTGGTCCTGGCTCTGAAAATATTGTCTATGACATGGAGGACCTGTTGGTTAGCTTATCTTCTCGTGTCGAGATTGTGAAGAACTATGGTAAAGATATCCTAGATGCAGCAGTCCGAATCTTCAATGCCCTTTGGCCTGGTGAAGACACTCTGGAGGGTTCCACTGCTCTGATTAACAAGTTAATGGAATGCGAGACCCAGCTTGACCTCTGGAGGGAATCCGCCGGGCGTGCCGGAGCTGAAATCGTCCTCCACTACGTGCTCACGTGGTATGGAAAAATAAATCTGAATCTTCTCGAGCGCATGCGCACCATATCAAGGTGGTCCAATGATCCGGATTGGATAGCTCGGCGTAAGGCTTGCACCCATAGCCTCATTCAGTTTGCCCCCATCCACCAATGCAACGAAGGGCCAAGCTTCCTTGACGTTGTTGACGATGAATATGTCAAAGATGGTTTGGGTGAGGAGGAAGAGGACGAAGCCTTGGATGTCGAAGAAGATGAAGATGATGTTGAAGCCAAGGATGGAGTTCTACCTGCTGGTGCCGAGTTACCTCCTCATGCTGCTCCTTGATAACAAACACTTTAAAGATTATCAGATCCCTGGTATGCCGGGTGCAAATGTATTAAGCACAATGATCATATTTTGCTACTAAGTTGCTCGTGCCGGATTAACTTGGGCGTAGTCCCCGAGTTTCATTTTCTTGTTTCTCCAATTTCTTGGCTCGGCTCGTGTCTACCTTGGTTCGGTTTTATGACTTACGAGTCCAAGTTTCAAAAATTGACTTAACAATACTTAGAAACTTTAGGACTAGCTCAAAATAATTCAACATAGAAAAAACAAGGTAAACATAAATTTAGTCCAAATAACAAATGACAGCATGATTACGTTCTTTTCCTTAGTCGTTTTTCGTGTGCTACGCAATTCCAAACTTGTTCTCTTGCTTGCCATGAAGCCAAATCTTGTTGGACAGCAGCAAGTCGAAGAGTTGAGTTTTTTGGTGCTCACACACTACTAATCCGGCTTAGGCAGAAGCAACTTAAACCAGCCGACATAAAAATTATGACAAGTACAGAAGACAAAAAATATTATTAAAGCAGTCCCCAAGTTACTGCTCGAGGTGCCACCATTTCATTGATAAGCTCATTACCGGCATACATACCAACGTATGAGAGACTCGGATACACACACTTCTTTGCTAAGTGTAGAACGGACGAAGTAGAGCTACATTCCATGGACGCTTAGATTCCTCGCCGGACCTGTCTGCCTTGTTCTTCTCCTGTGGTTTTATCGATGAGATAATAAGAGTCATTGTGCAATGCTTTGCTTACAATGAATGGCCCTTCCCATGGGGGGATAACTTGTGCATGCCAGCAGTATGTTGTACCAACCGGAGTACTAGATCACCTTCCCGGAAAACTCGGGGGTTAACTTTCCGGCTATGATAGTGTCGGAGATTTTGCTGATATATGGCGGATCTGGACAATGCCAATTCTCTCGCTTCTTCCAGCAGATCAACATCATTTTGCCAGGCTTCTTGCACTTCGGCTTCTGTGTATTGGGTGACCCTAGGAGAATCATGCTCTATGTCGGCTGGTAATACAGCTTCTGCCCCATATACTAGAAAGAATGGTGTATAGCCTGTAGATCGATTCGGAGTTGTTCTTAAACTCCATAGTACCGCTGGTAGTTCTTCTATCCAGCACCCCGCTGATCTTTGCAGCGGCTCAATGAGCCGGGGTTTTATCCCGGATAATACTAATCCATTGGATCTCTCCACTTGTCCGTTCGATGCAGGGTGGGCTACCGAGGCAACGTCCAGCCGGATCTTCTTATCTCGGCAGAATTGCGCAAATGCTCCTTCAGCGAAATTTGTGCCATTATATGTTATGATACTGTGAGGATAACCGTATCTCAAGATGATATCTTTGAGGAATGTCACGGCAGTAGCTCCATCACATTTTCTTATTGGCTTCACCTCAATCCATTTTGTAAACTTGTCAACCATGAATAAGATGTGGGTCATGTTCCCTCTTGCTGGTTTAAACGGGCCAACCATATCCAAACACCATACAGCAAATGGCCAGGTAATTGGTATGGTCTTGAGCTCCAACATTGGCATATGTGTCTTGGTAGCATATCTTTGACAACCATTGCACTTTCTTACCAGATCCTCTGCTTGTTCCAAGGCACTTGGCCAGTAAAACCCATGACGGAAAGCTTTTTCTACCAAGGCTCTAGACAAGGCGTGATGCCCACATTCCCCTTGATGTATATCTCGGAGGATGTCAAGCCCTTCTTCCGGGTCAACACATCGTTGGAGGACGTTTGTCACACTCCTCTTGTCTAGCTCGGAATTGATGATCGTGTATACTTTGCCCTCCTCTGAGTTTTCCTTGAGAGCACTTCCTCGCTGGGCAAAGTTCCATCCTTCAGGAATTGAAATATGGGCAGTGCCCAAGCTGGTATAGCTCGCACTGGAAACACATCCTCATAAATTTCCATCTGATCCACCGGCATAACCTCAGCCAGATCACGCTGCGCAGTCCCCGGGTCTTGCGAAGCAGTCCCCGGGTTTCGTGAACTACTTCCCACGTCAATGTCCATGGGCACAGCTTCCAATTCCGGATTTGTCGGGATATAAATTGACTCGGACTCTGGGGATGGCCTGATAGACGGTTTTCTGAGGTGCTCTAGCGCTACCCCTGGCGGAATTGCTTGTCGGGTTGATTCGAGCTTCGACAATACGTCGGCAGCCTCATTTTCCACCCGAGGTATATGATGAAATTCGCATCCCTCGAAGTATCCCGATATCTTCTGCACATGAAATCTGTACAATGCCATGTTTGCAACCAAAGCATCCCATTGTCCGGAGACTTGTTGAACGATGAGATCCGAGTCACCGAAGCATTGGATCCGACGTATTCCAACTTATTTTGCCTCTTTGAGCCCATGCACAAGTGCTTCATATTCTGCAACATTGTTTGATGCTGCGAAGTGGATCTGTAGCACGTATTTCAGCTGGTCCTTCTTGGGCGAGGTAAGCACAACTCTGGCGCCTAACCCGGTTTTTGTTTTTGACTCGTCAAAGTGCATTCTCTAGTAGTTCGGATCTGGCAATGGTGGCTCATATTGCATCTCGGCCCAATCCACAAAAAAGTCGGCCACAGCCTGAGACTTGATTGCTTCTCTCCTGTCATATTGTGGCGCATAAGGGGCTAGCTCAATTGCCCATTTTGCAATCCGGCCACTTGCATCCTTATTGCTCATTATCTCGGATATGGGGGCTTCACATATTACTTTGATGGGGTGCTCTTCAAAATAGTGCTTTAGCTTCTTAGCCGCCATATACACACCATATGACATCTTCTGATAGTGGGGATAGTTTTGTTTTGAAGCTGATAATACCTCGCTCAGATAATATACTGGCCTTTGCAGTGACTTACCCTCTTCGTTGCGCTCTACCACAATTACTGCACTTACAACCCGATTGGTTGCGGCTATATAGAGCAACATTGGCTCCTTTAATAGTGGAGAGGCTAACACTGGTGCAGTGGCTAACATTTTCTTTAATTGGATAAAGGCTTCATTGGCCTGCGGCGTCCAAATGAACTTGTCTGACTTTTTCATGAGTTGATAGAGAGGCGGTGCCTTTTCTCCCAACCGACATACAAACCGACTTAAGGATGCCAGGCAACCAGTGAACTTCTGGACATCATTAAGGCACTTTGGCAGTTCCATTCGCTCTATGGCTCGGATTTTAGTTGGCTTAACTTCGATACCTCGGCTAGAGACAAGAAATCCGAGTAATTTTCTAGTCGGGACACCGAAGGTACATTTCTCCGGGTTAAGCTTCATTCGGAACCTCCTTAAGTTCGCGAATGTTTGCCTGATATCATCAAGGAGCGTTTCGCTTTCCTTGGTTTTTATAACCACATCATCCACATATACTTGCACATTTCATCCAATTTGGTCGTGCAAACATTTTTGCATACATCTTTGGTACGTTGCCCCTGCATTACATAAACCAAAAGGCATGGTGCGATAGTAATAAGTCCCATACGGGGTGATAAACACGGGCTTTATTTGATCACTCGGGTTCAGAGCTATCTAGTGGAAACCAGAATATGCATCAATGAATGACAACAGTTCACACCCAGCAGTAGAATCTATGACTTGGTCTATCCTTGGCAGTGGGAATGGATCTTTTGGACATGCCTTATTCAGGTTCGTGTAATCGATGAACATACACCAAACCACTGCCACGTTCGGATCATCCTTCTTCTTCTCCACCGGCACTGGATTAGATAGCCAATCCGGGTAAAGCACTTCCATGATAAATCCAGCTGCTAGGAGTCGAGCTATCTCATCTCTGATGACCTTTCTCTTGTCTTCGGCGAAGCGGCGGAGAGGTTGCTTCACCGGCTTGGCTCCGGGTTCAAAGAGTGCTCAGCCAACTCCCTCGGAACACCTTGCAAGTCCTGTGTGGACCAAGCAAAGATATCCCGATTCTCACGGAGGAAGTTGACGAGCTCGCTTTCCTATTTGTCAGTTAACCCGGCACCAACTGTTACGGTGCGCTCTGGGAACATATCATCAACATGCACTTTCTTGGTATCCTTTGTCGCTTGAAATGATACACTTCCATGTGGGTTACTCAGTGCCGGCATATACTGTTGCGCGGATTGAGCCAATGCCGCCACCTCCTGGATTTTTCTCTTCTCTTGCGCAATCACGAGTGACTCGGCCAGGTTAGACCCGGCTGATGCGCATTCAATGGAACACCGGAAATCACTAGTTATGGTGATCACACCATTTGCCCTTGCAGCTTCATCTTGAAGTAACTGAATTTGTTCAGGGCTGGCCTGCCGAGTAACGCGTGATATGCGCTTTCCAGATTGACAACCTCGAATTCTAAATTCTCAGTTCGGCAGTTATCTCTCGTGCCGAACAACACGTCAACCCGGACCTTGCCAATGGGTTCACAGGAAATACCTGGCACAATGCCATGGAAAGTTGTCCTTGTAGCTTGGAGCATGTTCTCCGAGATCCCCAACTTGCGCATCGTGTCCACGTACATGATATTGATGCTGCTGCCATTGTCAATCAGCACCTTTGAGAACCTCACATTGATGTTTGGCCCAATGAATGTTGGGTCCAACACTAGTGCATATGAACTAGGACTTGGCATAAGCTTGGGATGATCTTTGATGCTCCAGGTAATTTCCTGATTCGACCAAGGCATATACCTCGTCACCGCTAGCATTACCGCATTCACTTCCATGTGTCGGCGCTGCAAGCTCTTTCTATTTGTCTCTTCTATGGTGAACACACAGTAGCTCTGGTGATGCTCTCTGTACTCATTTCTCCCCTCATTTCTAGGGTACCTTTGATCTGGTTGATGCTGGTTTTCCACCTGATGCACTGCATCCCTTTTCTCATGGTTTTCATACCTCGGCGGAGGTGGTGGCAACATTAACTGTTGCGTGTTCGCTCTAGAGAGAAATTGCTACCGGGGTAACTCCTGCCGAGGTTGATCATTCCGAGGTGCCTGAGCATTACCCAAACCACTTTGTTCTATCTTCCTCATCCACTCACACTGCCGAGTTGTGTGACCCACTGGGTTACTCGGATTTGGCGTGTGAAATTTACAGGTTGATCCAGCATCGCCTCATAGGTATACCTCGGACAGTCCTTCTTTTCTTGCCACTGTTTCTTATGCTCTGGCGTCCAAGTTTTCTTGCCATCATTTCTTGGAGTCCATTGTTGCCCTCCAGTTTTCTGACGCTGATTACTCCCTGCTCCGGGTTGATCTTGATTTACAGCTGCAACTTGTTGCGAACTGTACCGGTAATCCGGTATATCATCTCTTCTCTTACCTCGGTAATCATTTCGCCGGGATGGCCCGGCTCCATCTCACTGGTAGTACTCCTCGTTTGACTCGTTTGACACAAGCCTGGGTTGAGTCGGATCACCCAAGGCGTATGAATCAGCGATCCGGATCGTCTCTGCCAGTGTAGTTGGCATATCCCTTTGTAACCTTTGCCATAGCATGCTTGCATATCTGCACCCTTGCACAAACCAAGCTATGGCCTGTGACTCAATTACACCCTCACATGAGTTTCGCACAGTGCACCAACGGGTTAAGAATTCCCGGTCTGTCTCATTTGGTCTGTGCTTGCACATTGCTAGGGTCTGTGGTCTGTTGGGCCTCTGATACGTGCTTGAGAAATTACTGACAAACATTTCCTCAAAACTGATCCAACAGTTAATACTTCCGCGTGGCAAGTTGTTTAGCCATACCCTCGCTGGCCCCTCCAGCATCTGAGGTACATATCTCACAGCCCATCTCAAGTTACCTGTAGCAATTTTTACCGCTGTTGCATAGTTAATCAAACAATCCTCCGGCTTTGTGCTGCCGTCATATGTCTTAGTGCCTCTAGGTAACTGGAAGTTAGGTACCGGAGGCTCCTTCATGATCCGGGGCCCAAAACACGCTGGACCCGGCGGACCTTGACACTCAATTTGCTCCGACCTATAAAGCCGATCCAGTTTTAACCTGGCATCATCAGGCATCAAGTTCCTGCTTCCCAATCTTGACCCTATCATGTGATAGTCCGGCCTAGGATACCTAGCGTTCACCATCTCCGAATCACCATCATTATATCTATCTTGCTCTTGTGGAGCTGCTCTCTGTTGCATACCTTGGCCGGCACTGTGCTCTTGCCGTGGTATATTCCGCTGCTGCGGTTGCCCTGCACCCGCCGAGTTGCGATGTTCGGCATTTCCGTTCACAGCGTTCCCTTGACCGGCATTGCCTTGGTCATGGTTACCTCGGCCAGCTTCACCTCGGCTCACACTTCGTCGATCCTCATTTCCCTACACTGCGTTTCCTTTCCCTGCCCTTGCCGGGTCATATGGGACTATCTGTTTGTTCCTCCTGGCCGAGGTTACCACCTCCTCTCTTCTTGGGCCACCATGAGGTGATGATGCAGCTCCAGCAGATTTTTTCGGATTACCCACTGCCGAATAAACGATCTTGGAGGCCCCAGCTCTTTCCAGGTTAGCCCTGAGCAATTCCTCATTCTGTCTATTTGCGATCCAAACTAACTCATTGGCCCTTTCCTGATGTCTCTGTCGGGCTTCACCCGTCAAACCCTCTAATTCGGATGCAGTTGCATCTGCTGCTCTGAGGTTCTTTGCCGGGCCGGGTACTATACTTCGGCAGCCCCACGGACAGACAGTTCTCTGATTCCTCAATTCTAGTATCACCCTCTTTGTTCATTTCACTCATGAGGTTTCTCCCCTTCACTTTTACAGCATCAACCTTATTTGCCTTTGCGTACTCACGCAGTGTCATGTTCAACGACTGCTAAGCCGCGGCTATCTTTTTCGCACCCTCTAGTATTTTCTGCCTAGTCTCCTCTAACTCGGCATGTGCATGAGCCGGATCTACCATTGCTGCTACGGGGTTCGCCAAGCTGTCTATCGCCTGTTGCAGCATGTTCTCTGGCCTCTCTAGTGGAGGACCTCTACTTTTCCTTGGTGCTTTAGGTGTTACCTCCGGATCTGGTGCCGGTTCCTTGCTCACGCCAGCGCTAGGCGCAGTCATCATCACCTCAGCGTGGTCAGGGGAGCGAGTGATACGCGCCTCGCGAGCCGCGCTAAGGGGTGGCTCGCCTCCCTCGACGACGTGCCGTGGGTGAACGCACGACACATCGACAGCGACGTAGATCTTGTGCGTGCCAAGCTTGACGAAGAGGCCGTTGCGCGGGAGAGGTCGCTTGCCAAAGCAGTCAGCGTTGTCGCTGACGAAGTCCAGCGCTCCAAAGCGCTGAACAAGCCCGGAGACGATGCGTTCGCCGGTGCCGATGAGGTTTCCCATCTGGATCTTCACTCCTGCTAGCACCGCTAGCCCCATGGTGGGCGCCAACTGTCGTGGTGGTGTCACAGCAGATGCCATGGATAGGCTAAAGGTGGGGACAATATGCACTAGAGGAACCCAGGGAGGGATAGTCTGGTGATTCCACACACAGATGCTTTGTATTCAATGGGTTTGCAAGGTTATAAATGCTCCTTGAGCTGTATTGGGGAGAGGAGGAAGAAGGAACTCTCTTACTCTCACCACTAGCTAGCTCTCAGGAACCAAGAACCAACAAGTAAAACTCAACCCACTAGAGATCAACCCCTTCTACAGATGCCCTAGCCCTCCTTATATAGGGGCGGCTAGGTCTCCAATTAGGGCATACGTGGAGGCATATTCCAGGGAATATGCCTCTTCCCAAAATAGTAAACCGACCGGGTCACTTTTCCACATCGTAAGCCATGCAGAGGCTACGTGAGCCTCTGCTGCGCCAGCGTCATCCGACACAGGCAACATCACCCTTGTCGGCCACGCCTCAGTGGTCCTAGCCTCTGTCCGCTTCGCTCACGCTCCAGCGTACAATGACCTCCTTTTGACCAGCGAGATACCTTCCTTCTCTTGCAAGCCTGATATAACCCGTATCATGCCTGGTTAATCCGGCCACACTGGTACCTGCATACAAGTTAGATAAATCATGTCGGCATACGACATAGGTCGGCCGGGACTCAGTTAGGCGGACATCCTCCGGTCCGGGTTACTCCATGATTCGGCCTGCCTTGAGGTGACTCGGCCAGCACTTGCTTTGACCTTGTTGTACCTCGGCTAACTCGACCTTTATACCCCGGCGTGACCCTATCCGAGGGTATCCCCCCAACACGCCGCCACCACCAAATTCCACGTAACAGCACCAGAAACTCCGTTCTGGCACCCTGCCGGGACGGGGAATTGGAGGAGATCATCGCCATCATCATCACCATCGCTTCTCCATCGACCATCCATGTTTCCCCCATCTATGAGTGAGTAATCCTCCGCTGTAGGCTATGGGGATGGTAGGGATTGGTTGAGATCATTCATGTAATGGCATCAGATTGTTAGGGCATGGTGCCTAGTATCTTTTATTAGTGCTTTATGACTTTGTTGCAACTTGATATGCTTAATGCTTGTCACTAGGGCCCGAGTGCCATGATTTCAGATCTGAACATGTTATTGATTCATTATGATAGTATTGTTTTTGGTCAATCTGCAAGTTGTATACACATGTTGTTGTCTGGAACCAATGGCCCAGAAGTGACAGAAATCAGGATAACCGGAGGGAATGGCTTTGATGTGAGGATCACATGTGTTCACGGAGTGTTAATGCTTTGCTCCGGTGCTCTATTAAAAGGAGCACCTTAATTGCCAGTAGTTCCCTTGGGGCCCCGCTGCAAACGGGCTGGCAGGACAAAAGATGTTGTGCAAGTTCTCATTGCGAGCAAGTATGACTATATATGGAACACATGCCTAGGATTATCTAGTACTTGGATGCTTTATCTTATATATCTACAATTTCCCTATGTTCTGATTGCTATGTGAATTGTCTTGTCCATGCAACGCCCGTCCATCCATCCCTATGCCTACCGCACTCGAATCCTACTGTTTACTACTATTGTTACTACTATCTTTACTTTACTGATGCTGCTACTTTGCTATTCATACTATAAAACTGTTGCTACTGATAAACTGCTGTGAGCAAGATTGTTTCCAGGTGCAGCTGAATTGTCAACTCAGTTGTTAAGGCTTATAAATATTCTTTGGCTCCCCTTGTGTCGAATCAATAAATTGGGATTCACTTCCCTCGAAAATACTGCGATACACCCCCTATACTTGTGGGTCATCAAGACTATTTTCTGGCGCCGTTGCCGGGGAGCATAGCTTTATTTATCAAGTTCACTTGGATTCTCTATTGTTCGCTGCTATCCATCCATCATGGGTAAGTCTCGTGATGGCAAGGTTCCTATTTTACCATCCACTACAAGAAGAGGTACGGTTCTGAACACCTCTGCTACTCTTGATTCACCATATGTTATAAGTAAGCTCGTTACACCACCACATACACATGCTACACACACTACTACTACTGCTGAATCTGAAACTTCCGATGCTTATGATGTTGCTTCTACTGTGCATGATAAGAGTGGTTCATTAGGTCCTTTCCTAGATGCTATGATTTCTAGAACTATAGCTGGAAATACTGAAACTCCTAATGAAGACACTACCACACCTGTTAGTTCTCCTAAGGCTAGTGAAAGTTATGATATTGAAGATGGTTATGTTGAGATGACCGGTGAATTTATTAAAGAATGTAGAAACACCCATGATAGGAGCGCTGCTAAGAGTCTCCTTGAGAGGCGTACTATTAGACCCAAATTGTCTCCTATTGCTAAGCTTGCTGCTTCTCCCATAAACATTATAGATGAAGATTATGATTTCTCTCTTGATCTATCTTACATATACATTGTTGAGAATGAACCTTTTTGTGGGACTAAGAATGAGAGTGCGGTAGAACATATGAATGAGATTTCTACCATGAGTGGCTTGTTTTCTGATGATATTAAGATGTGTACTTACTTTGTTGCTAAGATTTTCCCCTTTTCACTGAAAGGAGAAGCTAAAAATTGGTTTAGTAATTTACCTCCTGGATCTATTGATAGCCCTGATTACTTGATTAGTACTTTCCTGCAGAAATATTTTCCTCCTAGTGCTAGACATGCTATTTTGCAGGAACTTTTTGATTTTATACATGGAGAAAAAGAGGTATTGCCTAAATCTTGGGCAAGGTTTTTTTCTTTGATTCATGCACAGGCTGGAAGTCCATTACCTAAGAATGAGCTTCTTGATATATTTTATAATGGACTAACCGAAGAATTTAGGACATACCTAGATAGTTGTGCTGATTGTGTTTTCAGGAATAGGACTCCTAAGGAAGCTGAGGAATTAATGGCTAAAATAAGTAAGAACTATGAAGATTGGACTCCTCCTAAACAAGCTATACTTGAAGTAATTGTACCTGAACCTACTATTCCGGTGCCTATTCCAACATCAAAGAAGAGGGGAGTTATTGAATTAAATGATGAAGTGATGAAGGAAGCTCAGAAATGTCTTAAGGAGAAGGGAATTAAAGCTGCAGATGTCAAGAATTTACCTCATATGGAAGAATTATGTAAGCCTATTCCCTACTCATCCACTATTGAGGTACACTCTCTCCAACACTTTGATGAAGGTGATATCCCTTACTCTAAACCTCCTGATCAATGCTTAGAAGAATTCGATATCTTTATCGTTAAGCAAGATAATTTTAATAAAAGGGTGCAATATCATCTAATGGAAAACACTAGAGCTATTGTTGAGTTGAAAGATATTGTGGAAAGAACCTCTAATGATGTTAAAATGATTGTTAAACACTTTCAAATGTTTCAAACTCAAATAGATCAACTCATTAAAGTGCAAAAAGACTTGCTAGTTAATGCTGCTAAAGAAAAACATACTTATGAAATTAGAACTAGAAGTGGTGCTGCTACCCAGGATCCTCTATATCCTGAGGGGCATCCCAAAAGAATTGAGCAGGATTCTCAATAAGCTGAAAATAGTGGCTCTACTCGTAAGAAAAGAAAAAAGAAACATAAAACTGTTGTAGAACCCTCCGAACCTGCTATAGATCCTAATAGTATATATATCTCTGATGCTGAAACTGAAAGTGGTAATGAAGATAATGAAGTTCCTAATGAAGAAAAAGTTGAAGAAGAACCGGAAAACCACACTAAGAATACTAAATACACTAAAGAAGATTTTATCGCTAAGAAACATGGTAGTGAAAGAGAACCTTGGGTCCAAAAACCTATGCCTTTCCCTGATAAGAAACACAAGTCAAAGGAAGATGAACACTATAATAAGTTATGTGAGTGGATGAAACCTTTATTCCTGCAAATTCCTTTGACTGATGCTATTAAATTGCCTCCTTACTCAAAGTATATGAAGGATATTGTCTCGAATAAAAGGAAGATTCCTAATGAAGAAATTTCTACTTTGCTTGCTAATTATTCCTTTAATGGTGAGGTTCCTAAGAAACTTGGAGACCCTGGGATTCCAACTATCCCTTGCTCTATTAAGAATAGTTATGTTAGAACTGCTTTGTGTGATTTGGGAGCTGGAGTTAGTGTTGTGCCTTTCTCTCTCTATAAGAGGCTTCAACTAGAAAAATTAATACCAACTGATATATCTTTGCAAATGGCTGATAAATCTACCACTATTCATGTAGGTATATGTGAGGATGTACCTGTTCAAGTGGCTCATAATTGCTTGATATTAACTGATTTTGTTGCGCTTGAAATGCCTGAAGATGATAATATGTCTATTATTCTAGGGAGACCTTTTCTTAATACTGCAGGAGCTGTTATTAATTGTAATCAAGGAAAGGTGACTTTCAATGTTAATGACAAGGAACATACTATCTATTTCCCCAAGAAGATTGAAAGGACTTATGGTTTGAATTCAATTGAACATGTTGAGGGTATTCAAGTTGGAGAAATATATTGTCCCATACCAAGAGAAAAATTTGAAACTATTATGATTGGGACCATTCCTATCAAGGTTGAGGTAACATAATCATTAGTGGAATACAAAGTTTTGTCTCATATGGAATTATTTTGGTAACAAGACTTGATCAACCTTGTTAACAAAAGAATTTCATTGAACAAAACAATGTTTTCACCATGATTATCTCCGCTTACTTCTATTCTATACATTTTAGTTTTTGCTTATGCCTAACTTAAAGGCGTTAAAGAAAAGTACTTATTGGGAGATAACCCAAAAGTTTTAGATGAGTATTGGAAGTTATTACTTCAGTAATAACCGCTCCTTATCCTTTTTATTTGCTTTTTGTGCCAAGAGTAACCTCTAATGAGAGAGAAGTAATGATTGGGAAAGTTGCTGTCCCGAAACAGATTTATGTGCTTCACTGTAAAAAATCGTGTAAAATCTCTGAACGTCTTTTTGAGGCATGAATTTTTGTGCTTCTTCCCCAGGTTGTTATATAACTTTCGTTAGGTCAACACTTTTTTATTTGAGCAACAGAAGGTCTTCGACAAAATTCGTCTTTACCTGCTGGTCTATTTTGACAGATTTCTGCCATTTTCTGCATTTGCTTCTTATTGGTTCCTTTTTTTAGTTCTTTTGGGGAATTGAGATTTTTGACGGAAGTGCTACAGTAGATAGTGTTTTAATGGAAGTTTATTTGGTGTTAGAACTTAACCTTAATACTTATTTATCTTGAGTGCACTAATGTTGCTAATAAAGATTGTGTGAAGTTTTGTATGAAGGAAAAATTTCAGGTGTATGGAAGGAATGAGTAATGAGATGAAGGATGGACTAAAGCTCAAGCTTGGGGATGCCACGTGTGTCACCCCAAGAAATATCCAAGAATTACAAGCGTCAAAGCTTGGGGATGCTCAAGGCATCCCCCTCTTCATCAATAAAAATCCTTGGTTTCTTCCAAACGCTTCATTTTTATTGTTTCATGCATAGTTGTGTTGTTCTTGGAGCGTCTTCTTTTTCGGTTTCGTTTTGGTTTTTTGTTTGTTTTGTTTTCTTAGTTTGCTGAATAAATTGGTTGGACACCCTCTTTCATACATTGGTTTGCAAATAGTTTGGTTTGGATTGGAAAAGAGTAGGAAAGTTCATGCTTAAGTGGTAAAAAGAGTTTGTTTTTGACTGTGACCTATGCTTTGTCATGCCATGCTTGATATTGTTTTGGCTTTATGCTTAGTATTCTTTGATGTAACATGACTTGTTATAAACAATTGAGATTGCTTAATGTGCCTTGGATGAATCATGCGTTGTTTTAGCATATTAAAGCATAGGATAGTGGTATTCTCCTTTGATGCTTTATTTGGGTTGACTTGGCGCATGCTCACACCATGTTATGACTATCCAAAGTCACCATAATCCTTTATGATCCTTTAGTTTTCAACTTGTAGTATCACTTTATGCTTTGATCAATGATGTTTTGTCGCTATGCATGATTATGGCCATTATTGCTCTCTCGTTTGTCGCTCCCTTACTATTGCTAGCCTTCACTTTCACTGAGTATGTTTTACTCATGTTTCCAACTCCCTAAAACCAAATATTGCCAAAGTGTCCATCATACCTACCTATTAGCATCATTTGCTACTTCCGTGCATATTCAACATGCCTTGTCTTCTTCCGAATAAAATGTTTGCTTGTTATGAGAAAGTTAGTTAGTAAAGCTCTCATGAACTTGATGGCACACTTTATTTTCTTGCATTTAATAAACCTGAACCATTGCGTCCTTCTTTGTTGTGTATATGCTTGCGCTTTGTAAGTTGAAGTTAGCAGAACCATGTATCGTGGGGAACGTTTTCAACATTGCACTGGTACTTAGTACCTCGTTGATATCATGTTTTTTTGCTTATGGATCCCGGGGGTGTGAAATAAAAGTGGAACTTGTAAGATCATGGAGTTTCTATGTATGTTAGAGAAACGCTTGGGCCGCTAGCCTAAGCCATGCCTAATCATGGTGAAAACTTGCAGCATAACCATAATGAGCATTCTATGAAGCATCCTCAATAAAAATCTATGCACATAGTAAATAAAAAGATCGCTGAGATGCTCATTGTCTGCTTGCCTTGTCATTTTTAGTATGGGATAGCTCCTGTATCATGTGCAAGGGGTACCCTGTTGGCGGTTCTCTATGATACGTATATACTTACAATGACAAGAGCTTACTCGTGACTGAAGTTGAGTAGCATGAGGATCAGTCTTCATAAGTAAGGGGCATGAGACTTCGATTTATAACTTGTCAAGCATATCCTCTTAGTTGTGTCACTTTAACCTTAACCATTTAAAGATGCTTATGATAGGGGCAATGAGAGATCAAAGCTAATGGGTACCATACGCATTTGGAAGCCTTTCAAACTTTTCAAAACCTTTTTCGTTTTCCTTGTTGAGTCTCCACACATTCTATGAGCACTTTCTTGAGAGCATAGTGGCCATTCTTAGTTCTATGTGCATTGTCCCAAGACTTGTTGATTGATGCATACCTTGATATTGCTTGTTTTAAACTATTTGTATCTAGTAACTCTTGTAAACTTTGAAGGTGTCCTATGCATTTATGTTTGCTACTCTATGTGGGACAAGCTGAATGCCACTATGCTATGTTTTCTTTATGTGAAACAAATAAACGTCTTGCAAAGAATTATTATTCATGAATCTTTTGTTTGTGCCTTTTCATGTTGCAACATAGTTGTTATGTCTTATTGCTAGAACTTTGTCTTTCATGTTATGATTGAAGTACTATGATCCCAGCTTTGAATGTTTTACAAATACTTTGATCAAGTCTTTGATGGTGCATGTCACCTCAAAAATTATTCTTTCTTTTTATCACGTACCTACTCAAGGACGAGCAGGAGTTAAGCTTGGGGATGTTGATACATTGCAAATGTATCTATAATTTTTGATGCTCCATGCTTGGTTTTATCCACTTTCTTGTGTTTTATCCACAATTTGGAGTACTTTTCATATGATTTCTTGGACTAACCTATTAACAAGAGCCACAGTGCCAGCTGCCTGTTTTCTGTTGTTTTTGGTTCCAGGAAAGTGAGAAAATGAATATTCTCGTAATTGGACGGGACAAAAGCCAAAGTTCCTATTTTACCGGAAGACTCACGGAGCCAGAATACGAGACGGAGGAGGGCTAGGGCCTGGCCACACCCCCTAGGCGCGGGCAAGCCCAGGCCATGCCAAGGGGTGGTCTGGCCGCCCCAGGCACCCCCCTCGGTCTCCCTCTTCGCCTATAAGAAGCCTTCTAACCTAAAAACTCCTAGGGGTTCGACGTTTTTCCAGAAGGAGTTCCGCTCCACCGCCACCACCAGATTCCACGAAACAGCACCAGAAACTCCGTTCTGGCACCCTGAAGGGACGGGGAATTGGAGGAGATCATCGCCATCATCATCACCATCGCTTCTCCATCGACCATCCATGTTTCCCCCATCTATGAGTGAGTAATCCCCCGCTATAGGCTATGAGGATGGTAGGGATTGGATGAGATCGTTCATGTAATGGCATCAGATTGTTAGGGCATGGTGCCTAGTATCTTCTATTAGTGCTTTATGACTTTGTTGCGACTTGTTATGCTTAATGCTTGTCACTAGGGCCCGAGTGCCATGATTTCAGATCTGAACATGTTATTGATTCATTATGATAGTATTGTTTATGGTCTTATCTGCAAGTTGTATACACACGTTGTTGTCTGGAACCAAAGGCCCCGAAGTGACAGAAATCGGGATAACCGGAGGGAATGGCTTTGATGTGAGGATCACATGTGTTCAGGGAGTGTTAATGCTTTGCTCCAGTGCTCTATTAAAAGGAGCACCTTAATTGCTAGTAGTTCCCTTGAGGCCCCGCTGCAAACGGGCTGGCAGGACAAAAGATATTGTGCAAGTTCTCATTACGAGCACGTATGACTATATATGGAACACATGCCTATGATTATCTAGTACTTGGATGCTTTATCTTATTTATCTGCAATTGCCCTATGTTCTGATTGCTATGTGAATTGTATTGTCCATGCAACGCCCGTCCATCCATCCCTATGCCTATCGCACACGAATCCTACTGTTTGCTGCTATCGGTACTGCTGTCTTTACTTTACTGTTGCTGCTACTTTGCTATTCTTACTATAAAACTGTTGCTACTGATAAACTGCTGTGAGAAAGATTGTTTCCAGGTGCAGCTGAATTGACAACTCAGTTGTTAAGGCTTATAAATATTCTTTGGCTCCCCTTGTGTCGAATCAATAAATTGGGTTTCACTTCCCTCGAAAATACTGTGATACACCCCCTATACTTGTGGGTCATCACCGCCGCCACCACCGGTTCTCGTCCGCGTGGAAGACAAGGAAGGAGGGGCGTAATTATTGAGGGCGGGCACCGGAACCGTCTAGAGGAAGTGAAAAAATAAATCTTAAGAGAGAGAAATGTGCGGCCCGCCTGTTAGTGAGTGAAGGTCGGCACGCGCAAACGTGCCTACGTTTGTCTTGGATCGTGCATGGCAAACATCGATTCCACCGCATGCAAGTGGCGCAGAACAAATTTTAGGAAGCGCTAGCATCGACGTGTAAAACTGCCGTTTTTATCCACCTTCACCCTACTACAAACGGTCGTGCACCATTCCAGATATTGGTAAGGGCGGTTCCAATCTTTCACTTCTGTGTCTCATTTCCTCCTCCACGGCCTCATCGTCTTTCTCCTCCATGGCCTCATCCATTTCCTCCACCACCGCATCACCCTCTTCCTCCATATCCTTTCCCTCTTCCCCGTAGTCATGGACTCTCTGAACGTCCGGAACGACATCAAGCAAGAAACTATGCACTTCGACATAGAAGTACATGGCGGGAATAAGATCAATGTCGTCTACACACCGACCCTCGGACGTGAGGAACACTCTGAATAATTACACGAGTTGGTTGTAGTTCGAAGAAAATAGGTTCATAGGTCTCGACCTCGAGTACAGCCGCGATCACCATAGGATCGCCGTGGTGCAACTCTCCATGAAGGGGCACGTCCTCGTATACCAGCCTTTTTGCGAGAAGGGGGATGACGGGATCTGGTAGACTTTGCTATCTTTTTGTTCCTGAACCGTCTGTTTGCAAAAGTTATTGCTATATTATTTGTCTGAATTCATTTTCATGCAGGTGGGGCAAAAGCATTAGGGATCTGTTTCATGACTTTCTCGTGAACCAGCACATAACATTTACTAGTGTTGACATCACAAATGACACTAAACTGCTTGAAAGCCTGACTGTCAACATTAGAATCCCAAAGGAGTGCAGAGTGGACATCCAGGAAAATTACTAGATCCCAGGGACGAAGGTCGGCAAGACCGGGATGGCCGCTCTTGCCTCCGAACTCATCGACCAGTGGTACGCTGACATGAAGGGAAAATTGCCGAGATGTTCGTGGAGGCGTTTAGGGCACGATTACTGGGAGGATAAGCCACTTTCTGAACCTAATCTGAAGTACGCTGCAATTGACGGGTATGTTAGCCACGAGTTGTACCGCCAGATTGTAAAATCTTGTTCCAGGAATCGCATCATTGAACCACCACCAAGGCAGGTTGTTTGCACAGGGATCATACGAGCTTGGTTCTTACACACAGAATGCTTAGAAAATACATGCGAGATAAAATACATGCGAGATAAAACTAGGAACGAAATGCGAAACTAGTAGTGGTAAACAGCACACTCACCCACCTGCCAGATCCTGTTGAGCATCTTGATGTCAACGCACTTCTATTCTTGTAGACAGTTGTTGGGCCTCCAAGTGCAGAGGTTTGTAGAACAGCAGCAAGTTTTCCCTTAAGTGGATCACCCAAGGTTTATCGAACTTAGGGAGGAAGTGGTCAAAGGTATCCCCTCTCAAGCAACCCTGCAATCAAGATACAAGAAGTCTCTTGTGTCCCCAACACACCCAATACACTTGTCAGGTGTATAGGTGCACTATTTCGGCAAAGAGATAGTAAAATACAAGTGGTATGGATAATTATAAGTGGTAACGGTGATAGAAAATAACTTGAAGGCGTGGAAAAGACTAAAGGCAAACTGAAATAAAGATGGAAGCAAGCAAACATGTAACAGATCTAATATCAAACAGTGTTTCAATGCTAAGGAACAAGGCCTAGGGATCATACTTTCACTAGTGAACACTCTCATATAAATATATTCCTCTTTAAGATACTACACTGAACTACTCTCCGGTTGGACACTCTAATCGATGGTAGGGCTATAACAGCACACCTCAAAGTAAGCCTTTCCCATCTAGATAACCCCACACTGTCACCTTGAGTACTAGATGAGTCCAACAAACACCACAATTTCATAAAGACATCCAACTCCAAATATAACTCATAACAAGTATTTGTAATCTCTAGCCTAAGTGCCACCATGGTGTGCATGCTGTCACTTTCACACACATGGGGAGAGCAGAGATCTATTAAAGCACTTGAGTAGCAAGGTAAATCTATAGATTACAAGCTCATGATCTCAACAAGATCATGCATAGAGAGAGAGATGAACACATAGCTACCGGTAGAACCCTTAGCCTCGAGAGAGAACTACTCCCTCCTCATCATGGGAATCAGCAATGGTGATGGAGATGGTGGTGGAGATCGATGGAGATGGCTCCAAGGGCACTTCCCCGTCCCGGCAGGGTGCCGGAACAGAGACTTTTTGTCCCCCGAATCTCCCCTTCGGTGGCGGCGGCGCTGCGGAACTTTTCGTGGATTTCTGATTGACTATTTAGGGTTTTGGTATCGGGAGGCTCTTATAGGCGAAGGAGACAAGGTCGGTGGCCGGCTAGGGGGCCCACACCATGCCATGGCGTGGCCTAGGCTGGCCCGCGCCATGGGGGGTGTGGCCACCCTGTTGCCCCTCTCCGACTCTCCTTCTGGCTCCGTGAGTCTTCAGGGAAAATAGTAACTTTGGCTTTTGTCCCGTCCAATTCCGAGAATATTCATTTTCTGACTTCCTGGAACCAAAAACAGCAGAAAACACGCAACTGGCACTGTGGCATCTTTTTAATAGGTTAGTCCAAGAAATCATATGAAAAGTACTCCAAAGTTGGAACAAAACATAAGAAAGTAGATAAAACCAAGCATGGAACATCAAAACTTATAGATACATTTGCAATGTATCAACATCCCCAAGCTTAACTCCTGCTCGTCCTCGAGTAGGTAAGTGATAAAAAGAAAGAATAATTTTTGAGGTGACATGCACCATCATAAACTTTATCAAAGTATTTGTAAAACATTCAAAGCTGGGATCATAGTACTTCAATCATAGCATGAAAGACAAAGTTCTAGCAATAAGACAAACAAACTATGATGCAACATGAAAAGGCACAAACAAAAGATTCATGAATAACAGTGCTTTGCAAGACGTTTGTTTTTTTCACATAAAGAAAACATAGCATAATAGCATTCAGCTTGTCCCTCATAGAGTAGCAAATATAAATGCATAGGACACCTTCAGAGTTCATAAGAGTGACTAGATACAAATAGTTTAAAACAAGCAATATCAAGTTATGCATCAATCAACTAGTCTTGGGACAATGCACATAGAACTAAGAATGGCCACTATGCTCTCAAAGTAGGTGCATAAAGGTAGAAGGTGGAGATTCAATATAATGGTGGAAGAAAGGCCTTCATAAAAGGAAGTAGGGATTCAAGTCTCATAAAGAGCTTCCAAAAATTATGGTACCTATAGCTTTCAGCTCTCATTGCCCCTATCATAAGCATCTTGAAGTGATTAAGGTTAAAGTGAACAAACTATGGTGTACATGCTTGACGAAGTATAAGTTAGAAATCTCATGTCCCTTGTATACGAGGGCCGCTCCGCATGCTACTCAAGTTTAGTCACCGGTAAGTTCTTGTCATTGTAAGTACATGTGTATCATAGAGAACCACCAACGGGGTACCCCTTGCCCGATGATACGGAAGAATCCCCCTATTAAAATAACAAGGCAAGCAGACAACAAGCATCTCAGCAATCTTCTTATTTACCATGGGAATATGGTTCTTTTTTCTCTCTTTCCTCTTTTCATAATCTTTTTTTTCTCAATATAGGACTCTTTTTTTACACGAAGAATGCTTCATAGACTGCTCATTATGGTTACGTTGCAGGTTTCCACCATGTCAGCATGGATTAGACCAGCGGCCCAGGCGTTTCTCTAACACATATACATAACTCCATGGACTTACAAGCTCCCCTTTCATTTCACACCGACGACATCCATATACAAAAGAGCATGATATCAACTAGGTACAAAGTACCTATGCAATGTTGAAAGCGTTCCCCATGACAACATGGTTCTGCTAATTCCCAACAAATAAGTGCAAGCATATACAACATAGACGACACAATGGTTCAAGTTTATTAAGGGCAAGAAAAGTAAAGTGTGCCATCAAGTTCGTGAGAGCTTTAATCACTAGTTTTCTCATAACAAGTTTAATTTGGAAGGTAAATAAAAGCATGAATATACTTGGAATAGCATAAGCTAGTAGGTAGGTATGGTGGACTATTTGGAATAACTTGGTTTAGGGAGTTGGATGCATGAGTGGAACTCATACTTGGTTGTGGAGGCTGGCAAAAGACTGGGAGCGACAAACTAAGAGAGCAATAATGGCCATAATCATGCAGAGCGACAAAGCATCATTGATCAAAGCATAAAGTGATACTACAAGTTGAAAACTAAAGTATCATCAAGGCTATGGTGACTTGGTATAGTCATAACATGGTGTGAGCATGCGCCAAGTCAACCCAAATAAAGCATCAAAGGAGAATACCACAATACTATGCTTTAATATGCTAAAACAACGCATGATTCTTCAAAGGCACATTAAGAAATCTCAATTGTTTATAACAAGTCATGCTACAGAAAAGAATACTAAGCATAAAGACAAAACAATATCAAGCATGGCATGACAAAGCATAGGCCACAGTCAAAAACAAGCTCTCTTTACCACTGAAGCATGAACTTTCCTACTCTTTTCCAATCCAAACCAAACTATTTGAAAACCAATGTATGAAAGAGGGGGTCCAACCAATTTATTCAGAAAACTAAGCAAACCAAGCAAACGAAAACCAAAACAAAAAAACAAAAAAGAAGACGATCCAAGAACAACACAATTGTGCATGAAACAATAAAAAAGAAGCGTTTGGAAGAAACCTGGGATTTTTATTGATGAAGAAGGGGATGCCTTGGGCATCCCCAAGCTTTGACGCTTGTACTTCTTGGGTATTTCTTGGGGTGACACGCGTGGCATCCCCAAGCTTGAGCTTTAGTCCATCCTTCATCTCATTACTCATTCCTTCCATACACCTGAAATTTTTCCTTCATACAAAACTTCACACAATCTTTATTAGCAACATTAGTGCACTCAAGATAAATAAGTCTTAAGGTTCAGTTCTAACACCAAATAAACTTCCATTAGAACACTAGCTACTGTATCACTTCCCTTCAAAAGCTCAATTCCCCAAAAGAACTCAAAAAGGAACCAACAAGAAGCAAATGCAGAAAATGGCAGAAATCAGTCAAAATAGACCATCAGGTAAAGAAGAATTTTTTCAAAGACCTTCTGTTGCTCAAATCAAAAAGTGTTGAACTAATGAAAGTTAGTTAACAACATGGGGCAGAAGCACAAAAATTCACGCATCAAAAAGACGAACATAGAGTTTACACGAATGTTTACGGTGAAGCACAGAAAGCAAATAAAAAGGATAAGGAGAGGTTATTACTGAAGTAATAACTTCCAAGACTCATCTAAAACTTTTGGGTTATCTCCCAATAAGTACTTTTCTTTAACGCCTTTAAGTTAGGCATGATAGTTTGAGAAGATGCTCACATAAGAAATATGAATTGAAGTAAAAGAGAGCATCAAGAAGAAAATTCAAAAGACATTTAAGTCTAACCCACTTCCTATGCATAGGAATCTTGTAAAAAAACAAGCCATGAAAGCACAAAGGAACAAGCATAGGAAAGCAAAACAAGTGCAACTTCAAAAATTTCAACATAAAGAGGGGAAACTTAATATTATTGAGATGCATAGAACCATGTTTCCCTCTCTCATAATAACTTTCAGTAGCATCATGAATAAAATTAACAATATAACGATCACATAAAACATTCTTATCATGAGCCACATGCATAAAAGAATTAATACTCTCCACATAAACATAGTCATTCTTAATAATCATAGTGGGAGCAAATTCAACAAAATAGCTATCATTATTATTATCGTCACCATATTCATCAAATATAGGAGGCATATTTTAATCATAAATAATTTTCTCCTCAATAGTAGGTGGACTGAAAATATCATACTCATCATTGTATTCATCATATACTGCAGGTTTGGTATCATCATAAGAAATAGAATAGCTATCTTCCAAAGCTGGGGAACAAAAAGATCATTTTCATAAAAAACTAGCTTCCCCAAGCTTAGACTTTTCCATAGCATTAGCAATAATGGTGTCCAAAGAATTCATACTAACAACATTGCTATTAGCATGCAAATAAAGTTCCATAGGTTTTTTAATTTTCTCTTCAAACACTTCATGTCCTAACTCAAGATAAATACTATAAAGCTCTCTAATTTTGTTGTTGTTTTCCATTAAGCCTAACTAGTGAAAACAAGAAACAAAAAGACAAAATTGCAGAATCTAAAGGAAATAACTTCAAGCACTCACACCGGAGGATGTGAGTACCTTTTACCTTACCTCCCTGGCAACGGCGCTAGAAAATAGGTGTTTGTCGTGGGAGGTTCTTCTTCTTTAATCCTTCGGAGTGAATACCTTAGCTTACCTCCCCGGCAACGGCGCCAGAAAATAGGCGTTTTTCGTGGGAGGTTCTTCTTCTTTAATCCTCTGGTGTGAATACCTTTTACCTTACCTCCCCGGCAACGGCGCCAGAAAATAGCTTGATGTCTACGCACTTCTATTCTTGTAGACAGTTGTTGGGCCTCCAAGTGTAGAGGTTTGTAGAATAGCAGCAAGTTTTCCCTTAAGTGGATCACCCAAGGTTTATCAAACTCAGGGAGGAAGTGGTCAAAGGTATCCCCTCTCAAGCAACCCTGAATAAAGATACAAGAAGTCTCTTGTGTCCCCAACACACCCAATACACTTGTCAGGTGTATAGGTGCACTAGTTCCGCGAAGAGATAGTAAAATACAAGTGGTATGGATAATTATAAGTGGTAACGGTGATAGAAAATAGCTTGATGGCATGGAAAAGACTAAAGGCAAACTGAAATAAAGATAGAAGCAAGAAAACATGTAACATATCTAATAGCAAACGGTGTTTCAATGCTAAGGAACAAGGCCTAGGGATCATACTTTCACTAGTGAACACTTTCATATAAATATATTCCTCTTTAAGATACTACGCTGAACTACTCTCCGGTTGGACACTCTAATCGACGGTAGGGCAATAACAGCAAACCTCAAAGTAAGCCTTTCCCATCTAGATAACCCCACACTGTCACCTTGAGTACTAGATGAGTCCAACAAACACCACAATTTCATAAAGACATCCAACTCCAAATATAACGCATAACAAGTATTTGTAATCTCTAGCCTAAGTGCCACCATGGTGTGCATGTTGTCACTTTCACACACATGGGGAGAGCAGAGATCTATTAAAGCACTTGAGTAGCAAGGTAGATCTATAGATTACAAGCTCATGATCTCAATAAGATCATGCATAGAGAGAGAGATGAACACATAGCTACCGGTAGAACCCTTAGCCTCAAGAGAGAACTACTCCCTCCTCATCATGGGAATCAGCAATGGTGATGGAGATGGTGGTGGAGATCGATGGAGATGGCTCCGGGGGCACTTCCCCGTCCCGGCAGGGTGCCGGAACAGAGACTTTTTGTCCCCCAAATCTCCCCTTCGGTGGTGGCGGCGCTGCGGAACTTTTCGTGGATTTCTGATTGACTATTTAAGGTTTTGGTATCGGGAGGCTCTTATAGGCGAAGGAGACAAGGTCGGTGGCCGGCTAGGGGGCCCACACCATGCCCTGGCGCGGCCTGGGCTGGCCCGCGCCAAGGGGGGTGTGGCCACCTTGTGGCCCCTCTCCGATTCTCCTTCTGGCTCCGTGAGTCTTCCGGGAAAATAGTAACTTTGGCTTTTGTCCCGTCCAATTCCGAGAATATTCATTTTCTGACTTCCTGGAACCAAAAACGGCAGAAAACAGGCAACTGGCATTGTGGCATCTTGTTAATAGGTTAAGTCCAAGAAATCATATGAAAAGTACTCCAAAGTTGGAACAAATCATAAGAAAGTAGATAAAACCAATCATGGAACATCAAAAATTATAGATACATTTGCAATGTATCAGATCTCGTAGTAGACATACGCGTCCCTGGCTGCGTACTTGATTGCATCGTAATCTAGGTGCCTCCACTCCCACCGCTCGTGCAGGTGCTTCGGGAACTCGACTTTCATGCCGGCGTACTCGCGGTCGATGATGTCGGCAGCGAGTCTAGCCATGCCGGCTTTCCCCGTACCGCCATCCGGGTACCTCCACAAATGTTGGAGATCGACGTGATTAACGACATGAACGAGGAGATCCCGCTCTAGCTTCGGAGTGTCGTTCTTGATGTCGATGCTGGCGAAGTAGATCTCCCTCCTGTGTAGGAACTCACGCACCTCTGGGCATACATATTTGGCCCTACATATGTGGTATAGGAGGCAGTGGTTGCGCATGGACAGCTGCAAAAGCGTCGTCCTCTTCCTATCTCCGGTATACTCGAGGTCAAGGCCGACGATCTTGTACCTGTCCATCGGCTCCTACAGCCACCGCTTGTACATTGCGATGACCTTGGTGACCTCCGCTGACGCATTTGTGTAGACGACTGTCAGCTTGGTGGTGCCATGGGTGGTGACGGTGTACTCATCACTGAAGTCGCTCCCGTCGCCAAACACGCCATACTCTGCGTCCATGGCAGCAACTAATGCAGCGGCGGTGGCCCAGGGTTGGTAGCGGTGGCTGGGACTGGGCGTGGCGGTAGAGTGATCTGTTGCGGTGGTATGGCCCAGCGGAGGCGGTGCCTGCGGCAGCGTCGATGGTTCTTGCGGTGGCTGCGGCGAAGGGCGGCGGAAGGAATGAGTTGTGGATTTTTGCACAGTGATGTGCTGAGGAGACGGAAGGCGATGCTTAAATTGCGTTTACCAATATTCCGGTCATACCCATGAGGAAGCAAGTTTGACCGGGCGAGCACAGTTGCTTTCCAATCCTAGCGATTAAATTCGGCGTCCGTCCCGGTAGGTGACGGGACGGGTGTGCGACATGGCTTTGGCGTGGCAGAGACCGGTCACGTAGACCACCGTCCCCTTGCCGATCCGCAGCGGGTGCGCGGTGCTGACACGACGTAACGTGACAGGATATAAGAAGTGTACAGCTATTATTCCTAACAAGTTTAAGAAGTGTAAGCATAGACATGGACGTAGCATCCATGCACCCCGGGGCAGCCGCCCAGCCGATCAGGCCTGCCGATTGCGCAAAGCTTGTCAAGAATTTGCCAAAATGAAGCTCGTTTTCCCATGCTTCTATAAGTTTCTCTGTAGGCCACTTGTATAAGCATGCACGATCAAGCAACTTTGCAACACACGTGTCGGTGGAAAAGCATTAGGTTTCAACGCACCACATAGTTTAGGAATTTATAATAGCTACATTGTGGAGCTCTAGCCAAATTGCATGGTAAAGCCAAATTCAGCTTTTTGTTAGATTTAGCTATAGCAACATTGTGTCTCGTTTGTCCTCACTTTTGCCCTCCCGATATTCCGAAGCCCTCACATGCGCTCGAAGGGGGTGCCGTCTAGTCAAAGGCTTGGCCGTTACGTGCACCCTGACGCCTAAATTGGAAGTTTTTTTTTGTTATTTGACCTTTTTAAGAGCGCCTTTTCCCCTCTCTCGCTAACAGTTGTGTTTTTTTCCAAAAAGGTAGGGAATCTAGAGCAGCTTCTCTCTTCATTCATTGTTCCTTTTGCCCTCATTTTTCCCCAATCTGGTAGCAAATCTAGAGCAGGAAAACAAACCAGCACCATAATAAATTTAGTAAACAGAGCAGATGTAAATAAACTAGCTAATATAGGTTATATAGTACTGTACTTAACGAGGTTCGACAATTAGGCTGCTCAGCAGCAACAGCTGACAGGTTGAACACAGACAAGACAAAAGAAGCTGCTTTACAGCAGCAGTAGCAGCTGACCAGTGGCCCCTCGTGGCCTCTGCCAGGAGGGCATCCGCCTTCTCCCTCTGGCGCCTCCTCCACTTCTTGCTGCCTAGCCCCTTGACCTTGGGCGCCTTGGGTCTGATCCGGGTCATGCGACCCTCCTTGATAGCCACCTTCTGGAGGTTGCGGAGGTGAAGACCGAGCGCCTGGTGCTTGGCCATGAAGCCGTGGATGTTCACGGACTTGCCATAGGTCCTCACGTCCTCGGCATGCTTCACGAGGGAGTTGAAGTTCGTGGCGCGGAGCCTCCTGGTGCGGCAGAAGGGGCACATGTACACATCATCGATGAAGAAGTTGTTGTACTGGCCAGACTTTAGCCTCCTCAGCACATGACGAGTCTTGGTGTCCTTGCAATCGTCATCGCTGCGGAGGTCGCTTCTATCCTCTTGTTGGAAAAAAAATAGTAGAGTGAAATAAGGACATGATTGAGATACTTTGATTATCGGGATTGATTTTTTGCATAAATTAACCGAATGAGATCTCCCGATTATTCCCCAAATCTCAAACCAAATCGAATAATGGTCCCAACTACGAACAGGGGGATTCATCAAAAATCGAGATCTAACACAAGAGGATTAGCTACTGTAAAAATACGAACAGCCGAGCCCTAATAACATACGATCTAGCATCCAACGATGGGAACGGGGGAAGAACAAGGGAAGGGGAGAAAACCCTGGTTACCTCCGACCATGGGTCGGCGATGCTGGTGTCGTAGGGGTTCTCCGGCCTTATGTAGACAACCTCCTCGTAGGGGTCCCAGCCGAGCGGGATCTGTCCGAGACCGGCGGGGGACTCCTTGTCGGTGGCTACGGCGGATGCGGGGACGTGGGTCTGTATGGGGACAGGGGCTCCTCGCCAGCGGCCTTGGAGGCGCAAATGGCCACTGCGCCGTTCTTCTCCATCGCCGGCGTGGTTGGAATTTTGTTGGGCATTTGCAAAAGGTGATGGGACAGTGGAGACGGTTGAGTGAGCGAGTGCGTGATGAGTGGGAGTGGGGAGGCCTCTATTAAAGGAGAAGGGAAGCGACATTTCGTTGCACTAGCATGCACCGCGTACGCTAATGCACAGTGCACGGCCATACGTGTCCGCTACCGCCCCGTGCACCGCATTCGCGTACCGTGAGTCGCGTTTTTCCCTCGTGTCTAACCCTGGCGATTCAGTTGTACTCAGTTTTGCTTTCGAGCATAACACTGGCGGTTTGGTTCCATTTTAAATCATTTTCTATTTTCTATTTGAATCCCTTTGTCACTCTTGCCCTTGGTTTTTAAGTTCTACTCAGTTTTGTCCTTGGTTTTTAAGTTCTACTCAGTTTTGCCCTTGGTTCTTAAGTGCTACTCGGTTTTCCCCTCTCTTTGTATCCATCTCTCGCACTTGTGCTCATCTTCGCTGCTACGCTCTGATTGGTCAAGATAGTTGTCACACAGATTGTGCCCACCAACCATTGATCCTCTGTGATCTAGCGGATAGGATAACCCTTATATCTGTCAGGGGCACCCCTCTATCCATGCAAAACTAGAGTATGCCACTAGAATTTTAACTCCATAAACATATGAACTTGAATATATTTTGAAGTGTACAAAAATAGAAATCCCCATAGTTTAAGGGTCTAGATACGGTAAGAGAACTAAATATTATTAGTGGTCGGGCCAGCACAGTGACGGGTTGGTCAGCTAGAAGTTGTTGATTCCTAAGTAAGGGGACACTAGGTCGGTCTTGACATACTCCCTCAGGAATTTGCCATAAGCAGCGTGCTTAGCCTTGGTCGCCGACTTGTGTTTACTAGCCGGGCTTTTACCGATGCCAACCGCATGCGGAATCAAGCTGGCAATCCTTGGGTTGACTCCTTTCTTACAAAAAGGGCACTTGAGCTCCCCAAGTCAAGTGCGGAAACGGATTATCCCGCTCTTGAGCTTCTTCATGACATGGCGGCTCTTGTTGTCCATGGTCTCCTTGTCAGAGTCCATCTCACTTGAATCCACCTGTAATGTATGGAATACAAACCGAAATGAGCAAAATAATAAATATATATTCCTTCCACCATTCCGAGTTACTTTCGATGCAATAACATGTCTATACAGGTTCAGTAGTTCATTACGGCCGTCTCCCCAGCTCGCTCCTAAATTAATGTGGTTTGTGTTCTTGATAACTTATTAATAAATAAATAATATGGATTCATTCAAAACAGACTAGATCTCTCCGTGTACCGGTTCGTACGTTGCATCTAATCATTAGGACTAGATTTTTTATGACGCCAGGATAGATTAAGCTCTGGCAGAAAATATGAAACATATAGAAATAGATGTACCTCCAGGTACACGAGCGGAGCGTGTTCGTCGAATTCCACGCCCTCATCGGGGCCTCCGAAGTCGTCATCACCGGTGAGCACATGGTCCCCCAAGGGGTTGAACTGCATGTCCTCCTCGCCTTGTGCTGCGTGATGCTCCTCCAGATCTGCCGCGTGAAGCACCACCCCGGCGGCGATGCCCGGAAACTCACCCTCATGCACTGGTTTCATGGAGAAGGTTCATGCAAGTACATTCAAGAGTGTGGGGTTTTGCTAGATAGGGAGGAGAGAGTAGTGGATGAGTGCGAATGGAGGACCCGATAGGCTGGGTTTTTAATGTGGGGACATTTAGGCCTCCTCGAGGGTCCTGGTAGGCAGCTCTTCCGGCTGCGGCTGTCGCGTGGAAGGTTCATGTGGTGGGGCCTATCGGAAGTGAGAGTGCAGGTGCACTGCATAGTAAAAATGGTATAACCCGTGGGCTGTGGATGACCAGTTGTCGTGCAGTAGACTTGTAGCCTTTGCAGACTAGATTAAACATGACATGACCACTCAACGACTTTTTCCATCGACGACATCGTGTTCCTTCTTGTAGAAGTCTCGTTGAGGGAGACGTCCGTGCTGTCTCGCGCTGTCCTGTGAAGGGCACGACGTGTGCAACGAGCCTTGTTGGATCACACAGGATCAACAGTTGGTGCGCATGATCCGCGTGACAACTATGACAACCAATCAGGGCGTAGCAGACAGAGTGGGCACAGGTTTGGGCTTCTACAAAAGAGAGAGGGGCCAAAACTGGGTAGTATAAAAAACCAAGGGCAAAGCTGAGTAGTATAAAAATGGAAAGTGGGCGTCTTTTACAATGAAATACATCGTGGCATACATCAAATTATGCCAAGATAGATCCACTAGAGTTCATTGCATGTGTGTTCTTTCCACAAACCACATATGTATCCACTAGAGTCATTGCATGTGTGTTCCTGTCATGAACCACATTTGGATCCACTAGTGTTCATTGCATGTGTGTTCTTTCCACAAACCACATATGTATCCACTAGCGTAATTGCATGTGTGTTCTTTTAACAAACCACACATGGATCAACCAATGTCATTGCATGTGTGTTCTTTCCACAAACCACATATGGATCCACCAATGTCATTGCATGTGTGTTCTTTTCCACAAACCACATGGATCAACCAATGGAATTGCATGTGTGTTCTTTCCACAAACCACGTATGGATCCACCAATGTCATTGCATGTGTGTTCTTTTCCACAAACCACATGGATCAACCAATAGCATTGCATGTGTGTTCTTTTCACAAACCACACATGGATCAACCAATGGCATTGCATGTGTGTTCTTTTCACAAACCACACATGGATCCACTAGAGTCATTGCATGTGTGTTCTTTCCACAAACCACACATGGATCAACCAGTGTCATTGCATGTGTGTTCTTTCCACAAACCACATATGGATCAACCAGTGCTAATTGCATGTGTGTTCTTTCCACAAACCACATATGGATCCACTAGAGTCATTGCATGTGTGTTCTTTCCACAAACCACGTATGGATCCACCAATGTCATTGCATGTGTGTTCTTTTCCACAAACCACATGGATCAACCAATGGCATTGCATGTGTGTTCTTTCCACAAACCACACATGGATCCACCAGTGTCATTGCATGTGTGTTCTTTCCACAAACCACATATGGATCCACCAGTGTCATTGCATGTGTGTTCTTTCCACAAACCACATATGGATCAACCAATGTCATTGCATGTGTGTTCCTATCATGAACCACACATGGATCAACAAATGTCATTGCATGTGTGTTCCTGTCAAGCACCACATATGGATCCACCAGTGTTCATTGCATGTGTGTTCCTGCAATGAACCACACATGGATCAACCAGTGGTTATTGCATGTGTGATCTTTCCGCATACCACATATGGATCCACAAGAGTCATTGCACGTGTGTTCTTTTCACAAACCACATATGGACCCATTAGAATCATTGCATGTGTGTTCTTATACTAAAACCAGCACTAGAGTCATTGCCTGTGTGTTCTTTTCACAAACCACATATGGATCCACCAGTGTCATTGCATGTGTGTTCTTTCCACAAACCACTTATGGATCCACTAGTGTTTATTGCATGTGTGTTTATTTCCACAAACCACATATGGATCCACTAGAGTCATTGCATGTGTGTTCTTTTCACAAACCACATATGGACCCACTAGAGTCATTGCATGTGTGTTCTTTCCACAAACCACACATGGATTAACCAATGGCATTGCATGTGTGTTATTGTCACAAACCACATATGGATCAACCAATGTCATTGCATGTGTGTTCCTGACATGAACCACATATGGACCCAAAAGAGTCATTGCATGTGTGTTCTTTCCACAAACAACATATGGATCCACTAGAGTCATTGCATGTGTGTTCTTTTCACAAACCACATATGGATCAACCAATGGCATTGCATGTGTGTTCTTTCCACAAACCACATATGGATCCACCAGTGTTCACTGCATGTGTGTTTTTTCCACAAACCACTTATGGATCCACCAATGTTCATTGCGTGTGTGTTCTTTTCCACAAACCACATATGGATCCGCTAGAGTCATTGCATGTGTGTTCTTTTCGCAAACCACATATGGACCCACTAGAGTCATTGCATGTGTGTTCTTATACTAAAACCAGCACTAGAGTCATTGCATGTGTGTTATTTTCACAAACCACATATGGATCCACCAGTGTCATTGCATGTGTGTTCTTTCCACAAACCACATATGGATCCACCAGTGTTCATTGCATGTGTGTTCTTTCCACAAACCACACATGGATCCCCCTGAGTCATTGCATGTGTGTTCTTTTCACAAACCACATATGGATCAACCAGTGTCATTGCATGTGTGTTCTTTCCACAAACCACATATGGATAAACCAATGGCATTGCATGTGTGTTATTGTCACAAACCACATATGGATCAACCAATGTCATTGCATCTGTGTTCCTGTCATGAACCACACATGGATCAACCAATGGCATTGCATGTGTGTTCTTTCCACAAACCACATATGGATCCACTAGAGTCATTGCATGTGTGTTCTTTTCACAAACCACATATGGACCAACAAGTGTCATTGCATGTGTGTTCTTTCCACAAATCACATATGGATCAACCAATGTCATTGCATGTGTATTCTTTCCACAAACCACTTATGGATCTACCAGTGTTCATTGCATGTGTGTTCTTTTCCACAAACCACATATGGATCCACTAGAGTCATTGCATGTGTGTTCTTTTCACAAACCACATATGGACCCACTAGAGTCATTGCATGTGTGTTCTTATACTAAAACCAGCACTAGAGTCATTGCATGTATGTTCTTTCCACAAACCACACATGGATCTGATGGGTTCGTAGCATGGAAAACAAAAAAATTCTACCATAAGAACGAAAAAAACCCAGATCTAATCTAGATAAAAGCCAAGATCTAATCTATTAGACATGTGCAACGAGATAGATCTGTACTAACCCTTGTAGATCTGAAAGCGTTACGAGATTGGATCTCGTGGTTGATGTAGTCGATCACTTGCCGATCTCAAGATCGAGTGGACGATCCTTCCGGCGCCACGTTCCGGCAGCGCTTCCGCAGTCGGTCACACGTGCGGAGTCGAAGCAGACCTTCCTCTCCCCGTTCTAGCGAGCAACGGAGGTAGTAGATCTTCTCCACGGAATCCCAGCAGCACGAGGGCGTGGTGGTGGTGGTGGAGTAGAGAATTCTGCAGGGCTTCGCCTATGCCTGTGCAGAAGAAATGAGGAGGAGAGAGGCGGCGGAGATTTGGAGTCGTGTAGGAGGGCTTGGAGGTGGCGCCCCCACCCCTCTATTTAAAGGGGGGAGGCGCCATGGGAGGGGGAGTCCTAGTAGGACTCCCCTCCCTCCTATGGCTGGCGGATTGGGGAGGAGTCCTCCTCCCCCACGACTCCTTGTCTTGCCCCACCAGGATTCCTTGATCCCTTTCTTGGTTTTCAAGCAAACTCCAAGAAATCTTCCAGAACCTTCCGAAACATTCCGAAACCTTCTAGAATCCTCATACAAATGCTCCGGAACATTTCCTAACTCAGAAAATGATCCCCAATATATGAATCTTATTCTCTGGACAATTCCGGATCTCCTCGTGATGTCCCGGATCCAATCCGAGACTCCGAACAACATTCGGTCTCCAACGCACATTCCATATCTACTTAAAACAACTTCGAACCTTAAGTGTGTCACCCTACGGTTCGTGAATATGTAGACATGACAGAGACACATCTCCTATCAATAACCATCAGCGGGACCTGGAGATCCATAATGGCTCCCACATACTCAACGATGACTTCGTGATCGATAGAACCATTTACATACGAAACCAACTCCCTTTGTCACGCGATACTATACTTATCCGAGGTTTGATCGTCGGTATCTCCATACCTAGTTCTACCTCGTTACTGATAAGTACTCTTTACTCGTTCCATGTTATGTCATCCCTTGTGACCCAGTCACATGCTTGCAAGCTAACTAGATGACATTACACCGAGAGGGCCCAGAGCATATCTATCCGTCATATGGATGGAAAAATCCCAATCTTGGTCCATGCGCTTCAACACATACTTTCAGAATACCCAATGACACCTTTATAACCACCCAGTTATGAAGCGGTGTTTGATGTCATCAAAGTACCCATCCGGTGATGGTGATTAACACAACCTCATGGTCGAAGGATTAGGTTACTATGCATTTTAAAAGCTTATAGCAATACGAACTTAATGACTTGATCTTATGCTACGCTTACTATGGGTGTATGTCCATCACATCATTCTCCTAATGATATAACCTTGTTATTAATCACATCCTAATGTCCATGATCAGGAAACCATGATCATCAATTAATTAACAAGCTAGTTCAACAAGAGGCTTACTAGGGACTCTTATATGTTTACAAAACACACAAGTATTAGTGTTTCCTAATAATACAATTATAGCATGCGATGTAAACATTCATCATAAACACAAAGATATAATAATAACCACTTTTATTATTGCCTCTTGGGCATATATCCAACAGGATCAACCAGTGTCATTGCATGTGTGTTCTTTCCACAAACCACATATGGATCAACTAGTGGTCATTGCATGTGTGTTCTTTCCACAAACCACACATGGATCCACTAGAGTCATTGCATGTGTGTTCTTTTCACAAACCACACATGGATCCACCAGAGTCATTGCATGTGTGTTCTTCCACAAACCACACATGGATCAACCAGTGGCATTGCATGTGTGTTCTTTCCACAAACCACATATGGATCAACCAGTGGTCGTTGCATGTGTGTTCTATCCACAAACCACATATGGATCCACTAGAGTCATTGCGTGTGTGTTCTTTTCACAAACCACATATGGACCCACTAGCGTTATTGCATGTGTATTCTTTTCACAAACCACACATGGATCAACCAATGGCATTGCATGTGTGTTCTTTCCAAAAACCACACATGGATCCACCAGTGTCATTGCATGTGTGTTCTTTCCACAAACAACATATGGATCAACCAGTGTCATTGCATGTGCAAACCACCTATGGATCAACCAATGTCATTGCATGTGTGTTCCTATCAGGAACCACACATGGATCAACCAATGTCATTGCATGTGTGTTCCTGTCAAGAACCACATATGGATCCACTAGTGTTCATTGCATGTGTGTTCCTGTCATGAACCACACATGGATCAACCAGTGGTTATTGCATGTGTGTTCTTTCCGCAGACCACATATGGATCCACTAGAATCATTGGACGTGTGTTCTTTTCACAAACCACATATGGACCCACTAGAGTCATTGCATGTGTGTTCTTATACTAAAACCAGCACTAGAGTCCTTACATGTGTGTTCTTTTCACAAACCACATATGGATCAACCAATGTCATTGCATCTGTGTTCCTGTCATGAACCACACATGGATCAACCAATGGCATTGCATGTGTGTTCTTTCCACAAACCACATATGGATCCACTAGAGTCATTGCATGTGTGTTCTTTTCACAAACCACATATGGATCAACAAGTGTCATTGCATGTGTGTTCTTTCCACAAATCACATATGGATCAACCAATGTCATTGCATGTGTATTCTTTCCGCAAACCACAAATGGATCCACCAGTGTTCATTGCATGTGTGTTCTTTTCCACAAACCACATATGGATCCACTAGAGTCATTGCATGTGTGTTCTTTTCACAAACCACATATGGACCCACTAGAGTCATTGCATGTGTGTTCTTATACTAAAACCAGCACTAGAGTCATTGCATGTATGTTCTTTCCACAAACCACACATGGATCAACCAGTGTCATTGCATGTGTGTTCTTTCCACAAACCACATATGGATCAACTAGTGGTCATTGCATGTGTGTGCTTTCCACAAACCACACATGGATCCACTAGTGGTCATTGCATGTGTGTTCTTTTCACAAACCACACATGGATCCACCAGAGTCATTGCATGTGTGTTCTTCCACAAACCACACATGGATCAACCAGTGTCATTGCATGTGTGTTCTTTTGTAACTACCTCGGTGAATTACGCTCTTAGTTGCATGCCTGGATGAGCGAAAGTGGTTAAAATAGTACGGTGGGGCCCGGGGCCACTCACGGTAGACCTTTCGGCCGTCCTAACCACTTTCAGAACATCGGGACAAGAACGAGCGGCATAATCGGCAGGCGAAGGGATCAACTACATACACAAGTGAGTATGTATGCAAGCCACATACAATAGTTCTCAGAGCCATTCCATCTAAAAGAAATAGAAATATTTCAATGCCATACGGCAAGATTCAAATATCCTAGATAGAGATAATATTTTAGGATAGCTCCTCATACATCACACATCAGAGTACCAGGCGGAAGCGGAAAACAAAGTCCGAGTACGGATAAGAAGCAAATCGGCATAAGATGCCACATAAATAAACACATCCCACCCACAGATCTCACGGATCCCCGTTCCCGGAATCTCTACACCGAATGATCGTTGCCAACATCATTTGTTTCCTCCACCCAGTATCCATCTTGCGAGTACACTTGTTCATCTGAATCAAACAATTTATCGTGTGAGACCCTAGGGGTACTCAGCAAGTCTTTATGCCACTAAAGGGGACACAACCTAGGGTGACGCAATTGCAGCAAAAGATAATATCTAACAATTCTATAGATACTCGCTATCCATCCGCCTAACCAATGATAGACGGATGTCCGTGAAATAAGAACGACAGTTATAACAGTATAATTAACACATCCATCCTCCTCCTCGCTTACCAACGAGGAAGCGGACGAACAACCCCCCATCCGTTGGCAGTTTTATTAACCATTCCATGAGTATTGCACTATTTACTAATCAGATACTTAGTCAGATTAAAAGCGGTACTTTAGTTATACTTGTCTATGATCGAGAAATTGTGCTCCAAGTCGTCCATAACCGTGGACACGGCTTTCAGAAAGATTTACCCTGCAGGGGTGCACGAATAGCAACACACACTCGATCAACCTCGGAAAAACCAACTCAAAACCCAACGAGGCATTCACGACAAAGCGATCACAGGATTCATAAATATTTCAAGGGGCCACCCCATTAAGCTACCCGCAACGAAGTTGGCTGGCTCCGAGACGGACCCAAGGTTTGTGTCAATGGCTGTAAACGACTGGGAACCCGAAAGTGTGACTGGGCTTCTCGATACCGCGAAAACATTCCACAATCCAAAACAATACAGGTGCTCCACGCACAATCTTAATAAAGCAGTAACATGGCATAAGTACAGGATAGTAATAAAGCCCCAAACTACTTGTGGCCCCAAGAAATAAGAATGAATCAAGCTCTGGCTCAGGGGGGTCCATAAGGCCTCCCGGATGTGGATAGTGCGAATAAACAAGGAACAGGAATCAAGTACTCGGGGTCCTACGGGACACAAGTGAACATGAAAAACCAAATAGAAGATATTGCTCACCGGTGCCTCTTTCATTAGTTATCCCATTACTACTCAGGTTATGTTGTTTAGGTACCTCGTTATACATCCGACACTCACATACCCTACACATGCTTTGCTACGACTCGCATGGCTCAAACAACTCCTGTAGTAATGGCTCATGGGATGGAGGGACAAGCTTCAGTGGGGTTTAAAAGTAAAGGCTATGCAGTACTTGGGATTCAATTTAATGCAATCACGACTCAATGATGCAAGAATAAGATAGAGGCAATAGGTACTATATGTATGCAAGCATGTGGTAGTGCTTGCCTGGCAGCTCAGTAGAAGCGGGAGATGGATCTGGGTAGTACTCCTGTGATTCCTGGTAATTCTCCTGCTGGGCATCTATTCGAAGAAGAACCAAACAAACAAGGGCCAACATAAATAAAGTGCACAAGCATATGAATTAAAATGCGACAAGCAAACAAGCATGCCATGATGAATGATGCACAATTTACATGGCATTAAAGTAGCATGGCAAGGGTAAGGTGTGGGGTACAAGAATAAAGCATTTTATTATTGATTTAGTCAAATTTTATTGCCATAAACAGTTCTGATTTTTAAACATGGCATGATGCATGCTGCAATTCAGAACAAGGAGTGCATAGATAGAACGGGCTCGTCGTGCTGATCGATTTAGACATATTATTTGTCAAATTTGGAGTTGTAGAATTAAAGTTATTAATTTATTAAGAAAAGGGCATTTTATTTGTAATTTTATTCATCTCGAAAATTTAAAGTGTTCAAACATTATTTTGAATAGCATATTTGAATTCCTCACATTTTTCTGATTCATAAACATATATTTTTTGTATTATTTGGGTTTATAATTTGAAAGTTATTTAAAATCTGATTTGAATTTGAATTTAAATAATTTTGAATTTGTTTTGTTAAACAGATACCCGGGGAAAACTTTTTGCACCCAGACAAATTCAACCCAAGCCGCTGATGGGTGGGCCGCTACTGACTGGTGAGATCCGCGCGTGCAAAGCATTTTACACCGCGGGTTTACCCAGCCGCTAAGACTCCCAGGTGGGACCAGCGGCTAGGGGTCCACATGCCAGTGGCGGAACCCGCCGAGGGTGACAGGTGGGGCGTGCTAGAGCGTGGGTTAATGTCTACAAAAGCCAGGTCTCTTTTTTGTAAAAACTACACAGGCACGGACAGGTGGGGTCCCGAGGGGGCGCGGGTTGAGCAGATGAAAAAGCTGGGGGGTTTTTAGCAAAGTGCGTGGCGGCACTGTTTTTCTTCTACGCGTTTCTGACGAAACTAACGGCACGCACGGCGACAGCGGGCGCACGGCGCGGTGGGGATTCGATCTGGGGACCTGGGGCTCGCGCTTGGCGGCGGTAACCAGTGCGACTGAGTGAGGGATGGTGATAGGGAAGCGGACGGGCGCTGGATAGGTCGCTGCGCGACGCGGCGACATGCAGACGCGCGCGACCACGGCGCACTGGGAGTGCTCGGTGAAACGTCTACCGCGGCTAGGGTTTTACGGCGGGGTGGAGGGTGTCTAGGCGGGAGAGGGGCTCACCGCGGGCTCGGCGGAGGGATCTGATCGGAGCGGGGAGCAGCAGATCGACGACAAGGCTGGCGGCCGGCAATCTAGGGTTTCGTCGGGGCGGTGATGGTCCTGGTGGATCTGGTTCTCCTCCTCCTCGCTGGCGCGTACAGGGTGAAGCAGGGGAACCTCCTTGGTCTCCTCGACCACCTCCACGTCGCGCACGCCGGCAGGAACAAGGAGTCGGCAGTGGTGCTGGCGGTGACCGGCGAGAGGAGTTGGCGTCGGTGAAGAAGAAGGAGGGAAGAGGGCAGGGCCCTAGGGTGGATCTGGGGCTACTAGACGGGGGCGAAAAGGGGTAGATAGAGACGGGGAGAAGGAGGGTACCGTGTGGGCGCGGGGTAGAGGTAAAGTGGCTTCGGCCACTTTTTCCTCCTCCCATGCACGTGCTCGAGCTGGGGCTCGACTTGGCCGGGGCAGAGGCATGGCAGGTGGGCCAGGAAGCGGTCAAGGCGGGACAGGGTCGCGTGGGACCTGCTCGGTAGTGAGAGAGGAATAGAGAGGAGAGGGGAAGCTAGGTGTAGCTAGGGCATGCTCGGCATGGGCTAGGGTTAGGAGTGGGGGTAGATGGGGTAGCTAGGTGGGGCCTGCTGGTAGGGAGAGGGGAACCTTGGCATGGTGAGAGGAAAGAGGTGAGGTGAGGTTAAGGTTTAGGGTTTAGATTAGAGCTAGGGTTAGAGAGAAAAGAGAGGTGTTAGGGTTTGAGGTAAAATAGAGAGAGAGGGTAGGTAGGTAGATTAGAGGGGGTGGAAGAAGAGGGTGACATGGAGATTGAGAAGAGAGGAGAGGTGGTGTAGGGTTTTGCATGATTAAAATCAAGCCTCACCAAGTGTGTTATGACATGAAGGTAGGGATGGGAGAAAAGGTGGTGAGGGGAATGATCTCATATGTCCAAATATGGTGCATGCACTTGTGAAAGAAAAGGAGGAAGGAGGCTTGATGCACATGGCAAGATACCAGATCAAGGTGGAAAAGGCTTTAGAGAAAGGAGAGCTCAGTTAAGATGGTCTACTCAAAATCCAAATAAAAACCAAAGGAGAAGCACATGGTGGTGATGGTTGCATGGCCCATGCACAATATTAAATGCTATGATTTAATCTTGTATAAACTAAGTTAATAGTCATGGAATTTATACATATACATTCCAATATATGGAAATAAAGCCATGCTAAAGGAAACAGAGTTGGATCCACCCTATCCCACATGAGCTAGATTAAATTCCAAAAGAAAATAAAAGCCCATGGGTAATTAGGATGGTGGAATTACAAGGTGGTGTCAAAGAAAGGTGATGGAGTTGAATAAAAGATATGCCCCCAACTCAACTTGGGCATCAAGCATTTATCAAGATCCAAATACAATATATCAAGAGGCAAATACAATTATTAATGCATGTGAGAGAAGAACCAAATCCAAAAGGGTTTTATATGATGCTCAAATGCAAGGTGGCATGATGACATGAGCATGATATAATTATGATGCAACAATTGTATGTAAGGAGTAGCCATTATCTTACTAGACCAAGTAGCATTACCATTGTTAGACAATTGGGATGCTACATCTTTCCACAAACCACATATGGATCAACCAGTGGTCATTGCATGTGTGTTCTATCCACAAACCACATATGGATCCACTAGAGTCATTGCATGTGTGTTCTTTTCACAAACCACATATGGACCCACTAACATCATTGCATGTGTATTCTTTTCACAAACCACACATGGATCAACCAATGGCATTGCATGTGTGTTCTTTCCAAAAACCACACATGGATCCACCAGTGTCATTGCATGTGTGTTCTTTCCACAAACAACATATGGATCAACCAGTGTCATTGCATGTGTGTTATTTCCACAAACCACATATGGATCAACCAATGTCATTGCATGTGTGTTCCTATCATGAACCACACATGGATCAACCAATGTCATTGCATGTGTGTTCCTGTCAAGAACCACATATGCATCCGCTAGTGTTCATTGCATGTGTGTTCCTGTCATGAACCACACATGGATCAACCAGTGGTTATTGCATGTGTGTTCTTTCCGCAGACCACATATGGATCCACTAGAATCATTGCACGTGTGTTCTTTTCACAAACCACATATGGACCCACTAGAGTCATTGCATGTGTGTTCTTATACTAAAACTAGCACTAGAGTCCTTGCATGTGTGTTCTTTTCACAAACCACATATGGATCCACTAGTGTCATTGCATGTGTGTTCTTTCCACAAACCACTTATGGATCCACCAGTGTTCATTGCATGTGTGTCTTTTCCACAAACCACATATGGATCCACTAGAGTCATTGCATGTGTGTTCTTTTCACAAACCACATATGGACCCACTAGAGTCATTGCATGTGTGTTCTTTCCACAAACCACACATGGATTAACCAATGGCATTGCATGTGTGTTATTGTCACAAACCACATATGGATCAACCAATGTCATTGCATGTGTGTTTCTGACATGATCCACATATGGACCCACTAGAGTCATTGCATGTGTGTTCTTTCCACAAACCACATATGGGTCCACTAGAGTCATTGCATGTGTGTTCTTTTCACAAACCACACATGGATCAACTAGTGTCATTGCATGTGTTTTCTTTATACTTACAACAACCAAAGTCATTCCATGACTGTTCTTTTCACATACCACATATGGATCCACCAGTGTCATTGAAATGTGTGTTCTTTTCAGAGACCACACATGGATCCATCAGTGTCATTGCATGTGTGCTCTTTTTACTAACAACAACCAGTGTCATTGCATGTGTGTTCTTTTCACAATCCACCTATGGATCCACCAGTGTCATTGCATGTGTGTTCTTCTCATTAACCACAGCTAGAGTCATTGCATGTGTGTTCTCTTCAGAGACCACACATGGATCCACCAGTGTCATTGCATGTGTGTTGTTTTTACTAACAACATCTGCAGTCATTTCATGTGTGTTATTTCACGTACCACATATGGATCCACCAGTGTCATTGAAATGTGTGTTCTCTTCAGAGACCACATATGGATCCACCAGTGTCATTTCATGTGTTTTCTTTTCACATACCACAAATGGAGTCCACCGGTGTCATTGAAATGTGCGTTCTCTTCAGAGACCACACATGGATCCACCGGTGTCATTGTATGTGTGTTCTTTTTACTAACAACAAATGTAGTCATTGCATGTGTGTTCTGCTCACATACCACATATGGATCCACCTGTGTCATTGAAATGTGTGTTCTCTTGAGAGACCACACATGGATCCACCAGTGTCATTGCATGTGTGTTCTTTTCATGAACCACACCTAGTGTCATTACATGTATGTTCCTCTCACAAGCCAGACATGGATCCACCAGTGTCATTGCATGTGTGTTCTTCTCATGAACCACAGCTAAAGTCATTGCATGTTTGTTCTTCTCACAAACCACACATGGATCCACCAGTGTCATTGCATATGTTTCCTTCTCATGAACCACACCTAGTATCATTGCATGTGTGTTCCTCTCATGAACCACAGCTAGAGTCATTGCATGTATGTTCTTCTCACAAACCACATATGGATCCACCGGTGCCATTGCATGTCTGTTCTTTTCATGAATCGCACCCAGTGTCATTACATGTGTGTTGTTCTCATAAACCACATATGGATCCACCAATGTCATTGCATTTGTTTTCTTCTCATGAACCACGTCTAGAGTCATTGCATGTCCGTTATTATCACAAACCACATAAGGATACACAAGTGTCATTTCATGTGTTTTCTTTTTACTAACAACAACTGGTGTCATTGCATGTCTGTTCTTTTCACATACCACATATTGATCCACCAGTGTCATTGAAATGTGTGTTCTCTTTAGAGACCACACATGGATCCACCAGTGTCATTGCATGTGTGCTCTTTTTACTAACAACAACTGGTGTCATTGCATGTGTGCTCTTTTTACTAACAACAACTGGTGTCATTGCATGTGTGTTCTTTTCACAATCCACCTATGGATCCACCAGTGTCATTGCATGTGTGTTCTTCTCATTAACCACAACTAGAGTTATTGCATGTGTGTTCTCTTCAGAGACCACACATGGATCCATCAGTGTCATTGCATGTGTGTTCTTTTTACTAACAACAACTGCAGTCATTTCATGTGTGTTCTTTTCACATACCACATATGGATCCACCAGTGTCATTGAAATGTGTGTTCTCTTCAGAGACCACACATGGATCCATCAGTGTCATTACATGTGTGTTTTTCTCATAAACAACATATGGATCCACCTAGTGTGATTGCATGTGTGTTCTTCTCACAAACCACATAAGGATCCACCAGTGTCATTGGATGTGTGTTCTTTTCATAAACCACATATGGATTCTAACCTTAGGAGAGCCCTAACCTTAGCCCCCTAATGGATCCACCGTTAGACCGAGTCTTCTAGAAGGCACGCCATAACACAGTTTTTCTGCTTGACGATTGTTACATACCGTTCGATCGGGGCGCTTGGACGATTGGGATGGTCTTCGTGAGAGCGATTCGCGAGTAGGCTATTCTATGACATGATTGGCCACGCTTGCTCTAGACAAACTAGCATGTTGCGAGTGTCATGACTCACGAGTTCAATGGGCCATATCCTAGTATCACGTCCCCATTACTTCTCTTCCTCTCTGTACTTCTCTTCCTTCCCCTCGAAGCCACTTTCCCCACTTCACTCCCATCCTGCCGTAGCCGCAAGCCGACGACATCCGCCAATTCTCGGGTCGCTACCTTCATGCTAAGAAATCATTTTAAGCTTTTGAACTTATCCTACATATTCCTGCTATTCGCCAATCTAACTGTTGATCTTTTTTCCGATTTCTCGACGAACTTCAGATGTGGCAGATGCTGCATCCCAAGAATTTGGAGATCCTCGTGCGCAACTTCGCAGTGACGTTTCCGCTCATGTGCTCCCACCCAGGATGCTTTCACCGTTACTCCTACCACGAGCTCCCGCTCCACGAGCTCACGTGCCTGCACGGCGCATGCTCCTGCATGGAGCCGGGCTGCAACTACACCGGCCCGCCGGCAGAGCTCGTAGTCCACCTTGCATAGGAGCACTTGATCGAAGTGATTAGGATCTCGTACGGGCAAGCCCAACTTCTCCAAGAGCAGGTGCCGTTCACTGACTCGGCACGCCGCCAGCTAATTTTCTAGGGGGAGGATGGCTCTGTTTTCGTCCTGACCATCACCGCCGGTCTTCCGGGAACCAGAGCCGGGCCCACCGTCATGTGTGCCGTATGCGTCAGGTTGGTCTCATGCGCCTGGCCCGTATACACGGTGCGCATGTGGTCGAACGCCCAGCCGCCGTCGTCCGATAGCATTCTTATGCTAGGCGAGGCGCTGACCTGCCCGACGCTACGGGAGGTGGAGTATTCGGACCTAAGGTCAATCCTATGTGTGCCATCTGAGTACCTTGTCAGTACTAGACTGAACATTTCTACATTTGTATCGAGAAGACCGACAGGGAAATGTAGTACTTGTGTTGTCGTTAGTGTTAGACTTAAGCGATGCTTCTTAGGTGCGTAGAGCATACGTGTTGTGCGAGTGTACCCCAGTTGTAGTTTTTAGTACTCCTTAATAATTCGACGAATTATTGGTCCAATCAGCTTGCCGTTGTCATGTTGCAAAGTCCGCTTGCTCTGGACAGACTGGCAATACCGTGTGCTCACGCACCCGCATGTCAGTATCACGTGTTCCGAGGGCCCACCTGCCAGTGTCACGCCCCCCTTCTCTTCCTTCCCCTCGAAGCCACTGTCCCAACTTCTCTTCCATCCTGCCACTCCCGTCTGATGGTTGTAATCTGATTTTCATTGGATTGTTTACATGTAATCTACGTTGATAATGCAACATGCAAATGGCACATACACAATTTCTAAAGTGGAAGCACTCACACGCCGTTATTGCACATATTTCTCAATATAGCTCGACAAACCCATTACAATAATTATACTCACACTAAACACAACCAAAATTGCAACCATCCTAAACAACATCTAACCCACATCACACCGCTATCTCAGAGTCCACCTCGATTGGTGACATTGCCGTGCCCTTCCCAGCGACATCCACTCCCGCCCGTGGCTTGCCCTTCACCAAGGAGGCAACAATGGCGTTCTGCATAGCTTCGTCCCCGTCATCCTCCACATCGGAATCGACAATGACGAAGGTGACGAGGTTGGTATGGACCGAGCGTCGTCGCGCCTGGCAGCTCCTGCTCGAGCTCGATGCCGCATCAGTCCTTCTACAGGTAGGAGGGGCCAAGCTCGGATACGTAGCATCGTCGCTCCTCTCAAGAAACCATGGCCATTTGATACTGCGACGGTAGAATCTTGGGGTGCATCCACCGTGGCGAGCCCTACCGGAAGCGGTGGAGCGGATGGATCTGCGGCACGAGCCATGACAAGTTCCTAGGAGGGAGTAACATTGTGGGCCAGGCGTGTCTGGTTCCTGAGCAAGGCCTCCTAGTGATATGTACGCGGGCAAGGTGCCAAAAAATTCCATCCAATGCGCGCGAGAGGGCTTTTGAACCACGAAGGCGCGAGGTTTGGTTGACAAGTCCACACGCTAGGTCCCCCACATGTCAGCCGAATGTGGACAGTAGGATTCTGCCCGAGTTATTAAGTGGGGATAAATCACGCTTCACCACTACCCTGACATCCAAATGCTCCTCTTTCCTCTGCCCTCGCTCATGGCTCGTAGCTCGTGTAGTTTGTCTCGGGCGGAATCATGGTCAGCTCAACGCCGTCAGGCGGGTGCCCGCATCAGGTATCGGAGGGTGCCCTATGATTACTACCCCGATATGATATGTTTGTGCGGTGAGAAGATGTCGCAATGGATTTTGTTGACCGACAAAAATACTGCAGGAAAATTCAGCAACTGCAACATCAGAGCGGTAAGTTCCTACTGTAGGTACAATGGTAACTCAGATCCGGAAAGCGTAATGTAATTTTTTTGTTTCCTTTGATCTACTACGTAGGAAGGGAGGGGGACTGGCTGTGACAAGTCTGTATGGATCGAAAAGCCACTGTCAGGTTTTCACAGAGAGCTTGTTCAGGATCTGTGTGATGCTATGTGGGACAAGAAAGAGGAGATTCGTGCGATGGAGCGAGAGATCCGGGAGCTTCACCAGGTGCAGGGGAGGCAGGGGCAGGGAGGTGGTGAGACAGATGGGCTCAAGATTAGGCCAGATAGTGGAAACAATTTCCTCATTATCTGGGCATTATCTGTTGCATTTGCAGTTTATGTTGCCATGTCGTTGTCCAGCAGATGAAATAAGTTGCTGCTTCATGGAGTATAGCAGCCAGCTTAGAACTTGTTTTTCAGCCCAGAAACTTATCATAAGTGTAATGCCAATAACAGGGATTTATTAAGCGCCTATAAATAATTCATGTCTGTGGCACTAACACCCATCGATTTTGGAGACCCCTTAACCGCTCAATTATCGCGATTGTTCAGATAGTAGTGGCACAGTCACAATTTCGGATTCAACTAGTGGCCTCGGCCGTATCCAATCCTAAAGTCGCGATACATTTTACTCCAAGTACAGGAGGCAGATTGTTTCGCCCGACAAGTTCCACACACACAGCTCTAGAGTTTAACCGAACTACATATATAGGTTCAAGTTCAATACATCATTAGGCTTCTACACTGCTAGCCTTCTTTCTCTGCTTGGGTGCCAACTTTCTTCCTCTTGCCTTCACGTCCACTGGCTTCTTCATCTCCTGCCTTCTTCCTCTTCCTGGGTGCCAATTTTCTTACCTTCACGTACCTTGCATCTCCGGGTCGAGGGAAGTCACGCCAATCAGCACCAGAATCTTGTCCAACATCATCACTCCACTCATTTTGGTTTTCTTCCCACAAAAAAATCACTGAGTCGACTGTCTTGTTTCTTACCTTGCGCTTCCTATAAAAAAAACCAGTACATGGATTACTACCTTATATCTACAGACAATAAATATATTTTTTGTGAATGTACCATCTCATACCTAGGTTTGGGAGCATTAAGGGGACAGCCCGCTGCTCTATGGCCTATAAGATGCCAGGTCTTGCATCTGTTTTTGCCCTTCCTGGTTGCACGGAAAGCCGAACCCTTCTTCTCGAGAAAATTCTTAAACCTATTCACCTGAGGTCTTCAGCTGCCCCTTTTTGTAACTGGCTGGAAAAGCTCGAAAGACAGTTGGACTTGAGGCCACTGAGATGGGTCTATACATGGCTCGACGGATCCAGCGTACGCAGCTCTGAACTTTCCATAGAGTAGTAGTCTGATAAATACTGATCCAAATGTGGTAGAGTTCTTTTCTTCACCAAGAAGGCCAAGGCATGGTCGCGAGGTTTCCCGGTATGCTGCCACTCTAAGTAGGTGCATTCTCGCAGCTGGATGTTCACAACATCCCTTTTGCCACTCTTGGACATATCGACCACCTCACAGCTGCTGCTGGTTGACGGGAGAACCTTAAGATGAGCAAGTCCTCGGCTTCACTTATGCAGTTGATGTACAACTAGTGGTAGCATATGTCCTCTAAGTCTCCTACCGATCTCTCTCCTTATATTTAAGAGCTTCATGAGCATACCACGTATGTTGTCCATCAAAATATGAAAATGACGCACTTTTATGTCCTTCACCTAGTTATTTAGGCATTCTGCAAGGTTGTTGTTTATGTAATCAACTTTGATGTCAGGGTTGAATTGACTCCTCTTCCATAGCTGCGAATGATGGATGGCTAAGTACTCTAGAAGTTTAGGGGCTTCCGCAAAAATCTTGCTCATGAAATATTCGCTGCTACTAGGTTTGTAAACTCTAACAGCAGGAAACATGTAACGAAATACGCTGCCTGCGTAGTGTGAGTACAAGTTGAGCATCATATGGGCATGGCATTCTCTACCTTTAGCTCGTGGGGACACCTCCTTCACTGCATTCGTCATCCCTTTGCATGCATCCATGGATATAGCAAATTGATCCATGTGGCCTATTGATCTCCTGAGCTGCCTCATAAACTAGACCCAGTTTTCCTCCGTTTCTGTTTCAAACAGCCTGAATGCCACTAGGAACATCCAGTTGTGACCATCAAGTGTTGTGGCAGATGGCAGACAGCCTTTCCATTTGCCAGTTAGGACAGTGTTGTCTACACTCAGATATGGCCTACATCCATCCTTGAATCCCTGGATGCAAGGTTTAAGCGCCATGAAAAATCTTTTGAAATATATTTTACCATGTACTAATTCAGTGTCAATCTCCACAACACTCCCTGGACACCTAGCTTGTACCTCCGCCTTGAAGTTGTACAACATCCTGAAGCAATTGGTCCAATCCCCGTGCAAGACCCCCAGAGCTTTCTCTTTACCTTTCCAAACCGTGTAATACAGTAGGACAATGTTGTATTTAAAACCGAGGCTAGTCTGAATATTCTTCGCGGTCTCCTTGGAGTTATCCTTTAGTATGGACATAGATTGCATAGCCACCCACTCCGTATCAGCCATTGAGGATTTCAGTTTCCTGCCTGTCGGACATATGTGTGGAGGGCCCATTTTGTTCACCTGCAACACATATTCATTTAAAAGATAAGCGGAATCGACTAGTTGCCAGAAAGATATCGCACAGCAATTGTAGTTATAGAGTGAAAAGAGAGAAAGTTCTAATGGTTTGCTGCATTCATTGCCCTAGTACCCTAATTTCCTTCGACGCAGGTAAGGCTCTTGCTGTGTCCTCCATGGACAATGTACCTCAGCCCGTCCATTCATCCATGTTAACTTGCAAACGACCTCATACCTCTGGGCAGTGTTCTTTAGTCGATAAACGTCGAACTCCCCCTTGATACAAAAATGCCGGAATGACATCCTGAACTCATGCATGCTACTGAACTTGGTGCCGACCGAAATTATAGGATACTCGTGGTCATGTTTCATTTCTTCTACTTCAACACCAAAATCATCAAATGGAATACCAGCCTCATCATTAAGTTCCACGTCTATTCATCATCACCAGATTCTTGATCCTCTACAGTGCCTTCTTCTTCATCTGATTCAGAATCCTAGCCATCGTCTCTAATGCCTAGTACTGCACACATCATATTGACTCCCATGGGTGGGGCTGCACCATCGTCTCCACCCGGATGGACCAGAACATTGGCTCAATCCACCTCACCGGCAACTCTGTTTTCTCCAAGACACTCGGTTGGTTCTGCTGCAACCACATGGGGTGGTCTTACATTTGCACGCATCCCAGGTACTTCAGTGGACAAACAGCAGTCAGAATCAATTTCATCTTGACTGTACAGAACCATCTTGCTCTTCCTGTGTACATCCTCCTTCCTAATATAATCTTTCCTGATGGTATCAGTAGGTCTTGACATCTGCGTTCCATTCCCCATCGAACTAGGCTTTTTGCTGCCGCTCTTGGGTGTGATCTCCTTCCTGCCTCCCCTCACGGATGTTGGCTCCAGGGTGCTGGCATTATTGTCTGACCTCAGCGGCGTGTTCTTCTTCGAATTAGCCCTTTTGCTGCTACTATTGGGCATGTTCTCCTTCATGCTGGCATTATTGCCTGACCTCAGCGGCGTGTTCCGCTCCAAATTAGCCCTTTTGATGCTACTACTGGGCGTGTTCTCCTTCGTGCTGGCATTATTCCCTGACAACGGCGTGTTCCACTCCAAATTCGTATTTTTTTCTGCTCCCACTGGGTGTGGTAGCGTCTGTGCTGGCCATCTTCTCCTCTTTGCTACCACTCCTAGGAGTGTTCACCACCGTGCTAGCCCTCTTAGCACTTTTGCTGCTACCGTTCGGTGTGGCATTTTGACTGGATCTCATGGGTGTACTCTGCAGTGTGGTGCCTTTTTTCATGCGACTCTTGGGTGTCCTTTTCTATAGCGTGGTCTCCTTGGTGGCGTTCTTCTTCGGGGTGCCCTTTCTCGGGATGCTCTTCCTGCTCCTCTTTATGATGCTCCTCTGTAAGACTCTCCTTTGTTCGAAGCTACCCTCAAGCACACTAGCCCCAGTGATGCCATGGATCAGGTCACGCATGCCTTCTAGAAGTCCATCATCTCTATTGTCGAGTTCCAATTCCTCTCCAACCATTTGCACTATCAAGTGGAAGTACACTTCACCTCGATAATGTTTCCTTGTAAACGGTATGACTAAATCTCTGGTATCTTTCACTTTGATAGCCTTTTTGCTCCTATAACCGAAATATAACAAACGTGCTTCCTGGGAGGACCCCCACAACACCTTCACACATAACAATGCCATCAGGTCAGATAACTCTACCACTTCAGGATCGTATCTGCCAAGGATTACATCAAACTCGTCATAGAATTTTTCTGTGCCATCATCTAATTTTGCAGTATAATCCGCGACACCAATACGAACAATTACTTTGCCATCATCATGTTCTTCAGGATAGAAACCTCCGAGAGATTCGAGAGGTGGAGCAACACCATCAGACCCAGCCCCAATGCCACCGTCGCCATCACCAGCGTCATCGTTAGCTGGATCAACCTCGGTGGAAGTACCAGGACCAGGAGCAAGGCGAGGGCCCTTAGCAGCGGGAGCTACATTACATGGTGGACAGGCAGGGCCCCTTCTAACGGCAACCACAATAGGATCAGCTGCTGCCATGCCACATCGATGATTAGGAGTAGTTCCCACGACAACCATGTTTCAAGTGCTAGCAAAGTCCATACCATGAGCTGGCTCTAGACCAGCAGCTCGCTGAACCTAAGCACGGGTTCGAGGAGGACACAAGGCATCAGTCTTTGCAACAACAGCGGGGCAGCCTCCGGAAGCCTTAGTTTGCTCAATAGCGGCAGGGATTGGGTCAATAGCGGCCAGATCAACAACAACACGAGGACGACGAGTACCAGCAGATTCCAGAGCACGGGTTCACACAACTTGAGGACGGTTTCGAGGAGGAGCAGCACACAAGGCGGCGGTCTTGGCAACAACAGCGAGACAGCCTCCAGAAGCCTTAGTTTGCTCAACAGCGGCATGGATTGGGTGAGCAGCAGCCGGAGCAAAAACACCACAGGGACAGGGACGACCAGTTCCAGCAGATTCTAGAGCAGAGTTTTCCACAACGGAAATATGGGGACTCCTACGAGGAGGTTGCCTGACAGAAGCATGTCGCGGAGGAGGAACCAAATTTTGCTTAACAACAGCAGGGGTTCGAGTTAGACCTCCCTGTCCAATAATAGTTGGGTGACTCCCAGTAGCAGGAGCTTCCTCATCCAGTATGTTACAAATCAGCATAACCACGCGAATCCCAGCATGTTGTTTCATCAACCCAATTAACTGACGGTCACACGCTATAGGAACCTTGAAGCCTCGTTCATCAACGATGCTGAACCGTGCAGTCTGCTCCGGCCTCATTTCAACAAGTTCACGCACAACAACAACCAAACTAGGGATAGTGCTTAACTGCATAGGCGCTACTTCCATCTTCAGATTGTGAGCTTGTTTCCACGTGCTCTTCCCATCTGCTAATTTAATGTGGTAGCCGCAGATGGTGACCATAACCGTGTATTTGGGTTCAGTGGAGATCCTACTTGATAGAAAATTGGAGACAAAAGATAAGAATTGTTTGTCAGCGTCATGCTAGAAAACAATTCTATGTTTGATATATCTCTGTAATGCCAATATCCAGCTAGAAGTTATAGGTAGTGCGAATAGCAAAGAGAAGAGTAGCTCACCAGCAATTAGCCAGAAGTACTTCTTCCTCGGCAAATGGATCTGCCATCCTTCGCGCTGCTCAGCTCGCCGGCGGTAGAGGCGGGCTAGATCGTCGCAACGGCTGGCACGGCATTTGGCATTAGAGCTCGGTAGCAGCGAGTAGGCGCAGCAACTTGGCGCTGGACGTCAAATGCCCGAAGAGATCATTCTGGTTGGAGAGGGGATTTTGACGCTGCCGATGCTAGGGTTCATGCGAAAGTAGGGAGGGAGTGGATTTGTGAATTTGGTCAACACACCATGCTCCTTTAGTCTCTTCTTCCGCCTACGTGGTTGCCGCGTTGGCGCTCGCATCACGGAAATATTACTAACATGAGGGTCCCGACCGTCTACTTCACGGGGCAGTTTCACGGAATGTTTGGATTTGGTAGGGGTGAGATGAGTTTGCATCAAAATGGCCCCTCTCGGTAGTTGGCGGCCCAACATTTCAAAACGCGGCAATTTTAGGCAACTTAGGTACCGCGGTGCAGTCACCTGCGAACTTTGGTACCGCTGGGTAGCAGTCCCGTTGGAGAGGGTGGAGATCTCCCCGGAGGTGGCTCCAATGGAGTTCCCCCTCCAATCTTTGCTAGAACTAACTCTATTTGGTGCTTTTTTGATCTTTGGTGGCCTCTCATGTCTCTCCTCTGAGGACACCCCGAGGGTCCTTATATAGGGGTTTTAAGGTCAAAAGACTCCATGGGCAAAAGAATCAAGACGATCGGACGATCATGGAGCAAACGAGCATGGGTGGCGTGCCCACTAGGCCTAGGCGTGCCCCCGGGCTCATTTGGCCCTCCTGGTGAGATTCTAGTGCTCCGGATGCTTCTCGTGGATAAATATTGGCATTCCCAAAAGTGCAGGTCCATTTGACTTCGTATAGGTCCGGAAACATCAAAAACATTGAAACATGGTTATTCTACCATGCACGGTTATAGCCAAAATAAAGGGGATCATTGGTAAATCCCCAAAAATCAATATAAAACATGGATATAACATTATATATGATGCAAATATGTGGGAAAACATGTTAACAAATTACAAAGTTCATGTATGCATTTTACATGCATCACCGTACTATCAAGAGGGGATCTCGAATGAGTAACTCGATCGTATCCTTCGGAGAGAGCTCAAATCTTTGAATACATAGCATCATCTTTATTGGTTGTTGTTTGGATCTTGTCCATGTGAGGATCTAGAGCTTATGGTTATCTTCATAATAAGCTCTAGTTCATAAAAGCGGATTTCCCTTGAATATCTTATTGCATTTTTGATCTTGCAGGTTTTCTGACTCCACACCTAGGGAGATATATCACATATATACTTGATATTTTATCCCTTGGTGGTATACAATATTTTGAACAAAATTGGATTCACCTTATTTGGAGTTCGGATGCAAAAGTTATGGCAGTTTTGGTTCTGACGTTTCCATGGCCGGAAGTTTCACTGCCTCATCGTTAGTACTGCTAGGCCAACGTTTGGTGCCGGTAGTACCAACTAAAGTACCGGGCTATTTCTGGTGAACATGGAAACATGCTCTGCCCCCGTTCAGTATTTGTTGCATGTTTACCTGTACTTGGCCGGAAATGGACTAGTAGTACCGGCCGAAAGTTCTGACCTGGGTCGAGCGGAACTTCAGGCATGTACAACCAGGTTGCTACCACTGCTTTGGAGCCATTGTATCTGGGCTGATTGGAACTTCAGGTGCTTCACCGGTACTACCAACTAGACACATAATTGGTCTAGACTGTTAGATTTGGAGATCCCTTTAAAAGGGGTTAGCTATTTGGTTAGTTCTTTGCTCTCTCTCCTCCATTATTGATCTTGAAGAGCTTGTACTCTCCCTTCTCCCTACTATGATTCTTGCATCTTTTTGAGAGTTTTGAGAGAGGATATCTAGATCTACAACCCCACCTAACCAAATCCCTTCTATGTGAAAGAATCCTTGGGATCTAGATCTTAGAGAGTTTTGTGTTCTCCTCTTGTGTTCTTCCTCTCTTATTTCCCCAATAGCTTTTGTATCTTTGGTGGAATTTGGAAGTAAATAACTTGATCTTGCATTTTGTGCATAGGTTTGAGTTCTCTATGGAGATTCGGTGAGTTCAAACTTGTGGGCTTGTTACTCTTGGGTTCTTAGAACCCTAGATAATTGTGTGGTTGTGGTGTGATATCCTTGGGGCCTCCAATTGAGTTATGGATATTGCTCAAATTAGAGGCCTTTGTGGTGATTCTTGGGAGCCTCCAATTGAGTTGTGGAGATTTCCCCAAGCCTGTATGGGTTTGGTGACCATCCTCAAGTGTCCCATAGTGGATTGAGTCCCCGCCTTTTGTGGTGTGCACTCGGGAGAATAGGGTGGGCCTTTTGTGGCGTCGGTGAGTAGCATGCCTGCGCATCTTGGGGTGAAGCCTCGTGTGACGTTGGGTGAGCATCGAGCCACCACACCTCAAGGTGAGCCATTTGTGGTGTTTGGAGATCCGGTTGGCGGTGCCGAGGGGGGTTGACCTGGGTCAAGACGGGCCTAGTCTGGCTTGGCCTCGTCATTTCCAGGTGGTCTGCTGAGCGGCTCGTGGTGAGGGTGGCGGTGACAATGTCGCGCTTGTTGCAGAGTGGTGGCAGGAGCATCACGGGCCCGTCTGGGTCCAGCCAGGCCTCTAGCGCTGAACAAGAGGGTAGCGATGGCGTGTCCTATGTGCTGCAACGTGGTGGTGGGGACTTTACGTGCCTGTTTGGGGCATGGTTGAGCCTGCTTGGCCTGGTGTGTCCCTATTGCCGTGTCCGGTCGGCATCCGCCGATGATGATGGAGGACGACCTCCGGGTGGCTGTGCCAATGTCGCCCCCGGCTCCAATTTGGCCTTGTGTGCTCTTGCCATTGCATACAGATGGCTACCACCTATGGTGGTGGAGGTTGTTTCCCATCCCCCCGTGCTGCTAAGGAACTATCTTCCTGTATCCACGGCTATTTCGTGGCCTGACCTGTCTCATAGCGTTTGCCATGGTGAGATGACGATGGTGCATTCAAGACCATGGTGGCGCATATTGGTGCTCTTCAAGTTTGGTGGAGTGTAAGGATTGGTCAGGGTTGTGGTTCTTTGAGGGTTGGGAGAAATCCATGTCAGCTCCGACGCGGTGATACCTGCGGGTGTCGCTTTCCTTCTTGAAGGGCGCTAGGTGTACTGATACATTGCAACTGTATCTATAATTTTTGATGTTCCATACTTGGTTTTATCCACTTTCTTGTGTTTTGTCCACACTTTGGAGTACTTTTCATATGATTTTTTTGGACTAACCTATTAACAAGAGCCACAGTGCCAGCTACCTGTTTTCTGCTGTTTTTGGTTCCAGGAATGTCAGAAAATGAATATTCTCGGAATTGGACGGGACAAAAGCCAAAGTGCCTATTTTTCCGAAAGTCATCAGATGCCAGAATATGATACGGAGAAGGGCTGGGGGCCGGCCACACCACCTGGCCGCGCGGCCAGGCCTCTCCTTCTGCCTATAAGATGCCCTCGGGACAAAAACCCTAAGTACCCGATCAAACATCCACGAAAGAGTCTGTAGCCACCGTCATCTCCATCCCTAGATCGGGAGGGATCTGAAGCTCTTCCCGGCACCCTGCTGGAGAGGGGAATTCACCTTGGAGGCCTTCTTCATCACCATGCAAGCCTCCGGTGTGATGCGTGAGTAGTTCATCCTTGGACTACGGATCCATGTAGTAGCTAGATGGCTGGTTCTCCTCCTTTGTGCTTTCATGTTTAGATCTTGTAAGCTCCGTTCATGATCAAGATCATCTATTTGTAATACTGCATGATGTGTTTGCGGGGATCCTATGGATATTGAGATGCTATTTCAGATTGATTATTGATTCTATCATGTCTTTATTATTTGTGATCTTGCATGATTTCCATTGTTAGTAGCTATCTTGGCCAAGTAGATGCTAGCAACTCCAAGAGTTAGTATTTATGCTCGATAGTGGGTTCATGCCTCTAGTAATCTGGGGAAGTGACAGAAATCTCTAAGGTACTAGATGTGCTGTTGCTACTAGGGAGAAAAAAACAATCATTTGTTCATAGAACAATCGATTGTTTACATTACACGCAATTCGTAAAGCAATAATCTGTTGCTTGCAACTTAATACTAGAGGGGGTTCGGATGATAACCTGAAGGTGGATTATTAGTCATAGATGCAGTTGGATGGCGCTCTATGTATAATGTTGTAATGCCCAATCAAGTTCTAAAGGAGTCAAGATGATTAGTATATGCATGTATTGCTTTCTCGATGTTTGTCAATTGCCCCGCTGTAATTTGTTCACCAAGCATGTTATCTATCTTAAGGAGAGCCACCTCTAGTGAACTATGGATCCTGGTCCTTTTCTTTACATACAATCTATAAACTGTTTACTGCTTTGCGTTTACTTTCTGCAAACTATTACTTCCTTCCATTCGATACGTTTAATCCTTTGTTTTCAGCAAAACCGGTGAGATTGACAACCTCATCGCAAGTTGGGGATAGAGTTCTGTGGTTGTGTTGTGCAGGTCTCCACGTTGCTACTAGCACCGGTAGTGCGCCTTGCCAAGGCTCAGCTAGCAACACCTTTGGGGTGTTTCCTTGCTCCTACTGGTTTGATTAAACCTTGGTTTCATAACTGAGGGAAACTTGCTGTTGTGCTCATCATACCTTCCTCTTGGGGTTCCCAACTAGCTCTACATCAACACTGAGCCATTAAGCATTTTTCTGGCGCCGTTGCCAGGGAGTCAAGGACATCTTCACAAGGGGAGTCCCTCATAACCAATCACTTTACTTTGTTATTTTTGTTTTGCTTAGTTTATTTTTGCTTTGTTTGCTTGTTTCTTTATCAAAAACACACAAAAAAAAAGTTTTACTAGTTTGCTTTCTTATTTGAAAACCCAAAAAATGACTACTCTTGAAAACACTAAGTTGTGTGACTTCACTACCACCAACAACAATGATTTTATGAGCACACATATTGCTCCACCTATGCCTGAAGATACTTTCTTTGAGATAAAACTTGCTTTACTCAATCTTGTTATGAGAGAACAATTTTCTGGTATTAGTAATGAAGATGTTGCTGCCCATCTAAATAACTTTGTTGAACTTTGTGAGATGCAAAAGCATAGGGATGTAGATGGTGATATTATTAAGATGAAATTGTTTCCTTTCTCTTTGAGAGGAAAAGCTAAAGAATGGTTGAATTCCTTAACTAGGAATAGTATTGATTCTTGGACTAAATGCAAGGATGCTTTCATTGGAAAATATTATCCTCCTGCTAAGATTATATCTATGAGAAGTGAAATAATGAAGTTTAAACAATCTGATAATGAGCATGTTGCTCAAGCTTGGGAAAGAATGAAATCTTTGATAAAGAATTGTCCCACTCATGGACTGACTGCTTGGATGATCATCCAAACTTTTTATGCAGGATTGAACTATTCTTCAAGGAACCTATTGGATTCTGTTGTTGGGGGTACCTTTATGACCATCACTTTGGGTGCTGCAACAAAACTTCTGGACAATATGATGGTTAATTATTCTGAATGGCATACCGAGAGAGCTCCACAAGGTAAGAAGGTAAATTCTGTTGAGGAAACTTCCTCCTTGAGTGATAAAATTGATTAATTATGTCTATGCTTGTTAATGGGAAAGCCCATATTGATCAAAATAATGTTCCTTTAGCCTCTTTGGTTGCTCAAGAAGAGCAAGTTGATGTGAACTTCATAAGAAATAACAATTTTAGCAACAATGCCTACAAGAACAATTTTGGTAACAACAATTATAATCCATATCCTCCCAACAATGGTAATGCTTATGGAAATTCTTACAACAATAATAGGAGTGCACCCTCTGAACTTGAAGTTATGCTTAAAGACTTTATTAGTAAACAAATTGCTTTCAATAAAACTATTGAGGAAAAACTCTCTAATGCTGAAAGAAATATAGCATCTTTGGTTGAAGCTCAATCTTCTTTGAATAAAATGGCCGCTAAACCTGAAACTAATGATAATCCCGTTGCAGCTACTAATGCTATACAAGTAAGAATTGATGAAAATGTTAGACTATTAGCTGAATTACATGCTAAGTGGGAAAGAGAAGATGAAATTGCTAGAAACATTAGTGTTTCTACTATTACCACCACTAGTGTTGAGGCTAGTAATAGTTCTACTACTTTAGATGATAAATTTGATTTTGATCTTGATGGTTGCAATATCTCTGAAGTTATTAAATTCCTACAAAAGCTTGCTAAAAGTCCTAATGCTAGTGCTATGAACATGGCTTTTACAAAACACATTACTGATGCTCTCATAAAGATTAAAGAAGAAAAGATGAAACATAAAGCTTCTATTCCTATAAAACAATAAGATGGTTGGGAACCCATCATTAATATGAAAGTGAATGACTTTGATTTCAAAGCTTTATGTGATCTTGATAGCAGTGTTTCTATTTGAAGGAAATATGCCCTAGAGGCAATCATAGAGATGATTGTATTTCATGTGTATCCATGAGTTATTATAATGTTCCTTGAATATCCATATACCAGGCAACTTGTATTGATTGGCAATTATGTGAATTGTTTGTGAAACTCTTTACTTGTATGGTTATCTAATAATTGTCCCTAGTCGGAGTTCATGCGAGGACACACGTGAATATTAGACTAGCACATCGATTGGTTAATGACTATGTTTCGCAAGTCATTGACATGGAGATGTCAAACCAATGATGTGGAAACATGTTATGAACATGGGGTTGGACTGACCCAACATGAGACTAGCAATAATACTTGCAGCTCTCTCTACACATCGTGTACGTTTTGTCCTTAGACCTGAGATTGTCGCATGTACTTGAGATGTGGATCGACCTACTTTGGGGCTATCAAACACTACTCCGTAACTGGGTAGTTATAAAGGTAGCTTTCGGGTTTGTCCTGATACATGCTGCAAGGCATCGGTCAATCAAGATGGGATTTGCCCCTCTCTACTTGAGAGAGATATCTCTGGGCCCCTCGAGTGATCGGATCCAGAAATGCATGGCCGTGCTACATATGGTTAAGAGTTAACCTAGTAAAGGGATTCTGAATCACAGTATCGAGAAAGAGAGGTCAGCTTAGAGCTAGACCAAATATCGTGAGGCAAAGGGAAAGACATGTACTCAACCTTGTGATGGTTCGTCCGAATGATCTTTATATGCGTTTAGGAGTTGGCACGTCTTGCTAGAGGCCACTACCAACTATTGACGGAGTAAGTGTACTCGCGTCATGTCTATACGTGTATGAACCTATAGGGTCACACACTTTAGGGGCTGGAAGCCTAATGAGGATTGGATCCGAATTAGACCAGGCTTAGGCTGCTAATGGGCTGCTAATGTAGAAGCCCACCAGGGATGCCTATATAAGAGGGAGTGAGGCGAGCTGAAAAAGAGAGAGCATTCCACCCAGCCGCCACTCCTCTTCCGCCTGTGTTGCACGCGCAGACCTAGCAGTCTGGCGTGTGACGACTTCCACTCCGGACGTGTGGATACCTCGGAGGTGCTGCATCTGTAGCACTTGGACGAGCCGCGCAAAGGGGAGCTGCTCGTGGGACGAGGACGAGGAGGAGACGTAGAACATCTACACTGCCGCAACGTGCTTCATCGAGTTCCGCACCTGCGCGTCTAGCGGTAATCCCGTGATCTATGACAATAGTATTCCTGGTTGACGCGGTAGAAATTTTTGATTTTACGCTAGTGTAGCCTACCCGTTACCCTTCACTATTATGCCTAGAAGGATTTATGATATGCTTGATTTGCCACCACTTGAAGATTGTTATTTGAATGTCCCACTTGATGATAATGCTAAAAAGAAAATCATGGGGAGTCTTAATGATGTTCTTATTATGGTTAACAATGCCTATGTCCCCGTTGATTTCTATGTTTTGGATGTTGAATGCAATGCTTCTTGTCCTATTACTTTGGGAAGACCTTTTCTTAGAACTGTTGGTGCCATTATTGATATGAAAGAAGGCACCATTAAATATCAACTCCCGCTCAAGAAAGGTATAGAACACTTGCCTAAGAAGAGAGAGAAGATTTCTTTTGCCTCTCCTATGAAAACAAAATTTGGTCTTAATGCTTCTTCATTTGAGAATACTTGATCCTTTTTCTTGCTTCTTATGCCTAACTTAAAGGCGTTAAAGAAAAAGTACTTATTGGGAGATAACCCAAAAGTTTTAGATGAGTCTTGGAAGTTATTACTTCAGTAATAACCGCTCCTTATCCTTTTTATTTGCTTTTTGTGCCAAGAGTAACCTCTAATGAGAGAGAAGTAATGATTTGGAAAGTTGTTGTCCCAAAACAGATTTATGTGCTTCACCGTAAAACTTCGTGTAAAATCTCTGAACGTCTTTTTGAGGCGTGAATTTTTGTGCTTCTGCCCCAGGTTGTTATCTAACTTTCGTTAGTTCAGCACGTTTTGATTTGACCAACTGAAGGTCTTCGAAAAAATTCTTCTTTACCTGCTGGTCTGTTTTGACAGATTTCTGCCATTTTCTGCATTTGCTTCTTGTTAGTTCCTTTTTTAGTTCTTTTGGGGAAATTGAGCTTTTTGAGGGAAGTGCTACAGTAGCTAGTGTTCTAATGGAAGTTTATTTGGTGTTAGAACTGAACCTTAAGACTTATTTATCTTGAGTGCACTAATGTTGCTAATAAAGATTGTGTGAAGTTTTGTATGGAGGAAAAATTTCAGGTGTATGGAAGGAATGAGTAATGAGATGAAGGATGGACTAAAGCTCAAGCTTGGGGATGCCACACGTGTCACCCCAAGAAATATCCAAGAAGTACATGCTTCAAAGCTCGGGGATGCCCAAGGCATCCCCTTCTTCATCAATAAAAATCCCAGGTTTCTTCCAAACGCTTCATTTTATTTTTGTTTTGTTTTTTGTTTGCTTGGTTTTCTTAGTTTTCTGAATAAATTGGTTGGGCCCCCTCTTTCATACCTTGGTTTGCAAATAGTTTGGTTTGGTTTGGTTTGGAAAAGAGTAGGAAAGTTCATGCTTATGTGGTAAAAAGAGCTTGTTTATTACTGTGGCCTATGCTTTGTCATGCCATGCTTGATATTGTTTTGGCTTTATGCTTAGTATTCTTTGCTGTAGCATGACTTGTTATAAACAATTAAGATTGCTTAATGTGCCTTGGATGAATCATGCGTTGTTTTAGCATATTAAAGCATAGTATAGTGGTATTCTCCTTTGATGCTTTATTTGGGTTGACTTGGCGCATTCTCACACCATGTTATGACTATCTCAAGTCACCATAGCCTTTATGATCCTTTAGTTTTCAACTTGTAGTATCACTTTATGCTTTAATCAATGATGTTTTGTCGCTCTACAAGATTATGGCCATTATTGCTCTCTTAGTTTGTCGCTCCCAGTCTTTTGCTAGCCTCCACAACCAAGTATGAGTTCCACTCATGCATCCAACTCCCTAAACCAAGTTATTCCAAAGAGTCCACCATACCTACCTATTAGCTTATGCTATTCCAAGTATATTCATGCTTTTGTTTACCTTCCAAATTAAACTTGTTATGAGAAAACTAGTGATTAAAGCTCTCACGAACTTGATGGCACACTTTACTTTTTCTTGCCCTTAATAAACTTGAACCATTGTGTCGTCTATGTTGTATATGCTTGCACTTATTTGTTGGGAATTACTAGAACCATGCTTTCATGGGGAACGCTTTCAACATTGCACTTGGTACTTGTACCTAGTTGATATCATGCTCTTTTGTATATGGATGTCGTCGGTGTGAAATGAAAGGGGAGCTTGTAAGTCCATGGAGTTATGTATATGTGTTAGAGAAACGCATGGGCCGCTGGTCTAATCCATGCTGACATGGTGGAAACCTGTAGCGTAACCATAATGAGCTGTCTATGAAGCATTCTTCTTATAAAAAAAGAGTCCTATATTGAGAAAAAGAGAAAAAGATAAAAAAATGAGATTATGAAAAGAGGAAAGAGAGAAAAAAGCACCATATTCCCATGGTAAATAAGAAGATTGCTGAGATGCTCGTTGTCTGCTTGCCTTGTCATTTTGATATGGGGATTCTTCCGTATCATCGGGCAAGGGGTACCCCGTTGGCGGTTCTCTATGATACACATATACTTACTATGATAAGAACTTACCGGTGACTAAACTTGAGTAGCATGAGGAGCGGCCCTCGTATACAAGGGACATGAGATTTCTAACTTATACTTCGTCAAGCATGTACACCATAGTTTGTTCGCTTTAACCTTAATCACTTCAAGATGCTTAAGATAGGGGCAATGAGAGCTGAAAGCTATAAGTACCATAATTTTTTGAAGCTCTTTATAAGACTTGAATCCCTACTTCCTTCTATGAAGGACCTTTCTTCCACCATTATATTGAGTCTCCACCTTCTATCTTTGTGCACCTACTTTGAGAGCATAGTGGCCATTCTTAGTTCTATGTGCATTGTCCCAAGACTAGTTGATTGATGCATAACTTGATATTTCTTGTTTTAAACTATTTGTATCTAGTCACTCTTATGAACTTTGAAGGTGTCCTATGCATTTATATTTGCTACTCTATGAGGGACGAGCTGAATGCTATTATGCTATGTTTTCTTTATGTGAAACAAACAAACGTCTTGCAAAGCATTGTTATTCATGAATCTTTTGTTTGTGCCTTTTCATGTTGCATCATAGTTTCTTTGTCTTATTGCTAGAACTTTGTCTTTCATGTTATGATTGAAGTACTATGATCCTAGCTTGGAATGTTTTACAAATACTTTGATCAAGTCTTTGATGGTGCATGTCACCTCAAAAATTATTCTTTCTTTTTATCACTTACTCGAGGACGAGCAGGAGTTAAGCTTGGGGATGTTGATACATTGCAAATGTATCTATAATTTTTGATGTTCCATGCTTGGTTTTATCCACTTTCTTGTGTTTTGTCCACACTTTGGAGTACTTTTCATATGATTTCTCGGACTAACCTGTTAACAAGAGCCACAGTGCCAACTGCTTGTTTTCTACTGTTTTTGGTACCAGGAAAGTCACAAAATGAATATTCTCAGAATTGGAGGGGACAAAAGCCAAAGTGACTATTTTTTCCGGAAGTCATCAGACTGCAGAATATGAGACGGAGATGTCCTGGGAGCCGCCCACACCACCTGGCTGTGCGGCCAGGCCTGGCCCGTGCCAGGGGGTGGTCTGGCCGACCCCAGCACCCCCTCGGCCTCTCCTTCCACCTATAAGATGCCCTCGGGATGAAAACCCTAAGTACCCGATCAAAATCCACGGAAGAGTCTGTAGCCACCATCATCTCCATCCCTAGATCGAGAGGGATCTGAAGCTCTTCCCGGCACCCTGCCGGAGAGGGGAATTCACCCTGGAGGGCTTCTTCATCACCATGCAAGCCCTCTGGTGTGATGCGTGAGTAGTTCATCCTTGGACTACAGATCCATGTAGTAGCTAGATGGCTGGTTCTCCTCCTTTGTGCTTTCATGTTTAGATCTTGTAAGCTCCGTTCATGATCAAGATCATCTATTTGTAATTCTGCATGTTGTGTTTGCGGGGATCCGATGGATATTGAGATGTTATTTCAGATTGATTATTGATTCTATCATGTCTTTGTTATTTGTGATCTTGCATGCTTTCCATTGTTAGTAGCTATCTTGGCCAAGTAGATGCTAGCAACTCCAAGAGTTAGTATTTATGCTCGATAGTGGGTTCATGCCTCTAGTAATCTGGGGAAGTGAAAGAAATCTCTAAGGTACTAGATGTGTTGTTGCTACTAGGGAGAAAACAACAATCCTTTGTTCATAGAACAATCGTATTATTTACATTACACGCAATTCGTAAAGCAATAATCTGTTGCTTGCAACTTAATACTAGAGGGGGTTCGGATGATAACCTGAAGGTGGATTATTAGTCATAGATGTAGCTCGATGGCGGTCTATGTATAATGTTGTAATGCCCAATCAAGTTCCAAAGGAGTCAAGATGATTAGTATATGCATGTATTGCTTTCTCGATGTTTGTCAATTGCTCCGCTGTAATTTGTTCACCCAGCATGTTATCTATCTTAAGGAGAGACACCTCTAGTGAACTATGGATCATGGTCCTTTTCTTTACATACAATCTATAAACTATTTACTGCTTTGTGTTTACTTTCTGCAAACTATTACTTCCTTCCATTCTGTACGTTTAATCCTTTGTTTTCAGCAAAACCGGTGAGATTGACAACCTAATCGCAAGTTGGGGACAGAGTTCTGTGGTTGTGTTGTGCAGGTCTCCACGTTGCTACTAGCACCAGTAGTGCGCCCTGCCAAGTCTCAGCTAGCAACACCTTTGGGGTGTTTCCTTGCTCCTACTGGTTCGATTAAACCTTGGTTTCATAACTGAGAGAAACTTGCTGCTGTGCTCATCATACCTTCCTCTTGGGGTTCCCAACGAGCTCTACATCAACACTGAGCCATCATGTACCCTCTCCCCACTCCCCTACGTGTACCAGGAGAAATCCTAGGAGTAGTCCGGGTAGCACCATCGCTAGCGTCACACTCCTTGAAGGTGTTGCTTGGTACACCGCAATTCAGAGGCCTATGAGCGTGGTGGGACTACTCTGTAAGGCGTAGCGGTTGCGAGTCATCGTCGTTTGTCGATCTGGTGTTGTTGTGCATTTGTTTCTCTCTTGTTCTTTTGTATTTTCTTTTTGGGCTTCTTTTGTGTTGTCAGCCCCAACAATGAACTCAAAACTTGTATCGTATGGTTGCTATATTAATATAGCGAGACGAAAGCCTGTTTCGGGAGACAAGGTCTGATTCAATTTTTGCTGCTCTTGTTGTAATAGGGGTTCTTTGAATCTTGTTAATTAAATAAAACATCTTCTTATTTTTGACATGTGAATAAATGATCTTATTGATGATGTGCCATTAATTCCAAATGATTGTATGTTTACATTAAATTTATGTTAGTTGGAGTGCGCATTGCACATGCAAGTTTACCATGGTTGCAGGTGACAAGTTGCACATATCATACTGTATATATTTTCTGATGAAGTACAATTCACATACGGTGCTTGCACCTCTCTAGTTCTATTTTTCATGCCAACTGTTTATTTGAACTCTTCATCTAAACTAGCTACCAACATTTAAGCACCTTGAGAGGCCGGATGGTGTGAATTATTTTTCTCTTATTTTCCTTTGTGAAATTCATACTTGCTTATCCAAACAGGACATCATATGTTTTTATTGGACTGATATGAGTGTCTAATTTTTTTTTGAACGAGTAACAGTCCCAAAGGACCTAGAGCTACATATAACGAAACGTGGTAGGTACAAAATTACAAAGAGACCCTTTTACATCTATCGCACTGAGCAACCTAAATGCTAAAGATAAGAGCTCTTTTCTTACACCCACCCCCCGCACAATAAGAAGAAACGCAATCAGGTGCTTGGGAAAGGGCTCCTCTACCACCACTCTCGCCGGTAACATGAAGGCAGGGCCGAGGTCGGAGACTATGCTCAAGGGGGGCCTTCTGCCCGACGAGGGACACAGACCGCCCAGGGACAAAACCACTTGGGGGTGAAGCAGTGTAACATCCCAACATTAGAGCTTACAAATAAGCTGAGCTCAGGTGTGTGCATTGCATCCATGCATAGAAAACTCGATAGATTGAGATCTCTCTTACTCTGATGGAAACATCAGCGCAAGTGCTATGGATTTCGACATGACCTCTACTGTATTTTTGGGTTTGAGGGGAAGACAATTCAGATTTGAATATTGAATCGATATATTTGAATTATAAAAGAATATGTAAATGGAATGATAAATAGTAATTAAATTGCAATAAGGAAATAAGAATTGAATTCTTATTTATGAATAAGACACAATATTTACAAGTCTCAAATTAAAAAAACATTACATTGTCCTTTATAATAAAGGAATAAGAGTAATGTACAAATTGCAATTGAAGGAAAACATTAACTTTATTATTTAAAACAAACAGTACAACATTTCTTTACAAAAGAAGAATGAATAAATAAAAATAATTCCTTTATTACAATCATACCAATATTACAATGTTCTACACTTCACAAATGAAAAAGGTAATTACAAGAATCATAAAAAGGGGAATCCTAATCTAATCTTCATTCCTTCTTATCTTTATTCTTCGTATGGACCTGAAAAAAGACAAATAGGAAGCAAATAATAAAATAAGAAGGGGAAAATTGAGTTAGTATTACTCTCATGTTTAGCAATGTAATGCATTGTTTTTTCTCTTCATTGAGTAGTAAAAAGACTAGTGCATCACAGGCATGGGGCAAGTTTCACTAGAATAGTAAAAGGCAAAAGGTAAAAACCCCAAGAAATATCGGGGTGTACTTGATCTGATCCATATCAAGCAACAGGCAAGCAAGCAACACAGTCACCACACGCAATTGGTGTGCTGTCAACACCACCAGAGAGCATCAAATAGAGAGAGAGAACCAGCCGTAGTAGTGCTGCTACCATATCCTTTTCACACACACCACCAGGAACACTAGGAATATCAAGAACTCCACAGAACTAGCCACACAAACCATATCCATCGAAGTAAACTGCCAAAAGATCACCTAGAGGCATCAACTCTCAAAAGAAGAAGAGGAGAAGGCTTACAAGAAGAAGGCCACAACTCAAGGAGAAGCAGGCAGCAGCTCCAGGAGGAGCAGGACATTAGTACAACTAGGAACATGCTAGAAGTATAGGGAGGAGCTGATCAAGATCAACACCAGCCCAACAGCAGCAACAACTCTACAACCAACAGGTTAATACACCAAGATCATAGCCATTGTTCTTATCAGTTTCAGCTCAAGAGATAGCAAAAGAAGATCCCAAATAGGGATAGAAGAGTGCTCTCAGATTGGCATATATGCTATGCTAGTCACATCACAAAGAAGATGTAACTACCTCGGTGAATTACGCTCTTAGTTACATGCCTGGATGAACGAAAGTGGTTAAAATAGTACGGTGGGGCCCATGGCCACTCACGGTAGACCTTTCGGCCGTCCTAACCACTTTCAGAACATCAGGACAAGAACGAGCGGCGTAATCGGCAGGCGAAGGGATCAACTACATACAAAAATGAGTATGTATGCAAGCCACATACAATAGTCCTCAGAGCCATTCCATCTAAAAGAAATAGTAATATTGCAACGCCATAAGGCAAGATTCAAATATCCTAGATAGAGATAATAATTTAGGATAGCTCCTCATACAACAAACATCAGAGTATCAGGCGGAAGCGGAAAACAAGATCCAAGTACGGATAAGAAGCAAATCGGCATAAGATGCCACATAAATAAACACATCCCGCCCATAGATCTCACGGATCCCCGTTCCCGGAATCTCTACACCGAGTGATCGTTGCCAACATCATCTGTCTCCTCCACCCAGTATCCATCTTGCGAGTACACCTGTTCATCTGAATCAAACAATTTATCGTGTGAGACCCTAGGGGTACTCAGCAAGTATTTATGCCACTAAAGGGAACACAACCCGGGGTGACGCAATTGCAGCAAACGATAATATCTAACAATTCTATAGATACTCGCTAACCATCCGCCTAACCAATGATAGACGGATGTCCGTTAATTAAGAACAACAGTTATAACAGTATAATTAACAGATCCATCCTCCTCCTCGCTTACCAGCGAGGAAGCGGACGAACAACCCACATCATCCGTTGGCAGTTTTATTAACCATTCCATGAGTATTGCACTATTTACTAGTCAAGTTCTTAGTCAAATTAAAGACGGTACTTTAGTTATAATTGTCTATGATCGAGAAACTGTGCTCCAAGTCGTCCATAACCGCGGACACGGCTTTCAGAAAGATTTACCCTGCAGGGGTGCACGAATAGCAACACACACTCGATCAACCTCGGAAAAACCAAATCAAAACCCAACGAGGCATTCACGATAAAGCAATCACATGATTCAGAAATATTTCAGGGCGCCACCCCAATAAGCTACCCGCAACGAAGTTGGCCGGCTCTCAGACGGACCCAGGGTTTGCGACGACGGCTGTAAACGACTGGGAACCCGAAAATGTGACTGGGCTTGTCGATACCGCGAAAACGTGGCGCGATCCAAAACAGTACAGGTGCTCCTCGCACAATCTTAAATAAAGCAGTAACATGGCATAAGTACAGGATAGTAATAAAGCCTCAAACTAATTGTGGCCCCAAGAAATAAGAATGAATCAAGCTCTGGCTCAGGGGGGTCCATAAGGCCTCCCGGATGTGGATAGTGCGAATAGTCAAGGAACAGGAATCAAGTACTCGGGGTCCTATGGGACACAAGTGAGCATGAAAAAACAAATAGCAGATATTGCTCACTGATGCCTCTTTCATTAGTTATCCCATTACTACTCAGGTTATGTTGTTTAGGTACCTCGTTATTCATCAGACACTCACATACCCTACTCATGCTTTTCTACGACTCGCATGGCTCAAACAACTCCTGTAGTAATGGCTCATGGGATGGAGGAACAAGCTTCGGTGGGGTTTAAAAATATAGGCTATGCAGTACTTGGGATTCAATTCAATGCAATCGTGACTCAATGATGCAAGAATAAGATAGAGGCAATAGGTACTAGATGTATGCAAGCATGTGGTAGTGCTTGCCTGGCAGCTCAGTTGAAGCGAGAGATGGATCTGGGTAGTACTCCTGTGATTCCTGGTAATTCTCCTGCTGGGCGTCTATTCGACGAAGAACCAAACAAACAAGGGCCAACATAAATAAAGTGCACAAGCATATGAATTAAAATGTTTCAAGCAAACAAGCATGCCATGATGAATGATGCACAATTTACATGGCATTAAAGTAGCATGGCATGGTGAGGTGTGGAATACAAGAATAAAGCATTTTATTATCTATTTGGTCCAATTTTGTTGTCATAAACAGTTCAGGTGTTTAATAATGACATGATGCATGCTTCAATTCAGAACAAGGAATGCATAGATAGAACGGGCTCGTCGCGCTGATCGATTTAGACATATTATTTGCCCAATTTGGAGTTATAGAATTAAAGTTATTAATTTATTAAGAAAAGGGCATTTTATTGTAATTTTAATCAACGCGAAATTTTAAAGTGCTCAAATAATATTTTGAATGGCATATTTGAATTCATCACATTTTTCTGATTCCAAAACATATATCATTTGTATTAATTGGATTTACAATTTGAAAGTTATCTGAAATCTGATTTGAATTTGAATTAAACACTTATAAAGATGGTTTTATTTAAACAGATATACATGCCGACTTTTGCTACTCAGCCAGACTTAGCCGCAGACACTGACGCGCGGGCCCGCAACTGGCGCGGCGCTGAGCTGGCGAAAACGGCACAGCGGCTCTTTTCTTACGCGGGGCTTGCTAGCCTCTGAGGCTGACTGGTGGGGCTAGGGGTTGATGGGACCACACGCGTGCGTGGCCAGCGGGCGACTGACACGTGGGCGATCCAGGGGAGCGCGGGTTGGGAAACTACAAAGCGTGGGGCTCGCTTGCAAAGTTGCACCGGGGCTGACTCGTGGGGCCGCTGGGGCTACGAAGGACCTAGGCATGATCGACAAAAGCGCGCGGGGGGGGGGGGGGCTTTACGTAAAACTGCCACGGCCGTCTACTGAACTGAATCTGACGTCTGTTCTCTGAATTCGCGACGGCAACCTAACGACGGCGGGGCTTTCCGGCGAGGATGGCGACGCAACCACGGCGAGATAGATCTTGCCGCAAAAACGAAAAAGATAGAGGGGAGCTCCAGCTACGGATCTTGTTCAGAAAGGATCAGCGGCGGCGGGCTGTACTAGACGGGGCGTCTCGGGGAACAGAGGGGGAAACGCCGGCCTCGTCTGCTCGTCGGCGGGGCAGATCACCGGCGGGGCCAAAATTGGGCGGCGCTCGGCATGCGTAGGGGAGGAAAAGGGGAAGGGAAAGAGAGGGGGGCGCTCACCTCGCCTGATTCCACAGGAAGTCAGAGGACGGGATGGCCGGAGCGGAGGGGGACGGCGAGGTCGCGGCGGTGGTGCTCGGTTCACTGGCCAGGGCGGCAATGGCATCGCGGTGCTCTGACTGGCGGCGGGCATGCGAAGAAGAGGGAGAGGGGAAACGGAGCAGGGAGCTAGGGTTAGAGAAAAGGTGCAGCTCAGCATGAGGATAAGAGGAGGGGAGATGGTGTGCGGGAGGCGTGAGCTGACGGCGGGGGACGGCCACCTGCTCGCTACTGCTTTCCGTCTGCGCGCAGGAAGGGAGAAGGAGACGGCGTCAGACGGGAGGGGGGGAAGAAGAGGAATAGAGGTTGGCGTCGGCGTCGTCTGGCTCAAACCGGTACGGGCTGGGGAGGAGGTTGGGCCTCGGCTGGGGAAATGGGTCGGGAGAGGCTGCATCGTTGGGCCGCTATAGTGGCACTGCTGCTGGGCTGCAGGTAAGGCTCTCTCTTTTTATTTCTTTTTATTTTTATTAACTGTTTTGATTTTTGTTTTGTTGCAGATTCAAACAAGCCCAAAAATAGCCCCTTTTTGGAAGTTTTTGCAAATAGGATAAGAAGGAAAAAAGAGATGAGGGTTTGGTAGTGGAACACAAGGTGATGGTGAGGACAACACCAAAAAGAGAGAGAGAGAGAGGTGTTAAAATCAAAGGGGAAAAATCCCACTTGTTCATGCATGATGGTGAAGGCTTTGTCGGGATCATGGGGAGGTAAAAAGAGATGGGGATGATCCCATAAAGAAATAACCACTTAAACCAAGAGAAAAACAAATGAGCTAAAGGTGGTGGTACTCTTGCATGGCCCATGCAAAATAATTAATGCCATGTTTTATTCTTGTGAAACCAATAATATTAACATGGCATTATTCTTATGCATTCCCAAAAAGTGGAATAAAGGCCAAGCAAAAGAAGTTATAGAATTAGATCCATCCCATCCCACATGAGCTAGAATAATACCAAAAGAAAATGAAAGCCCATGGGTTAATGGAATGGTGGAATTATAAGGTGGTGACAAAGAAAAGTGGTGGAGTGGAATAAAAGATATGCCCCCAACTCAACTTGGGCATTAAAAAATATATCAATAACCAAATACAATATCAAGAGGCAAATACAATTAACAATGCATATGAGAGAAGAACCAAAGAAAAGGGTTTTATATCATGCTAAAATGCAAGGTGGCATGATGACATGAGCATGATATAATTATGATGCAACAATTCTATATAGGAAGTAGCCATTATATTACTAGACCAAGTAGCATTACAATGGTTAGACAATTGGGATGCTACAGAAGAGAAGCAGTAGTAGTATCTGTTATTATACTAAATTGGGATCTCAGTCCATGTATCCTTGGCAGGGACAAATAGCAGCAGATCATGCCACTTAAATCTAATGTTGTGCACACTCCATATGGGAGGCACGACAACAACAGATCTTGTGGTAGCAGAATCCACTAAATAATTTAAACACAAAATCTCTAGTACTAAGTCTGCTTTACTTGACAATTAGCCTCAGCCTATGCATCATCGGCAGCCAACTATGGATCTCTAGTTAGTCAATCAGGTAGCATGTTCAATAGATGTGGTGTTCACCATTGTGCACACTTCTAAGGAAGGCATCACAGTTGCAAACACCGCAACCACAACTACTAGATCAAAGTAAAACTAGAAAAGTATCTATAAGTAGAAGCCAATCACAAGGTATCATCATGGAGTATCAAATCATCTTCCTAGACACTCATACTAGGAATCATATGTTCAATCACATGATTGTCTTATTACAATACCAAGACCTTGGGGTTCTTTGCAAACAAGCAGAGGGTCTATATAGATCATTTTGCTAGTTCATTTACCTAGGAATCATCTAGTTTCAGCAGCAAGCCGACCGGTAAATATTTTAGATCATCACTGACCCAAAAATTCAGCAAACCAAGATGTAAAATACCATCAATTACACCCAAGTAATTAGCCAGTCGGCCAAGCACATCACTTATTTTTCTACAGGGAATTAGATACAATTCCAAAGCTCAAGCATATGGTGTATCTGCTCGTGTTTAATATACACATATTAGTTCCAAGAGAAAATATTACCTAGGTTACCAGATTAGATAGATAGTGTATCTATTCTTATTGTACCAACTCAGAAGTACTTCAAAAGCACATGGAACACACTAGGATTCTTAGAACTGAATGACAAGCATTCAGTTTTGTCAGTAATAGAGCAACAACATGTCAAAAGCTAGCACCCGGACACAACACAATCTAAACCACATCAGGCCATAGGTAGAGTAAGGAGGAAATTTAAGCTCAAACGTTTTCACATAACAAAGCCAGCTAATACAACAAACCAATGGCTCGGTACAACATACTACTGAAACCAAATTCAAACCAAGGGTTTGAATTCAAGCAAGCATCTACAACTCAATTCACATCCAGATATTGCATAGTTTAAATAGCTTTGAGTAAGGGTTTAGTTAACCAACATAATAGTAGAATCTAGTGATTCAGTAGGAGTCTACTGCCGCTTATCTATATATCATCTAGTTACCAGTAGCAGAATCAACACCAAGTTCCAACCATAAACATCACCGTGGCAGTTTGCATAGCTAATCATGCGTGATAGAGAGGTACAAAGGAAGATCAGAGAGGAGTATAGGAGAGAAGGAGAGGGAGAGGAAGTGTGTGTACATGGAGCTCGGGATCACCATAGTGGTGTGGTGAGGTAGTGCCCACGCGGCCACAATGGCGTGATCTTGAGGACGACACCAGCGACGATCCGTGGCGGCATGGCAACACGAGGAGCGCCGCCTTGCTGCTACCCACGCCAAGCTGCATCAGCTCGAGCAGCGTGTCGTAGAGCCATCATAAGCGCCATGAGGAGATGAGGGCATCACCAGCGCACGGCGGAGTCGAGGCAGCAAAACCCTAGCTCTAGAGAGGGGGTCAGTGTAGCCAGAAGAAGAGGCGGCGGTCGAATCGAAGAGGTTCAGGTTGTAAGCCAGAGAAAAGGCGGTGATTTGGCGACCGATGGTGGCGGCTGTAGGTTGGCCTACGGTGGAACCAAGCGTGCAGAGGCAGAGTAGCAGCGTGGCTTAGGAAATTAGTGGTGGAGGTGCCGTCGGAGCAGCGCTAGCAGGCGGTGCTGGATGCGACCGACCATGGCCGGGAGGCCGGAGTGGCGGCAGGCGGCGGTGCTAGCGGCGGTGGAGGGGCGTGTGAGGGGATGCGGGGCCGAGGCGTTGAGTGTTGTCTGTTGTGTGTGTGTGTGAAGAGAGAGACCGGGATCGAGGCTTGACCCCAACTTGAGTTGGGTTGGACTAGTGGGCCAAAACCACTTGGTCCGATTGGACCAAGCCCAGTTCTCCTCAGTAATGCCTCAGCCCAACTATTTACTCCACAAAAATCAATTTCCAATTTAACAAACTACCAAAATACCCCTGAACTTATCTTAGCTCTAGGAAAATATAGGAAAATCCTATAAAATATATCAAAAAGACCGGAAAAATAATATTGACCTAAGAAAAATATAACCTTACTTGTTTAAGTTAAATAAGATACAAATAAATATTAAGGACACTAAAACCCTAATTGAAATTTAATAAATTACGAAAAAGTCCTAAAAATAAATAAAAATAATTTTTGCATATGAAAATAAATCTAGTATTTTATAAAAATACTAACTTGATTTTTACAAATAAAACTCGAAGCAAATTTTTAAAAACATGTAATTCGTTATGGAATTTTATAAACATAAGAATAATACTTAAAAATAAATAAAAATCAATTTTAAGATCTTGAATAACTATATTCTACTAGAAAAATATTATATAAATTATTACAAAGGTTTTTAAGGTTTTAAAGTAATAAATCCTTATCTATTATCTATTTTGATAAATTCTTTAAAAATATTTCTTTAAAATAAATAAATAATCACAAATTTATATAAAACCTTAAATCTTTTACATTTAAATACTACTTCCAAAACCATAGCTTAAGTCTATAATAATACTTAAATGTAAACTATTAACTTTTAGAAAACTCTTTAAAACCATATATCGAAAGTAAACCAACAATTTCAATAAATTTTAAACATCATTCACTTATAATAAAAGTGAATGTTATTTATCTCTTAACTATTCTTCCACGTGATTTCAAACTTTAATAAGTTATTAAAATCATATAAATTTCCTTTCCTTAATTAGATAAATTATATTCATAATAACAAATCACATTTAAACTCATCATTCACTTAAATTGAAAGTGAATGATCTCACACTCTTAACCATCCTTATGATAACCCTAAAAACTTGAGAATAGTTTAGACACATCACACCTAAGTCTACTTAAGTTTTAAAGTTAACTTTGGTCCACAAAAAATACAAATGCATAATGTCTAAAGTATAATTATATTTTTATAGTTAACTTTGGTTTGTCCCAATTAAGTCATAATAAAGCATCTCAAGTCCAAGCTCACTGAATAAGTGCAAACAACATCGGTCACATTATATTAACCATAAAGAATGTTTAAACCTTATAAAAGAAATCTTTTCTTCAAACGTTATTCATTTTGCAACTTTAAACAACAATATTATAATAAGTCCTTTAACTCTTAACAACTTAACATGATAACTCCCATTATAATTACAAGATAGAAAATTCACCTCAATCTTAGAATATTATTATCCTTCACTTTTATACTTTGCATGTTAAACACTTAAATGCTTTTTCCTTGAAAGTAATCTTTTCCTAAAAAGTTATTATTTTAAGAAACATTAAAAGTAATCCTTCAGCATTTCTATAAAGGCTCTAATTGATTAATAATCTTGCTTAAGAAATCTTTTAGATACCATGCCCCATTTGAGTGTTTTGGTATTGTATGCTACTTGCTATATTTACATATCGTTTCACACACTCTCACAAGCCTTAACAAAGCACACGTGTGAAGCTGGTATAAAAGTGGAACACATTCTAAAGATATCACCACAAGATTTCAAACCCTAGATTCGATACGATTACTCTGGGAATTCGCGTTTATCAAACTTGCATTACATTACTTATGCATAATTGCATCTTGCTTCTTTAAACATTAGTCCTTACCAGACCAATGATGCTATTTCTAGATTTTGGATCTTCTAGTATCTCGTAGACCGTGAGTGTGTAATCTTGCAATCACAAAAGGCAAGTTCACAGTTGCTCATGTCCTTTGGTTATTTTCTACCAAATACTTGTAACTCAAATGTTGTCATGAGGTCCGAAAACACTATTTTCATAATAATATGATTATGTATTATTTACTGAATGGTAATAATCTACTGATATAGTTCTAGTGGTAAAGGAACATAATATCTAGGACTTAATCAACCAATGTCGCCAGTGATTCTAGCGCCGTATATTACGCGTTAACCATGAGATCTGGAACGGGACGGAGAAGTCAGCTGGATCTTCTTCCTTTCGCATGGACGGATGACCTTATCGTGAAGCTGCAGATTTCTCGTGGAGAATCCAGCACATGGGTGGGACCCCTCAGTGCCCCATGATATAGGTGTCTAGATTATCTGTGCATAGATGTCTTGGTGGAGGTTTACCATAGCTGATGGTGGCTGCCAGGCAGAGCTGCGTACAGAGTCTCCGAGAAGCTACCCGGACTGTACTCGTGGTAGAGCTCTTGGGGGATCGTGTCTTCATACGGGGTCGCGGAGAAGGGCAGTGATTGGCTTGGATCATCTACTGGGCCCCATATCAAGAAATTGTGGACGAGTATAAGCTATCCGGTTGTGCAACAAGGATTTGGTCTCTCATGGGTAAAGTAACACACCTCTGCAGAGTGTAAGAACTGTGACATGTTACTCCCTGTTCCGGGAAGGAGCTATGAACGCGGTAGGAAAGGAACTCCATGAAAGTTCTAGTCAACCTATGAAGGCTGTCGGACATAGTTTTTAGAATAAAAGCAACCTTTGAAGAAATGTTTACGAAAACCTGCATTGCCTATGACCTCCGATCTATGGCTGTAGAGATAGTGCATCATACACTCCTTTTTAGTGAACTTGCTGAGTACGCTCGTACTCAATCGTACCTTCTTAACCCTTGCTAGATTCTGAAGCCGTTGAAGACGATGTCAACACCAACTTATGCTCAAGAAACCATCATCGACAACTCAAGTTCTTCAATAAAGTCAATGAAGTCAACATAATCATCAACCGAAGTGAAGACGAAGTTCTGATTAGATAGGAGTAGATATTCTAGCCATAAAACCTACTTCTATAGAGCATTGTTTTAGTAGCAATTGCAAGCCAGATAGTTTAGATGTTAGCCTTATTAGTAGGATAGTTCCAAGTTGTTATTTCCGGCTCTTCTTTGTAAATAGTTTCTTCCTCTCTCCTTAACCTAGAGTGTTCTCTGGATCTTTTGTAAAGAGTCGAGTTGTAATCCATAGTCATGTCTTGGACCTGCCGTGTTTCTGTTGTACCACTCTGAGGGATGTAATACTAGTGAACGGTGTTTCATTGGTATTATGTCAACGACTATAGTGTACTACATCATGAAGTGGTATGCTGGGTCACCGCAAGCAGCGCCGACTCCAGCGAAAAGATCCGAAAGGGCCACCGAACTAGAGGTTTCAATACGCGGCCGCCCTTCGACTAGCTGAGGCAGGGGCTCATCAGAACACATCACCGCCGAAGACGAGCCCGTGTGAATGGACACCAAACATAGCAGCTCAAGGAACAGAGACAGAAAGTCGACGCCGGCACACGTCCTCCCAGGCGCCACCACCTTGGTGGCTAAGGCTGCAGATGCAAGCACCGTCCACATCCATCGCTGCGCCAGATCTCCCTCGCCACCACGGCCGACCAAGGGAAAAAACACAAGCACCAACAAATCGCCGCGCCGCTCCCCCTCCCCACCAAGACCGACCAGGAGCAACACCACAACATCATGTCCATCTCTCCAGAAGCTGACCACGGCTTTATTGACGGAGTAACTCCACACCTGGCCCTTCGCCGCATTCGACTCCGGGCACCGGAGCACCGCCGCAAGGGACATAAGGAGGCGGCCCCTCCAGATCCAGGCGACGGGATCTAGAAGCCTCTTCTCCGTGGCAGGACGGCAAACCACGACACTAGGCCGAACCCTATTCCCACGACTCCTACAAAAACCTAAACCTACCCCGGCGCCATCCTCCCGCCACTATCTCCCGGCTAATCCAGCGAGAAGGGCAAGGAGGAGGCCCGGCCACCACGAGACGACTCTCAAAGCTGCCTCTCTATTCGTGCGGGGAGGAGGGGTGTCGCCCAGTTCAATGCGACTTCACTCGTTATGAGTGTCTAATTTATTGTTCTTCTGCAGATTGTGAAGAAACCGAAGATTTGTGCATTAATCAAGGAGATGCCATAAACATGTACAGCTCATTGAAACTTAACAAGATGTTGTAATTTCTTAAGAAATTAGGAAGGTTTTTATAACGAGCTAGCATTGGATATTTCAACCGCATTCTTCTTATTTGCCAGGAACTTGTGAACTCAAAGAGTGTCATATAATGGAGTGAGTATTTGGGACGTGGCGTTTCTGCACCCAGGAGCATATGCTCCTTTTTATTTAAAATTTAAAATGTTAAAAATGTATGCAAATTTTTTCATGTGTTCACTTCGATGTGCTATATGTGCGCAAAGTGGTTCCACGGGAACTCGACTTTTGTATTGACCAATATAAAAAAGACAAATTTTGGTTAAACAAATTCTTTTTCATGAGACAATTGTTTTGTCTTTTTACACATGCTACATTTTTTTTCTCACAGAACTTTACATGTGCATTTTTTTGACATCTCGAAATGTGTTTTTGGGGTTAAGGGACTCCCTAGATCAAACGTGAGTTTCCGGAGTATTTGTTGCTATATTAATAAAACCACATGTCGTCATCACTGGCATATTTTCAAAAAAGATAATTGTTTGATCGGTATGCCTATCTTTTTACTATTGTTTGATCGGTATGCCTATCTTTTTACTATTCTAACGCACGGGCATTCCACTAGTCTAGAATTATTGAAACGAGCTTCTTTTATTCACCTAGTATGTTTTATTCTCCGTACAAAGGTACAATGCTTTTTCTCTCCTAATAAATTCTCATCGACAAGATGCACGCAGATGATTCTTTTTTTCTTTTCATTTTTCTTCTGTTCGGTGACTATTTTCCTGTTTGGTGTTAAGGACGATGACCTCCGGTGCAATTTTTCTTTTTCTTTTTGCAGGTTTGAAGAAACCGGTGTAAAACCAGAGAAGCAATGAAAAGGACAAACTCCAGGAGAAGCAAACTAATGGGCTTTGCAATACAGAGCCCAGTCCTTATCCAAAGTCGGCCTGAAAGGATTCCCACGATCCGAACCCCCGTCGGGAACGGCTACGCCAGGACGCACGCCTCACATTTAGTACCACCTAGGAAGCGGAGGAAAAGTTGCTCGGGAGAGCCGGCTATATAATAGGCGCCTAGTGCTTCGTTGCAAAGTACTTACCTGGACGGGGTCTACGGCCGATCAAGAAGGGCCGTGGCCTATATCAACGGCTCACATTGCACTTGGTGCAGCGCGTTGGTATACCATCTCCCTACGGGGAGAGTGGACGTCATAATTTGTGGTAGAGGGGGTACGCGTTTGCGCGGCCCCTGCCAAACTGTGAAAAATAAATTCAGGTTAACCCTTCCGGTTCATGTTTTCTTTTCTGATGAACACCTTCCTGAAGCACACGATGAAGATAGTGCTAAATGATACATGCTGCTGCGTACACGGCGCATACTACAAACCTACAATACGGTGACATACTGATCACTACAAGATAAAACACATACACGGAGACACACACCATACATAGTACTAGCAGACTAGCAGTGGTGCTGAAGCAGACGGAAGACACGGGAACGCTAGCAAGGTCCCTCAATGCAGGCCTGGGATGCCCACACACGCGCGTGCGTTTTAGGCGATGTCGATGGAGCGGACGTTGCGCTGCTTCTGCGCCTCCTCGTCCTTGGGCACGACCACCCTCAGCACGCCGTCCTGCATGGTGCACCTGATCCCGTCCGCCTTGGCGTTCTCCGGCAGCCGGAACCGCCGCATGAAGGACCCGAAGCTGCGCTCCACGCGGTTCCAGGCGTCGTCCTTGTGCTGCTCCTCCCTCGTCTTCTCCCCGCTGATCTTCAGCACGTTGCCGTCCTCCACCTCCACCTTCACGTCCTCCTTCCTCACCCCTACAGAGCACACGATTGCAGTCAAGGCACATTCAGACAGAAATTTCTAAATTTGCATCATTGCATGAGAACCAAACTGAAAGACCTAACAGTAAACTTACCGGGGATCTCGGCGGAAAAGATGTGCTCCTTCTCGTTCTCGTGCCAGTCCACGTTCGTGCGAGCAACGGCGGTGGCGTCGTCACGGTTGCCGCTTCCGCCCTCGCCGCCGCGGCGCGCGGCGGCCCAGGGCCAGGAGGCGCCAAAGGGGTCAAACAGGTCGGAGGAGAAGGGGTCCCCGCGGCCACCGAGCCATGGCATGAGCGACATCGTTGATACTGTGTTTTTGGTCGAACTGAGGCTGGACACAAGTAGGCTATGCTCCCACCAGTGTGTGAACTGGGCATTTTATAATAGCACCGAGCGCATGGCCGCATGGGTCATCCGCTCGACACGTCCGGTGTGTACGTGCCGCCCGCGAGCACAGGTGTTGGCATGGCGAGGGCTCGTGTCGATTTGGCGGGAGTGGGGCTGCTCCATCCGGCACAGCATGCACATCTGGTGCGCATGCACGCCAGTGGACGCCACGCTGGGATGCCACTTGGTGAGTTGGGGATCGGTGTCTCGATACCGTTCACCTTTAACTTGTACAGTTGTACTAGTACTACTCAAGCAGCACAGGGACGTTGGGTTTTTTGCTCTTCGCGTGTTTTTTTACTCTTCGCGTGTTAGAGAGAAACATGTTAGCATCTTCTTCAAACAAAGCAGAAGCTTCGTCTTTTCCTTAATTAACTCGAGTTTAGGGTAAAAAACAAGCAAATAACTACAAAAGATTAGGGATGGCACCCGCCCGGTTTAGGGCTGGATCCGCCACCCCATACCGTCCCTCTTTAATTAGTCGGATCTTATTTTTTACCAGACCCGCAATTTGGCCAGGTTCGGAGTCTCAACGGGTACCCGCCAACACGTGAGACGGAAGCGACGCTGAAGCATGCGGGGAGAAAACGATGTGATATTAGGATGGGTTGGTGGAATCAGATGCGTGTATGCGTGTTGTCTCCAGGATTCCATATCCCATCACGTGCATGTGATGTGTGTTATGTGGCTGCGTCAGACGTGTGGTTAGGCATAGGATTAAGACCTAGAGTGGGTCTACGGGTCTGCGGGTACGGGTTTGTCACCCCCAGACCCGCCCCGTTAGACTTGGCAGGTCTAACTTTTTACCAAACCCTCCCCGTTTAAGGCGGATACTCGTCGGGTTTGCAGGTTTCGGGGCCTCCCTACAAAAAAAATCCACATTTCCGATATTTAGATTGCTCATCGAAATAAATTTCACGCCTCTATATTATACCACCAATACAAACGAGATGGGGCGAACGACACAATTCAAACCCAAAAAAAATAAGAAAAAAGAGAGAACACAGTGGCATAAGTGGCTAGACGAAAACGGAGATGACACGCGATCGTTGCGCATTTTGGAGTATTTCCACCACACTTATAGCAACGACAACGATGCTGCTGACTAGACTGGTCCTAGGGTTTCTCCTATTACACTACGAGGGTAGGGAAGAGGTATACCCCATACCCTTCAGGAAGGACGATGACACCCTCAGGCATCATCGTGTCGGTGCCAAGACGACAAGAATTTCTCCCGATCCCAAAAACCCACACCCCATGATGGTCCGTAGCACTCCACTCATCAGCACACGCCACCACAAACTTACAATCACCACCGTTGTCTCACTGTGGCCCACGTTGCGAGGTCGGCAAGCCCGAGAAGGAGGAGCTCCGGCAAGGAGCGGCATTATAGTAGCACACGGGGGGGGGGGGGGAGCGACCTCCACCACTGACGGTGGTAGCCATACGGATGCAGCAACAGTGACACACTAGGCCCTCACCGGCCTGACTGAAGTAGAATTGGGCCCGCAAACGCACTGCAGTAGGCACACCATCGTTTCCGCCACCCGACACTAGTCCCCGCTCCTTCATTCGTTAGAGGCACTGCCACCACGTTGAGGTGGCCCGCCCAGGCCCATATCTAGGCCGGGAGGGTGCCACTGGCCGCGGTCCGGTGACCAGTTGGTTGCTGCCAACTACTAGAGCACCTTGCTGCCAAGAGGCTGCCATGCCGCCCCCATGGCCACCTGGCCTTGCCGGATCGCCGTCTTGCTGAGATGCTACACCATGAGATGCCTTGTGCGGCACCAGCGCGCCATGCGCGGGTGGATGGCCATCGGCATCACTGCACAAGCACCGCCTGGAGGCCTGCACCAATAGTGACAGATAGGAGAAGGGGAGGAGGGGAAAGGGAGAGGCGTCGCGATGGGGACAAATCTTATGTGCTTGTCAAGCTCCATGAAAGGGTCCACCAGGTTGTGAAGTGCAGGAAGGGCGCTCGTAAGATTTTGGATGGGGTACATAATGTTATATTCCCGCTAGATCCTAGACCCACGAGTTTGCTAGGCTTGATGAGGCGATTTTGTGATCGCAATAAGATTGTGGCCTTTGTGAGCGTCCAACTAGTTGCAGGGACACAAATGGTGCTCACGTTTGCTCGGATCCATCATCCACAAATAGACGTGCGGAGTGTCGTGGAAGATCTTCCTCCAACGCCGGATGGGTCCACTAGGGATCTTGCACCATACTTCGAAGCTATTCGTGGCCTAGCTATAAGCATAACTCGCCATATTGACATGAGTGAGAAGTTTTTTCTTCAGCAACAACAGGATCACCCGCATGCGTAGCGGGTGCGTTGTGTATTGTAACTTTAGCACGGACATGTTTAAGTGTAATCTTGTAAGAGAGTACTGGCATGCCGGCCTTTTGTATATAGTGCTGGCATGTTGGTCTATATAAAGTGTGCTGGCCTGCTAGCCTGTTGTAAACTTTTTTTGTTCACTCGATTTTTTTTGCTTAGTCCTTTTCATTGCTCCGAATACCCTTAGTCTTGGTGCTTTGCCGAGGTACTCGGAATTCAAAGATTCGACAGTTAGGTATGTTCAACTACGCAGGCCTTCGCGAGTGGTGGTTGAGTAAAGTTAATTGACAGTATGTCAAGATGTGTTCAGGGAGCGTAGCCACCGAGTGCTATAATGCATAGAGGGAAAAGTAGTTGATCATCTCTAAGTAGAGGAACTATCTTTATTGATTGCGGGTAGAAGGTACAATTTTTTTTGGCTAGGTAACCTTATTAAAAAGGAAAAACATCTAGGTGTAAAATCTGCGCAGCTATGCGATGTTCTAAGGATTGGAGTATGCGACTCTAGTTTCCACGTCCTTGAGACGATTGGTGCCACCAGGTATCACTTCGGTGATGATGTAGGGTCCCTCCCAAGGGGATTCTAGCTTGAGGTGTACTTTCTGCTTGAGGTCTCCTTCAGAGAAGGACATGGGCCACAGTCGACGACTGTGGTAGTTGCGTAGGCTTTGGTGATGTACAACCAATCGTGATGGGGTTTGTAGCATGGAAAACAAAAAAAATCCTACGTGTGAACCACTATCTAGCCAAGATCATCTACAAGATGGTAGCAACGAGTAACTCACCCTCGAAGACCGTAAGCGGAATTACGTCCCTGCACACGTTGTTGATGAAGGTGAACATGCAACGATCTCAAGATCATGTACTCACTGCGCCACAACCGACGAGACCTCCGAACTCGGTCACACATGCGGCTCGTTGACATCCTCCATGCCCTCGGTCCAGCGGGGTAGCGAAAGAAGGGATTTAATAGAAACTCGTACTCCACTTCTCTAAGTATAGACTTCGAACTATTTTGTGGTAGAGCTTTGCTAAGCAATGGCAATGGTGGAGCAACAAGAGAGGAAGAAGAAGGAGGATCAAGTGTGTAAAGAAAGAGATGAGAGATGTCCACCTTTTATAAGAGAGAAGGGGCAACCCCTAGGAGGTGCGCAAGCTCCTAGAGGTGCCACCTCCCCCTCTTCATGGTGGTAACCTCCTCCATCAAGTAGGTAATCCCCTCTCTTATTCTATTTTTAATTGCATGACATCCATAACAATTAAACCACACCTGTGGAAACAATAAAACATTTTTATTTATTTAATATTTATTAATTCATTCAATTAAAAAACATTAACAATTACTCCTTATGTTATTTCTATATTCCGAAATAGTTTCGACGCTTTTCCGAAACAACCCCTGTGTTGTCCAATAATTCAGTCGGAGTTCCAAAACCACACAAAACGCGTCAGCGTACCTTAAGTGTGTCACCCTATGGTCTGTGAATAATATGGACATGATCGAGACACCTCTCCGATCAATAATCATCTAGGAGACCTGCAAATCCGTATGACTCCCACGTATTCAACGATGAATCTAGTGATTGTGCGAACCATTAATGTTGTAGTCAATTCCTTTTGTCTCGTTATATATTACTTGTCATACGATCATTTGGTATCATTCATACCTTGTTCGATTTTGTTACCGACAAATACTTTTTACTCATTCTGTGATATAACATTCCTTATGATTAAATCACTTGCTTGTAAGCTATTATCAATGTGGTATCACCGAGAGGGCCCAGAGTATATCTCTCCATCATCGGGATGGACAAATCCCACTCTTGATCCACGAGCGTCAACTAACACTTTATAAGTACCCAACAACATCTTTATAATTATCCTATTACGGTGTGACATTTGATGGAATCAAAGTACTATTCTGGTGTTAGTGACGTGATCTCATGGTCTAAGGATTAGGATGATACGTCCAAAACGTATCTACTTTCCTGAACACTTTGCTATTGTTTTTTCTCTAAACTTGTGTGATTTGGATACAGCTAACACATACTGACGTTGATTTCAGCAGAATTATCTTGGTGTCTAGTTTTTGTGCAGAAAATCAACTATCAGGAAAAATTCCAGAAAATATGCCAAAAATCCTATTTCACCAGAAGACTCACGGAGCCAGAAGACGAGACGGAGGAGGGCCACGAGGGTCCCACACCACCTGGCCGCGCCTAGGGGTGGTGTGGCCACCTCGGTCACCCCTGATACGTCCATTTTGCATCGCTATTCTATGTCTTAATTCACTATTATTCATTGATATATTTTGTATTGAGAGGTGATACTTATGTTATTTCATCTATTTTTGCATGGTTGATGACTTTTGGAGCATGGACCGCTGCAGTCAGGATTCTGATGGAAAAGGTGCTGTTTGGAGGCAAAATTCGCGAAGATCAGAAAATCCGGGAAAATATACGGAAAATTCTATTTTTCCAGAAGACTCAAGATGCCAGAAGATGGAGTGGAGGTGGGCCACAGGGGGCCCACACCACCCCATGGCGCGGGCAATCCTAGGCCGCGCCAGGGAGTGGTGTGGCTGCCCTAGCCCACTCCAGCCTCTCCCCTCTAGCATATATCTTCCTCCCGAAACCCTAAGACTCAGGAAGCGACCACAGAAAGATTCCGTCGCCTCTGTGGGGCGGAAAACACCGAGAGAGAAAGATCTCTCCGGCAGACAGATTTCTGCCGGGGGAATTCCTTCCCGGAGAGGGGAGATCGTCGCCATCAACACCATCATCAAGCTGGGCTTCATCGGGATCATCATCATCACCACCATCATCACCATCAGCACCCTCATCACCATCTCCATATTGTTGTAACAATTGAGTTGAATCTTGCATTAGTTCATAGGGGAAACTTTCCCGGTGTTGATTACTCTTTGTAGTTGATGCTATTGAGTGAACCATTGAATTATTGTTTATGTTCAGATTGTTATACATCATTATTCCATCTCTGATCATGATCCATATGATGTCTTGTGAGTAGTTCGTTTTGTTCTTGAGGACATGAGAGAAGTCTTGTTGTTAGTAGTGGAGTTGCGTTGAGAAATATTCAATAGATTGTTATTTAAGTTGTGGTGTACTTCTTCTAGTGGTGTCGTGTGAACGTCGACTACATGACACTTCACCTATATGGGCCTAGGGGAATGCATTGTGTATTTGGCTACTAATCGTAGGGGTTGCCAGAGTGATAGAAACCTGAATCCCCGTTAGGAAACCATTGCACAAGGGACGTAAGGGTCTTAGAGTTTAAAGTTGTGGTTAGGTTTCTACCTTAATTACTTTCTTGTACTTACGGATGTTTGCAAGGGGTATAATCACAAGTATGTATTAGTCTTGGATGTGGCGGTACATTAGCACAGGTTCACCCACACAACACTTAGCAAGCTAAAGAATATTAATCGACTATATGAAGCGAAAGCACTTGACAGTCTTCCCATGTGTCCTCGAGAACGTTTGGTCATCTTAAGCAATACAACCGGCTTGTCCTTTGCTGCATAAAGGATTGGGCCACTTGCTGCATTTATTTCCACTATCTTTTTTTTACTCGTACTTTGTTTACTTGCTTTATCGAAAACCCCTAAAAATCCGTTTGCTAAGTAATTGCAGAGAATTCCTGATCCATACCACTAGCCAGCACCTTCTGCTCCTCGTTGGGTTCGACACTCTTACTTATCAAAAATACTGCAATACACCCCCTATACTTGTGGGTCATCAAGACTATTTTCTAGCGCCGTTGCCGGGGAGTGAAGCGCTATTGGAGAGTGGAAGTGGTAAAGTAAACTTCTACTGTGAGTATTGTTTACTTCTGCTAGTTGCTTTATTTTCGTTATGGATAGTTCGCTGAGTTTCTTATTTGGTAATGCTACTACCACTGCTAAGGTAGTAGATAAGCCACCACCTGTTGAGAAAGATGTTTTCAAAATACCTACAAAAGTTATTGATCGTGTTATGGACAACTACTATGTTGGGGATGGAACTGTCCATCCCGGTGATCATTTACTCTTTATACACGAATTATGCGGGTTGTTCAAGTGTGCAGGTATTACTACAGATCAAGTTAAGAAGAAGTTATTCTCATTATCACTGAAAGGAAGAGCCGAGGAATGGTATAAGCTGCTGAAGAATGGTCAAGCTCTAGAATGGGAGGAAATAGTGCCTCTCTTTTATTCAAAGTTTTATCCTCCTAGTGAAATTCATAAAGATCGGAATCAAATATACAACTTTTGGCCTCTTGATGGAGAGAGTACAGCTCAAGCTTAGGGGAGATTGAAGTTACTAATGCTCAAATGTCCCATTCATGAGCTCCCCAACAATATTATTATCAATAACTTTTATGCAAGGCTCCCTCTACATGATAAAGATTTATTGGATGCTTCTTGTGCTGGATCATTCACTCGTATGGAAGAAGAAGTTAAATGGGACCTTCTAGATCGTATTTAAGACAATGCTGAAGCTTGGGAGAACGACAAAGGTAGAAAGTCAGGTATAAATTATGATTATGAATGCATTGAATCTTTTATGGGAACTGATGACTTTCAAAATATTAAAAATGCTTATGGTCTAGACTCTCAAGCTATTGCTTCTTATTTTAAGGCTTTTGCTTCTTATATTGAAGTGCCTAAAAAGAAGTGGAATAAGTATCATCAACCTTATAAAGATATTGCTAAGAGTGTTCCTGCAAGAAATACTGAAGTTTATACTGCTAGTCATGTTTTACCTAAACCTTATATTGAGAAAATGCATTTCCCAGTTAAGGTAAAGGAGCATTCTATGATAGCTAGTATGGTTAATGAAAGTATGAGTAGGGCTGCTGAACCTGATAAACAAATGATTGATGAACCTATTGTAGCAAATGTGAAAGACTTCGTTGCTAAATATGAAAAAGAGGGACACACTATCCTTTGTAAGGATACCTCTAATATTGTTTCGCATAGTAGTGTTATGAGAGCTAGTATTCCTGTGTTTTCTGTTAGAATAAGTGATCATTGCTTTGATAATCCTTGTGATAGCTATATTATTAGGTTTATGCATGATACTAAAAGCTATTATGATAGAGGGAAAAGTGTTCTTGTGCATTTCAATAATATCAAGTTTCCTCGTTTTATGCTGAAAGTTTTTTATGTCGCACTTCTTTTGCCTTCTTATGCAAGTTGCCTTTGGTTCCAATAACTTGTTTGTTTACAAAATTACCTTGCATAGGAAGTGGGTTAGACTTAAATGTGCGTGTATTTTTGCTTCTTAATGCTCTCTTTCACTTCAAATCATATCCCTATGAGAGCTTCTTCAAAATTATCATGCCCATCTTAATGGCTATAAAGAAAGAGCTTTATGGGAGACAACCCAATTTGTTTTTGCTTTTAGTTTGTTTTTGTTTCTTTGAGTCTTGGAAGTTATTACTTCGGTAATAACCGCTTCTTATCCATTTTGTTTGGTTCTTGTGTCAAGATCAATCTCTAATGAGAGAGAAGTAAGATTTGGGGAAGTTGCTGTCCCGAAACAGATTTTTGTGCTTCACCGTAAAAATTCGTGAGATATCTCTGTATATCGGATTGAGATATAATTTTTTGTGCTTCTGCCCCAGGTAGTTATTTAACTTTCGTTAGTTTTGCACTTTTTGATTTGAGGAACAGAAGATTTTCGAAAAAATTAAGCTTTACCTGCTGGTCTGTTTTGACACATTTTGCCAATCTTGCATTTGCTTCTTTATTCGATTTCCTTTTTGAATTATTTTTGGGTTTTCGAAAGGAGTTGCTACAATAGCTTTTGTTTTGATGGTTTTCAGTCGAAGTTGGACTCAAAAGGTTTTATCACTTCACTTATACTAATGTTGCTAATGAGAACTGTGTGAAGTTTTGTGTGAAAGAAATTTCCAGGAAGTGGAGATAATGGTGTAATAAGGAAGAGAAAGGTTTTATGACTCGAGTAATAAGTATATGAAGATGAAGATATCGATGATATTCAAGTGATGACTCCGGAAGGATCCACTCAATACCAAATTAAGAGACCTGTAGAGTTCATTTCCAACTAGGTAACAGTTCTGGTAAGAAAAGTTCCGCGAAAATACAATCCAACTATATTTTTGCAGTTTTCAGTCAATAAGGAAAGCTATGAAGCGAAAAAGGGACGGAACCGGAGCCAGGGTGGCCCACACCACCCCATGGCGCGGGCCCACCCCTGGCCGCGCCACAAGGTGGTGAGGCCACCCAGGACTCCGTCTCCGACCCGTTTTCTTCCAGTACCTTCCTTTTGATATGAAACTTCGTAATATATAACCCCCTGGATCCCCTGAGGTTCGTATATCGTGTTTTCGTTGTGTTTTTGTTTCGATCTGTTTCTGCCAGGTGTAATCTCAGATTTGGAGCCACAATGTCTTCCCCTGGAACATCCAAGGGAGATCCCTTAGAAGATATCATCAACCCATATATGAGAGAATTGAAGATTCATCCCAAGGAGTTGTTGCTCGAAGGTGGGGAGGTCTAGATTAAGGAGGTTCAAGGCCCTAAAGGTGAAGGAAATCTGGAGGACAGGATGGAAGCATTGGAGTAAGAAGTCTTTAGGTACAGGAAGATGGCGGAGCGCGAAGTGGACATCATCCACAAGATTTGTTCCGAACTCATCGCCGAGCACCAAAAGGAGACTTCTGAACTCAAAGATGAAGTCTTTTCACTCCGCCAAACAACCAACGAACTGCAAGCACAGTTCTATGACGTTCAAAATCAAAACTGTGAGTATGAGGCTAGATTTAAACGCATAAGTGCTGCTGCAAGTTTCAGGATGTTGGAAACCACGATGTCCTTTGTTGATGGGAAGCCTTTACCCTGGAAGACGGACGAAGATGAGAAGATACCACCACCACCAAAGGAGTAATTCGTCATCAGGTTTGGCATCCCCTTGGTTTGTTCCAAGCTTGGGGGAGTGTCGCGGTATCATATCACTATCTTCTATCTTTTTACTTTATTAGTAGAGTCATATCATGAATAGAGGAGTTATTTTGTAGTATGGTTTGCATTATGGAAGTGTCCCCTCTCTCGTTAGATTTGTATCCCTTGGTGTGAGTTTCCATTATGGAGTATTAATGAGAAGTTCTATCATTCACTCTTTTGCATAGCTTATATTAGTTTTCAATTCGTGGTTATATGATTGATCTTGTTGTTAGTATTGGTAGCACTCTGGGATCATTGAGTTAATTTAGTTGGTTTTGGAAAACCTGGCTCGGTCAGTAGCAACACCTTTTTGAGAGTTGAAAAGAAAAAGATAGAAGTACTCTAGAGAAAAATAATTTCATCATCTTTCTTTCTTGATTTGCTCATAAGTCTAGTATTCTCCAGTTAAGATCTTTTGTGCTTCCAAGGAAGATTGCATGTTTGTCTTTATCACTTGTATGTTTGTTTGTTTCCTTCAACTCTTATACTTGCTACCCAGCCTTGCTAGCCAAAAACCTGTACTGAGAGGGAATTCTTCTCGTGCATCCACCTCATTTAAACCAAAACCTTTGCCATTTGTGTCCACCATACCTACCTAGTAGCATTATTGTTATTCCAAGTAAATTCTTGTTTTATCTACCTCCCAAATTAAACTTGTTATGTGAAAATTAGTGATTAAAGCTCTCACGAACTTGATGGCACACTTTATTTTCCGCACTTAATAAACTTGAACCATTGAGTCCTTCTTTGTTGCGTATGTGCTTGCGCTTTATGAGTTGAAGTTAGCATAACCATGTATCATGGGGACCGCTTTCAACACTTCATTGGTACTTGTACCTAGTTGATATCATGTTCTTTTGCTTATGGATCCCGGCGGTGTGAAATAAAAGTGGAACTTGTAAGATCATGGAGTCTATATGTGTGTTAGGGAAACGCCTGGGCCGCTAGCCTAAGCCATGCCTAATCATGGTGGAAACTTGCAGCATAACTATAGTGAGCATTCTATGAAGCATCCTCAATAAAAACCTATGCAAATAGCAAATAAAAAGATCGCTGAGATGCTCACTGTCTGCTTGCCTTGTCATTTTGATTATGGGATAGCTCCTGTGTCATGTGCAAGGGGTACCCCGTTGGCGGTTCTCAATGATACGCATGTATTTACAATGACAAGAGCTTGCTCGTGACTGAAGTTGAGTAGCATGAGGATCGGTACTCATAAGTAAGGGGCATGAGATTTCAACTTATAACGTGTCAAACATATCCTCTTAGTTGTGTCACTTTAACCTTAACCACCAAAAGATGCCTATGATAGGGGCAATGAGAGCTGAAAGCTAGTAAGTATCATAATTTTTGGGAGCTCTTTATGAGACTTGTAATCCCTGCTTCCCTCTACGAAGGGCCTTTCTTTTACTTTGTAGTTGAGTCAGTAAACCTATTCCCTTCTATCTCAGCAAGTATTTTGAGTTGATGTGTTTCATTCATTCATATGATGATTTATTCACTCATGTTTCTTATGTTCCTTGCTTTGCACATTGCTCTTATCTTGAAGTTTACTACTTTGAAATCTTTCTTTGAAAATCAGCTATTTGTAAACTCCAGCAAGTTATCAACTATTCTTCGACCAAGAGCTAAGTTTGCCATTACCAATTATGATTCACTTTATGTGTCTTTACTGTGTTTCCTTTACTCACTGCAAGTTGAGTTGTATAATAGTGAGTTGTCTTCTTTTATGATCTATGTATTTGATGAATGTGATGCTTCTTGTCCGTATTCTTTTATCGACTCTTCACTCCATAAACTTGAGGTCATGTTTTTTGAGCTCAGTTTTGCTTGGGGACAAGCGAAGTCTAAGCTTGGGGGGAGTTGATACGTCCATTTTGCATCGCTATTCTATGTCTTAATTCACTATTATTCATTGATATATTTCGTATTGAGAGGTGATACTTATGTTATTTCATCTGTTTTTGCATGGTTGATGACTTTTGGAGCATGGACCGCTGCAGTCAGGATTCTGATGGAAAAGGTGTTGTTTGGAGGCAAAATTCGCGAAGATCAGAAAATCCGGGAAAATATACGGAAAATTCTATTTTTCCAGAAGACTCAAGATACCAGAAGATGGAGTGGAGGTGGGACACAAGGGTCCCACACCACCCCATGGCGCGGGCAAGCCCAGGCCGCGCCAGGGAGTGGTGTGGCCGCCCTAGCCCACTCCAGCCTCTCCCCTCTGGCGTATATCTTCCTCCCGAAACCCTAAGACTCGGGGAGCGACCACAGAAAGATTCCGCCGCCTCTGCGGGGAGGAAAACACCGAGAGAGAAAGATCTCTCCGGCAGACAGATTTCTGCCGGGGGAATTCCTTCCCGGAGAGGGGAGATCGTCACCATCAACACCATCATCAAGCTGGGCTTCATCGGGATCATCATCATCACCACCACCATCATCACCATCAGCACCCTCATCACCATCTCCATATTTCTGTAAAAATTGAGTTGAATCTTGCATTAGTTCATAGGGGAAACTTTCCCGGTGTTGATTACTCTTTGTAGTTGATGCTATTGAGTGAACCATTGAATTATTGTTTATGTTCAGATTGTTATACATCATTATTCCATCTCTGGTCATGATCCATATGATGTCTTGTGAGTAGTTCGCTTTGTTCTTGAGGACATGGGAGAAGTCTTGTTGTTAGTAGTGGAGTTGCGTTGAGAAAGATTCAATAGATTGTTATTTAAGTTGTGGTGTACTTCTTCTAGTGGTGTCATGTGAACGTCGACTACATGACACTTCACCTATATGGGCCTAGGGGAATGCATTGTGTATTTGGCTACTAATCATAGGGGTTGCCGGAGTGACAGAAACCTGAACCCTCGTTAGGAAACCATTGCACAAGGGACGTAAGGGTCTTAGAGTTTAAAGCTGTGGTTAGGTTTCTACCTTAATTACTTTCTTGTACTTACGGATGTTTGCAAGGGGGTTTAATCACAAGTATGTATTAAGTCTTGGATGGGACGGTACATTAGCATAGGTTCACCCACACAACACTTATCAAGCTAGAGAAGATTAATCGACTATATGAAGCGAAAGCACTTGACAGTCTTCCCATGTGTCCTCGAGAACGTTTGGTCATCTATAGAAATACAACCGGCTTGTCCTTTGCTGCATAAAGGATTGGGCCACTTGCTGCATTCATTCTTACTGTCTTTTATTTACTCGTACTTTGTTTACTTTCTTTATCGAAAACCCCTAAAAATCCGTTTGCTAAGTATTTGCAGAGAATTCCTGATCCATACCACTAGCCAGCACCTTCTGCTCCTCGTTGGGTTTGACACTCTTACTTATCAAAAATACTGCGATACACCCCCTATACTTGTGGGTCATCAACCCCCTCGGCCTCCCTCTTCGCCTATAAGTTACCTCTTGACCTAAAAACCAAGAGGGGTTCGACTTTTTCCAGAAAGAGTTCCGCTATGCCGCCACCACCAGATTCCACGATTCGGAACCAAAAACTCTGTTCTGGCACTCTGCCGGGACAGGGAATTGGAGGAGATCATCAACATCATTATCACCATCGCTTCTCCATTGACCATCCATGTTTCCCCCATTTATGAGTGAGTAATCCCCCACTGTAGGCTATGGGGATGGTAGGGATTGGATGAGATCGTTCATGTAATGACATTAGATTGTTAGGGCATGGTTCCTACTATCTATTATTAGTGTTTTTTGACTTTGTTGCAACTTGTTATGCTTAATGCTTGTCACTAGGGCCCGAGTGCCATGATTTCAAATCTGAACATGTTATTGATTCATTATGATAGTATTGTTTATGGTCTTACCTGCAAGTTGTATACACATATTGTTGTCCGGAACCAAAGGCCCCAAAGTTTCAGCAATCGAGATAACAAGAGGGAATGACTTTGAAGTGAGGATCACATGTGTTCACGGAGTGTTAATTCTTTGATCTGGTGCTCTATTAAAAGGAGCACCTTAATTGCCAGTAGTTCTCTTGAGGCCCCACTACAAACGGGCTGGCAGGACAAAAGATGTTGTGCAAGTTCTCATTGCGAGCACGTATGACTATATATGGAACACATGCCTATGATTATTTAGTACTTCGATGCTTTATCTTATTTATCTGCAAATGCCCTTTGTCTTGATTGCTATATGAATTGTCTTGTTCATGCAATGCCCGTCCATCCATCCCTATGCCTACCGCGCTTTAATCCTACTGTTTACTACAATTGTTACTACTATCTTTACTTTTACTCCTCCTATTACTTTGCTATCGCTATTACAAAACTGTTGCTACTGATAAACTGTTGTGAGCAAGATTGTTTCCATGTACAGCTGAATTGATAACTCAGTTGTTAAGGCTTATAAATATTCTTTGGCTCCCCTTGTGTCGAATCAATAAATTGGGTTTCACTTCGCTCGAAAATACTGCGATACACCCCCTATACTTGTGGGTCATCATAGGACTACTTTGTATGAGTTTGATATAGCAATGAAACTTGATTGACTTGATCGTATTGCTATTCTTACTATGAGTGTAAGTGTTCATCATATCATTCTCCAATGACATGACCTTGTTATTAACAACATCCAATATTCATGATCAGGGATCCTTGATCATCTCTTAATCAATAAGCTAGTGTAATAAGATGCATTACTAGGAACCTTTTTCTTTGTTCATGAAACACGTATGTATTAACGTTTGCGATTAAAACAATTACAGCATGAGAAATAAACTTCTATTATAAACTTGGAATAAAATAATAACCACTTATTATTGCCTCTTGGGCATATTCCTTTCAGTCTCCAACTTTCACTAGAGTCAATAATCTAGTTTATATAGTTATGAATCTAACACCCATAAGTTCTGGTGTTGATCATGTGTTGCCCTTGGTAGTAGTTTAGTCAACGGGTCTGCAACATTTAGATCAGTGTGCACTTTGCAAATCTGTACATCGTCGCCATCCCGAACATGTTCCTGGATGGAGTTGGATCAGTGTTTGATATGCTTGGAATTCTTGTGAGACCTTGGTTCCTTAGCATTTGCTATGACATCATTGTTGTCACAATAGATAACCATTGGGTCAAAAGCACTTGGAACCACACCCAATTTGGAAATGAACCCCTTCATCCAAACTGCTTCTGAAGCAGAGATATATTACACCTCCATTGAAGATCTTACCACCACAGGTTGCTTGGAGCTCCTCCAACTCACTGCTACACCATTCATTAAAAATACATACCGGTATTGTGACTTAGATTCATCTAGATTAATGTCGAAGCTAGCATCGATGTAACACTTTGTGACAAGCTCTTCTTCACTACTATTTATGAGAAACATATCCTTAGTTCTTCTTAAGTACTTAAAGATATTCTTGACCACCGATGTCTACGCATGCTTCTATTCTTGTAGACAGTTGTTGGGCCTCCAAGTGCCGAGGTTTGTAGAACAGCAGCAAGTTTGCCTTAAGTGGATTACCCAAGGTTTATCGAACTCAGGGAGGAAGTGGTCAAAGGTATCCCTCTCAAGCAACCCTGCAATCAAGATACAAGAAGTCTCTTGTGTCCCCAACACACTTAATACACTTTCCAGGTGTATAGGTGCACTAGTTCGGCGAAGAGATAGTAAAATACAAGTGGTTTGGATATAAGACAATGGTGCTAGAAAATACTTTGATGGCGTGGAAGAGACTAAAGGCAAACTAAAATAAAGATGGCAGCAAGCAAACATGTAACAGATCTAGTTGCAAACGGTGTTTCAATGCTTAGAAACAAGGCCTAGGGATCATACTTTCACTAGTGAACACTCTCATATAAATATCTTCTCTTTATGATACTACTCTGAACTACTCTTCGGTTGGACACTCTAATTCATGGTAGGGCTATAACATCACTCCTCAAAGTCCGTCTTCCCCATCTAGATAACCCCACACTGTCACCTTGAGCGGTAGATGGATCCAACAAACACCACAATTTCATAGAGACATCCAACTCCAAATATAACTCATAACAAGTATTTATGTAACCTTAGCCAAAGTGCCACACGGTGTGCACACTGTCAACTTCACACACGTGGGGATAAGCAAAGATTCATTAAAGCACTTGAGTAGCAGAATAGATCTATGGATTACAAAGCTCATGATCTCAATAAGATCATGCATAGAGAGAGAGATGAACACATAGCTACCGGTAGAGCCCTTAGCCTCGAGGAAGAACTACTCCCTCATCATCATGGGAATCAACAATGGTGATGGAGATGGTGGTGGAGTCGATGGAGATGGCTCTAGGGGCACTTCTTCGTCCCGGCAGGCTGCCGGAACAGAGACTTTCTGTCCCCCAAATCTCCCCTTCGGTGGCGGCGGCGCTGCGGAACTTTTCGTGGCTAGAGGCTGGATTCTTTAGGGTTTTCTCCCCGGGGCTTCTTATAGGCGAAGAGGCAAGGTCGGTGGGCGCCCGAGGGGCCCACACCACCTGGTGGCGTGGCTAGGGGGACCCATGCCACCCTATGGTGTGGCCAGGCCCTGGCCCCTCTTCGTCTCGTCTTCTGGCTCCGTGAGTCTTTCGGTGAAATATTGACTTTGGCTTTTGTCCTATCCAATTCCGAGAATATTCATTTTCTGGCTTTTCTAGAACCAAAAACAGCAAAAAAAATAGGCAACTAGCACCGTGGCATCTTGTTAATAGGTTAGTTCCATAAAATGTATAAAAATACTCCAAAGTGTGGACAAAACATAAAAAAGTAGATATAAAACAAGCATGGAACATCAAAAATTATAGATACGTTTGCAATGTATCAACATCCCCAAGCTTAACTCATGCTCGTCCTCGAGTAGGTAACTGATAAAAAAGAATAATTTTTGAGGTGACATGCACCATCACTATCTTGATCAAGGTATTTGTAAAACATTGATAGCTGGGATCATAGTACTCTAAACATGAGCATGAAAGGTGAAGTTCTAACAATAAGACATAGCAACTATGCATGCAACATGAAAGGATACAAACAAATATCATGAATAACAATGCTTTGAAAGACGTTTGTTTGTTTCACATATAGAAAACATAATGAGAATGGTATTCAGCTTGTCCCTCATAGTGTAGCAAAACATAAATGCATAGGACACCTTTAAAGTTCATAAGGGTGACTTGATACAAATATTTTAAGAACAAGCAATATCAAAGTTATGAATCAATCAACAAGTCTTGGGACAATGCACATTAAACTAAGAATGGCCACTGTGCTCTCTCAAAGGTGCATAAAGATAGAAGATGGAGACTCAACATAAAAGTAAAAGAAAGGCCTTCATAGAAGGAAGCAGGGATTCAAGTCTCATAAAGAGCTTCCAAAAATTATGGTACTTGTTAGCTTTCAGCTCTCATTGCCCCTCTCATAAGCATCTTGAAGTGATTAAGGTTAAAGTGAACAAACTATGGAGTATATGGTTGACAAAGTATAAGTTGGCAATCTCATGTCCCTTGAATATGAGGGCCGCTCCTCATGCTACTCAAGTTTAGTTACCGGTAAGTTCTTGTCATAGTAAGTACATGTGTATCATAGAGAACCTCCAACGGGGTACCCCTTGCCCAATGATACGGAAGAATCCCCATATCAAAATGACAAGGCAAGCAGACAATAAGCATCTCAACAATATTCTTATTTACCATGGGAAAATGGTGCTTTTTTCTCTCTTTCCTCTTTTCTCATTTTTTTTCTCTTTTTCTCAATCTCTATCTCTTTTTTATAAGAAGAATGCTTCATAGATTGCTCATTATGGTTATGCTACAGGTTTCCACCATGATTAGGCATGGATTAGACCAACGGCCCAGGCGTTTCTCTAACACACATACATAACTCCATGGACTTACAAGCTCCCCTTTCATTTCATACAGACGACATCCATAAACAAAAGAGCATGATATCAACTGGGCACAAAGTACAAGTGCAATGTTGAAAGTGTTCCCCATGATAGCATGGTTCTGCTAATCCCCAACGTATAAGTGCAAGCATATACAACATAGATGACACAATGGTTCAAGTTTATTAGGGGCAAGAAAAGTAAAGTGTGCCATCAAGTTCGTGAGAGCTTTAATCACTAATTTTCACAATAACAAGTTTAATTCGAAAGGTAGATAAAAACATGAATATACTTGGAATAGAAATATGCTAATAGGTAGGTATGGCGGACTCTTTGGAATAACTTGGTTTCATTTGGAGCTGGATGCATGAGTAGAGCTTACTCAATACAAGTGGAGGCTAGCAAAAGACTGGGAGCGACCAACTAAGAGAGCAATAATGGCCATAATCATGCAGAGTGACAAAACATTATCAATCAAAGCATAAAGTGGTACCACAAGTCAAAAACTAAATGATCATAGAGGCTAAGGTGACTGGTTCATAGTCATAACATGGTGTGAGCATGTGCCAAGTCAACCCAAACAAAGCATCAAAGGAGAATACCACAATATTATGCTTTTGTATGCTAAAACAACACATGATTCTTTCAAAGCACATTCAGCAATCTCAATTATTTGGAACAAGTCATGCTACAGCAATAATCACTAAGCATATGGTCAAAGCAACATCTAGCATGGCATGATAAAGTCTAAGCCACAGTCAAAACAAGCTCCCTTTTGTACCACTATAAGCATGAAGCTTCCTACTCTTTTCCAACACTAGTCGACTTATTTGAAACAACTAACAAAGATAATAATAAATAAAGATCAGTGAGCTTGTCTCACAAATACACAAAGAAGAACTAAAAAGTTCTAAGCTGAAAGCACAAGAAAACTAAGGCTAAACACAGTGCTAGCAAAAGAGAACACTTAGAAAGCAATAAGAATGAAAACTGGAGTGTTCTAAACAATAAAAGCAGAGTGTGTCTCTCTCCAAAAGAAGTGTTGGGATACAAAAAACTTATTGCAGCAAACCAAGCAAAAGAAAACTAAAAACAAAAACTAAGACGCTCCAAGAACAATACAACAGTGCATGAAACAATAAAAACGAAGTGTCTAGAAAGACCTGAGATTTTTAATTGATGAAGAAGGGCATGCCTTGGGCATCCCCAAGCTTTGATGTTTGTACCTATTGAATATTTCTTGGGGTGACACGGGGTGGCATCCCCAATCTTGAGCTTTTGTCCATTCTTCATCTCATTACATCATTCTTTCCCTACACCTGAAAATTTCCTTCATACAAAACTTCACACAATCTTCATTAGCAACATTAGTGCATTCAAAAGATAATAAACATTTGGAGTTCAGTTTTAAAACAGAAAACAATTCATTAAAAACATAGGCTACTGTAGCAATTCCCTCAAAAAGCTCAATTCACCAAAAATAACCCAAAAAGAAATCGATAAAGAGGCAAATGCAAATAATGACAGAAATCTGTCAAAACAGACTAGCAGGTGAAAACCGATTTTTTAGAAGACCTTCTGTTGCTCAAATCGAAAAGTATTGAACTAACGAAAGTTATCTAACAACCTGGGGGATTTATTCAGAAAATTACAGCTCAATCCGACATACAGATATGTTTCGCGAATTTTTACAGTGAAGCACAAAAATCTGTTTCGGGACAGCACTTCCTCCAATCTTACTTTCCTCTCATTAGAGCTTATTCTTGGCACAAAAATCAAAATAAAAAAAGGATAAGGAGAGATTATTGCAGAATTAATAACTTTCAAGACTCAAGAAAACTATTGGGTTATCTTCCAAGAAGTACTTTCCTTTAACGCCTTTAAGTTAGGCATGATAGTTTGAGAAGATGCTCACATAAGAAATATGAATTGAACTAAAAGAGAGCACCAAGAAGCAAATTCAAAGCACATTTAAGTCTAACCAACTTCCTATGCATAGGAATCTTGTAAAGAAACAAGTCATGAAAGCACAAAGCAACAAGCATAGTAAAGCCAAACAAGTGCAACTTCAAGACTTTCAACATAAAGAGGGGAAACTTAATATTATTGAGATGCATAAAACCATGTTTCCCTCTCTCATAATAACTTTCAGTAGCATCATGAATAAAATTAATAATATAACTATCACATGAAACATTATTATCATGAGCCATATGCATAAAAGAATTAATACTTCCCACATAAATATAGTCATTTTTATTAATTATAGTGGGAGTAAATTCAACAAAGTAGCTATCATTATTATTCTCATCACCATAATCATCAAATATAGGAGGCATATTGTAATCATAATTAATTTTATCCTCAATAGTAGGTGGACTGAAAATATCATTTTCATCATTATGATCATCATATATTGGAGGTATAGTATCATCATAAGCAATAGAATAGTTATCTTCCAAAGTGTGTTCATTTGTAAACATATCATCATTGGAAGGAACATGGATAGTACTAATAGTACAACAATTATTAACATCTTAATTTTCAGAACTGGTACCGAAGAGATTTTCAATATCAAGAGTAGTGTGATTTTCCCAATCATGATCGCTGCTATAGGTAACCGGCATAGGAACATCATCGAGTTCAGACTCATCAAAAACTACAATAGGAGCAACATGCTTAGGGGAAAATACCATTTCCTCTCTCCTTTTATTCCTCATTTTCTTCTTGTCTTTAGGAGGGAGAGGCTTGAAAGGAAGCTTCTCCATATACACTGGTTTATTGTTAGAGACAATAGAAGAAACTTTGGAGGATTCCTTGTTTTCATTAATAAGATCAAAACACATATTGGTCCTATCATATTTTGGTAAAATCTCATCTTTTATAATATTTTGTATGTAAGTATTTGTGTGGAAATTATTAACACAATAAATATGACAACCATGCAGGACGCTGTTCATACCAAAAGCACTCATATCTACCAAAGAAGTTTTTCTTGATAACTCTTCACACCCCAAAAATAATGTAAGTTCATCATGCTGATTAGGAGTGATCATGTCATCACAATACAAACTTGCAGTACTCATTGGATTAGAAGGGCTATTATTATGGCTTGAGCATTGAAAATTGAAATGACCCACTTCAAAGCAAAGTTCACAAATAAAAGGATAGAGGGCACAAACTTTTTTACCAAGATCATTTAGAGCCCTATACCACGTTCTAGTTTTTTCATTCCTGTGGGTGATACAGTATTCTTATTTAATTTGATTATTCTCACAAGGTCTATGTATTCCACAAAAATTAACATGATTATAAGAAATAGTACTTTCAGAGGTTTGAGCATGTTTATTGCTATTATTAATAACAATTTCATTTTCCATGCAAGTATCTTTAAAAGGCTCATGATACATGTCCCATTTTTCTTTAGGAGCATTAATACGAGAAGAAAAGTCTCTACAACAATCAACAAGAATTTGAGGATCAAGACCATATTTAGCACTAAGCTCTTGAAAATCAGCGGTTTCAGTGAAAGACTTAATGCAATCATACTCATAGTTATACCTGGTTCTTTACCTTTGTTATTATTCCAATCTTCTGTATTGCCTTGAATTGTTTCAAGAAGATCCCACTTAGCTTTGACCTCCTTACTTGTGAAGGATCCCTCTGAACAGGTATCTAGATAGTGCTTGTAATGTCCTAAAAGCCTTGCATAAAAATTATTAATAAAAATATTACTAGGGAGCTCATGAATGGGACATTTGAGCATTAGTGACTTCGATCTCCCCCATCCTTGGGCAATACTTTCTCCATCATGAGGATGAAAATTATAAATGTATTTCCTATCTTTATGAATTTCATGAGGAGGATAAAATTTAGAGAAAAAGAGAGATTCAAGTTCCTTCCACTCCAAATGATTAGGATCATCTAGTAGCTCATACCACTCCCTTGCTTTGCCCTTAAGTGATAAAGGGAATAGCTTCCTCTTAACTTGGTTCATTGAAATACCTGAACACTTGAACAACTCGCATAATTCGTGTATAAAGAGTAAATGATCACCAGGATGGACAGTTCCATCTCCAAAATAACAGTTATTCATAACACGTTCAACAATTTTTATAGGTATTTAAAAAAGGATGCTTTCACTACGTGGAATTAAAATATCACAAGTATCATTAGAATTACCACATGTAGGAGATAAAGTATCATCAGATCAAACTTTCTTCTTTAAAGCTGGGGAACTAAAAAGATCATTTCCATAAAAACTAACTTCCCCAAGCTTAGACGTTTCCATAGAATGAGTAACAAATGTGTTCAAAAGATTCATACTAATAACATTGCTATTAGCATGCAAAGAAAGTTCCATGGGTTTATTAATTTTCTTTTCAGACCATTCATGTTCTACCTTAGGAAAAATATTAAAAAGCTCTCTAATTTTGTTGTTGTTTTCCATTAAGCCTAACTAGTGAAAATAAAAATAAGACACAAAAAGACAAAATTGCAGAATCTAAAGGAAATAACTTCGAGCACTCACACACGAACAACAACGCTAGAAGATAGCTTAGTAGCCATAGGATGGGAGTACCTTTTACCTTACCTCCCCGGCAACGGCGCCAGAAAATAGCTTGATGTCTACGCACGCTTCTATTCTTGTAGATAGTTGTTGGGCCTCCAAGTGCAGAGGTTTGTAGAACATCAATAATTTACCTTAAGTGGATTACCCAAGGTTTATCGAACTCAGGGAGGAAGTGGTCAAAGGTATCCCTCTTAAGCAACCCTGCAATCAAGATACAAGAAGTCCCTTGTGTCCCCAACACACCGAATACACTTTCCAGGTGTATAGGTGCACTAGTTCGGCGAAGAGATAGTAAAATACAAGTGATTTGGATATAAGACAACAATGCTAGAAAATACTTTGATGGCGTGGAAGAGACTAAAGGCAAACTGAAATAAAGATGGCAGCAAGCAAACATGTAACAGATCTAGTTGCAAACAGTGTTTCAATGCTTAGAAACAAGGCCTAGGGATCATACTTTCACTAGAGAACACTCTCATATAAATATCTTCTCTTTATGATACTACTCTGAACTACTCTCCGTGGACACTCTAATCCATGGTAGGGCTATAACAATACTCCTAAAAGTCCGCCTTCCCCATCTAGATAACCCCACACTATCACCTTGAGCGCTAGATGGTTCCAACAAATACCACAATTTCATAGAGACATCCAACTCCAAATATAACTCATAACAAGTATTTATGTAACCTTAGCCAAAGTGCCACATGGTGTGCACACTGTCAACTTAACACACGTGGGGATAAGCAAAGATTCATTAAAGCACTTGAGTAGCAGAATAGATCTATGGATTACAAAGCTCATGATCTCAATAATATCATGCATAGAGAGAGAGAGATGAACACATAGCTACCGGTAGAGCCCTTAGCCTCAAGGAAGAACTACTCCCTCATCATCATGGGAATCAGCAACGGTGATGGAGATGGTGGTGGAGTCGATGGAGATGGCTCCGAGCAAAGTTGTCAGAATCGTGATTCTACCATACGATTTTACGACTTTATGACCCAAATTGAGTGGATCGATTATACGATTCTACTAAGTAGAATCTATGATTTCACGATTCTAAAATTTATGATCCTACGATCTATCATCCTACCATAGAGATTCCGATCCGATTCATAATCACGATTCTGACAACTTTGGCTCCGAGGGCACTTCCCCGTCCCGACAGGGTGCCGGAACAGAGACTTTCTGTCCCCCAAATCTCCCCTTCAGTGGCGGTGGTGCTGCGGAACTTTTCGTGGCTGGAGGCTGGATTCTTTAGGGTTTTCTCCTCGGGGGCTTCTTATAGGCGAAGAGGCAAGGTCGGTGGGCACCCGAGGGGCCCACAGCACCTGGTGGCACGGCCAGGGGGACTCGCACCACCCTATGGTTTGGCCAGCCCCTGCCCCCTTTCTGTCTCGTATTCTAGCTCTGTGAGTCTTCCAGTGAAATATTAACTTTGGCTTTTGTCTCATCCAATTCCGAGAATATTCCTTTCTGGCTTTTCTGGAACCAAAAACAGCAGAAAACAGGCAATTGGCACTGTAGCATCTTGTTAATAGGTTAGTTTCAGAAAATGTATACAAATACTCCAAAGTGTGCACAAAACATAAGAAAGCAGGTATAAAACAAGCATGGAACATCAAAAATTATAGATACGTTTGCAACGTATCAACCACCGTCCAGTGTTCCAAACCTGGATCAGATTGGTACCTGCTAGTCAAACTTACAGCATGTGCCACATCCGGTCTTGTACACAACATACCATACATAATAGAGCCTTGGCTGAGGCATATGGGATCTTATCCATGACTTCTCTATCTTCTGCTATAGCTGGACTTTGAGTCTTTCTCAAAGTCGTACCTTGCAACATAGGTAAGAACCCTTTCTTACTTTTGTCCATTCTAAACTTTTTCAAAATCTTGTCAAGGTATGTACTCTTCGATAGCCCAATTAAGCGTCTTGACCTATCTCTATAGATCTAGATGCCTAAAATATAGTGCAGCTTCACCAAGGTCTTTCATTGAATACTTACTGTTTAAGTAACCCTTTACATTTTTTTCAAAAAATCTATATCATTTCCAATCAATAATATGCCATCCATGTATAATATCGGAAATGCTACAGAGATCCCACTCACTTTCTTGTAAATACAAGCTTCTTCGATAGTTTGGACAAATCCAAACCCTTTGATCACCTCATCAAAGCGGAGATTCCAACTTCAGTATGCTTGCTTCAGCCTATAAATGGATCGTTGAAGTTTGCATACCTTGTCAACATCCTTAGAATCGATAAAACCTTTGGGTTGCATCATATACAACTCTTCCTCAATGTTTCCATTAAGGAATGCCATTTATACATCCATCTGCTAGATTTCATGATCAAAAAATGCAACAATTGCTAACATAATCCTAATAGACTTTAGCATCGCTACGGGTGAGAAAGTCTCATCGTAGTCAACTCCTTGAATTTGTCTGAAACCTTTCGCGATAGGTCGAGCTTTATATATGGTTACATTACCGTCAACATCAGTTTTCTTCTTGAAAATACATTTGTTCTCAACAGCCTTGCGGTTGTGCAGTAAGTCCATCAAAGTCCAAACTTGGTTTTCGTACATGGATCCCATCTCAGATTTCATGGCTTCAAGCCATTTGTTGGAATCTGGGCTCATCATCGCTTCTTCATATGTCGCAGGGTCATTACTTCCATTTATCATGAAATTCAAGATTGTATCACCATACAGTTTAGGAGCTATATGTATCCTGCCCGACTTGTGAGGCTCGGAAGTATTCTGTTTCGGAGTTTCATGGAGAGGAGGTTCCTCATCATCATTTCCCTCATTAATTGGTGAAGTCAACACTAAACAAATTTCGTTGCTACGCCACTCACCATTTCAGGAAGAGAAGGTTCAATAATCTCATCATGTTCTACCTTCCTACTACTCATACCTTTTGAGAGAAACTCTTTCTCCAAAAAGGATCCACTCTTGGAAACGAAAACTTTGCATACAGATCGATGATAGAAGGTGTACCCAATTGTTTCTTTAGGGTATCCTATGAAGACACATTTTTCCGCTTTGGGTTTGAGCTTATCAGGTTGAAGTTTCTTCACATAAGCATTGCAACCCCAAACTTTTAGAAATGACAGCTTAGGTTTGTGACCAAACCATAATTCATACGGTGTCGTTTCAACAGATTTTGATGCTGCCCTATTTAAGGTGAATGTAGCTGTCTCTAGTGCATGACCCCAAAATGAAAGTGGAAAATCGGTAAGGGACATTGTAGATCATACCATATCTAATAAAGTTCGATTACGATGTTCGGATAACCATTAAGTTGTGGTATTCCTGCGGGAGTTCGTTGTGAAACAATTCCACATTGTGTCATGTGTGTGACAAACTCGTAACTAAGATATTCTCCTCCACGATCGGATCGTAGATATTTGATTTTCTATTATAATGATTTTCTACTTCACTTTGAAATTTTTGAACTTTTCAAATGTTTTAGATTTCTGTTTCAATAAATAAATATACCCGTATATACTTAAATCATCCATGAAAGTCAAAAAATAACGATATCCACCATGTGTCGACACACTCGTTAGACCACATCATCGGTATGTATTATTTCCAATAAGTTGGTTGCCGCTCCATTGTTCCAGAGAACAAAGTTCTAGTCATCTTGCCCATAAGGCATGGTTCACATGTATCAAATGATTCATAATCAAGTGATTCTAATAGTCCATCGGAATGGAGCTTCTTCATGCGTTTCACACCAATATGACCTAACCGGCAATGCCACAAATATGCAACAATATCATCATTCATCTTAATTCTTGTAGCATTCACATTATGAAGATGTGTACTACTACTATCAAGATTTAGAACAAATAAACCATCCTTCTCGGGTGCATGACCATAAAAGATATTATTCATATAAAAGGAATAACCATTGTTCTTAGTCATAAATGAATAACCATCTTGCATTAAACAAGATCCAGATATAATGTTCATTCTCAACAGAGTCACCAAATAACATTTATTTAGGTTTATCACTAATCCTGACGGTAGATGAAGAGACAGCGTCCCGAAAGCGATCACATCAACCTTCGATGATTGCCGACGTGCATCGTCACTTCATCATTTACTAGTTGTCAACTATTCCTTATCCCCTGTTTCGAGTTACATATGTTAGCAAGTGAACCGATATCAAATACGCAGGTGCTACTTTGACTACTAGTAAGATACACATCAATAACATGTATATCTCATATACCTTTGTTCACGTTCCTAGCCTTCTTATCTGCCAAGTACTTTGGGAATTTCCGCCTCTAGTGACCAGTCCCTTTGCAGTAGAAGCACTCAGTATCAGGCTTAGGGCCTCCCTTGGTCTTCTTCTCGGACACAACAAAAAAAATTCCGTCCTTTTTAAGTTACCCTTGTACTTGCCTTTCTTTTCTTCAAACTGATGGTCTTATTGACCATGAACACTTGTGCTCCTTCTTTATGTCTACCTCGACAGTGTTTAGCATGGCTGCAAGTTCAGTGAGTGACTTGTTTGCATCACTCATCTTGTAGTTAAGTACAAACCCTTTGTAGCTTGGTGGGAGTGATTGCAGAACCCTATCCGTCGTGAGATCAACTGGAATCTCACATCCCAGTGTCTCAAGATGTTGAGCATAGCCCATCATCTTAATGACATACTCATTCAAAGAGTTTTGCTCCTCCATCTTCACGCTAAAGAACTTATTGGAGATCTCATATCTCTCAATATGGATTTGGTCCCCAAACATAGTTTTGAGTTCCTCCACCATAGCATCAGCATCAGTAAGTTCAAAACGCTTTTGGAGTTCAGGCTCCAACGACTAGAGGATCACACATCGCACAAGAGTTTAGTCATGATACTTTGTGTCATACACATTGCACTCTTCCTGAGGTGCATCATTTGTAGGGGCGTCACCTAGAGGACCGTCTAGCACATAAGCCTTTTTCCCGCAAGGATAATCCTCACGTTGTGGTGCCAGTTAGTGAAGTTAGACCTGTTGTCTTGCAACTTTTCTGTATCTAGGAATGCATTGAAATTGAACGTAGGTGGTGCCATGATCTGCAATATATTTGCAAAGACTATTTAGACTAAGTTTATAACAGATTGAGTTCAAGTTAATTTCAAAAATTACTAAGAGAACTCCCACTAAAAATGACATCCCTCTAGTAAATTTTAGTGATTACACGAACCAAATTCACTACACCACGACCGATCATCACATGAGGTGGTGTAGCTGCAATGGTGAGTATCATATGGACATCATATCATTCATATGACTCGTGCTTTACCTTTTGGTTCATGTTCGGAGGCCATGTCTGTACATGCTAGGCTCGCCAAGTTGAATGTTAGTATTTGCGTGTGTAAATCTGGCTTACACCCGTGCGAATGTAGATTCTATCACACCCGATCATCACGTGATGCTTCTAAACAATGAACTTTCTTAACAGTGCATACTAAGGAAGAACATATTATTATCTTGATATTCCGTGGGAGGGGTCATCTTATAATGTTACCGTGGTGCTCAAATACTATCGGGGTGATAAAATCAAAGCAATATAGATGCATCAAAGGATAAACATCACCTGCAAGTATAATGTGATATGATATGGTACTTCACGCATTTAATCTCCATCTTGTGCGTCATGGCATGATCTCCATAGTTCCACCGGAGTGGCACCAAGGTCCATGGCGCCACCATCATGGTTGTTCTCCACTAATCTAAATTACATGGATCTCCATTTTTGGCATGTAGACCATAAAAATAAAAGGACAACCATATGGCTCCCGCTGGTTGTTTAACTTACAATAAATCTCATTACATACAATAATTTTTGTATCAATGACCATATCACATCACATGCCCTACAAAAATAAGTTAGATGCTTCTAATTTGTCTTGCATATTTTATGTGGTTTAGGGCTTTGTAGGGAAGAACCATTCTTACCTACGAACATGTAACCACACTAGTGATAAAAATATTATTAGCAATCCTTTGTAGATTAGATCATAACTATAGTGGGGGAGACAGGCACCCGATGAGCCACTTATGCAAAACAAGTTGCATGATAAGCGTGGGACAAGTCTCATGTGCGAGGACATGTAAGGTTAGTTTTGGGCCACTTCATCCCACTATGCCAGTATGATCAAAAGTATACGAAGAGAGCAATAACATGATCATCAATGCCCACATATCCGTGTTTCTACTTGTGCATAACATCTATGCATAGACACGGCTCTAATACCACTGATGGGTTCGTATCATGGAAAACAAAAAATTCCTACGTGCAAACCACTATCTAGACAAGATCATCTACAAGATGGTAGCAAAGAGTAACTCACCCTCGAAGACCATAAGTAGGATTACATTCCCGCACAAACATTGTGGATGAAGGTTTAAACGCAACAATCTCAAGATCGGGTACTCATGATGCCACAACCGGCAGCACCTCCGTACTCGGTCACATGTGCGGCTCGTTGATGTCCTCCATACCCTCGGTCCAGTGGGGCAGCAGAAGAAGGGATCCACCCGAAATTTCTAGTCCACTTCTCTAAGTGTAGACTTCGAACTTCTTTGTGGCAGAGCTTCGCTAAGCAATGGCAATGGTGGAGAAACAAGGGAGGGAGAAGAAGGGGGATCAAGTGTGTAAAGAAAGATACGTGAGATGGCCACCTTTTCTAGGAGAGGAGGGGGCATCCCCTAGGGGTGCGCCAACCCCTAGAGGTGCCACCTCCCCCTCTTCATGTGGTAACCTCCTCCATCAAGTAGGTAACCCCCTCTCTTATTCTCTTTTTAATTGCATGATATTTATAACAATTAAACCACATTTATGGAATCAATAAAACATTTTTATTTATTTAATATTTGTTAATTCATTCAATTAATAAACATTAACAATTATCCTTTGTGTTATTTCGATATTCTGAAACAGTTTCGACGCTTTTCCGAAACAACCTCTGTGGTGTCCAATAATTCAGTCGGAGTTCCAAATCCACTCAAAACACATCAGCGAATCTTAAGTGTCTCACTCTATGGTTCGTGAATAATATGGACATAATCGAGACACCTCTCTAATCAATAATCATTAGTGGGATCTAGAAATCCGCAATGACTCCCACTTATTCAATGATGAATCTAGTGATCGTGCGAACCATTAATGTTGTAGTCAATTTCTTTTGTCTCACGATATATTACTTGTCTGAGATCTGATCATTTGGTATCATACATATCTAGTTTGATCTCGTTACCAACAAGTACTCTTTACTCGTTCCGTGATATAACATTCCTTGTGATCAAATCACTTGCTTGCAAGCTATTATCAATGTGATATCACCGAGAGGGCCCAGAGTATATCTCTCCGTCATCAGGATGGACAAATATCACTCTTGATCCACGAGCCTCAACTAACACTTTCTAAGTATCCAATGACATCTTTATAATCACCTTGTTACGATGTGACGTTTGATGGAAACAAAGTATTCTTCCGGTGTTAGTGATTGACGTGGTCTCATGGTCTAAAGATTAGGACTACTTTGTATGAGTTTGATATAGCAACGAAACTTGATTTACTTGATTGTATTGTTATTCTTACTATGGGTGTAAGTGTTCATCATATAATTCTCCAATGACATGACCTTGTTAATAACAATATCCAATGCTCATGATCAAAAAACCTTGATCATCTATTATTCAACAAGCTAGTGTAATGAGAGGCATTACTAGGAAACTTTTTATTTGTTTATTAAACACACATGTATAAATGTTTCTAGTTAACACAATTATAGCATGATAAAAACATCTATTGTAAACTTGGAATAAAATAATAACCATTTATTATTGTCTCTCGAGCATATTCCTTTCAGATCGTGCGGCGGAAATGTCGTGGGCCTCGGCGAGGAGGTCGACATCATCTTCGAGTGCGGCTGTTGATCCGGCTTCGTTGTAGGCCACTACTCGAGGGGTGTTGTAGCGCACCTCGGCGGGTAGTACCGCTTCAGCGTCGTGCACCAGGAAGAAGGGTGTGTAGCCCATGTCATTGTTTGGTGTCGTCTAGAGGTCCCATAGTACTGAGGATAGCTCCTCAGGCCATGCTCCCGCCGCTCTTTTGAGAGGTCGAAGGAGCCTTTCTTGATGCCATTGCAGACAAGGCCGTTGTCCTTTTTCAACCTGGTCGTTGTTTTGCGGGTGCACAACCGAGGTGTAGCTGATGTTGATCCCCATATTCTCGCAGAAGCCCTAGAATTCCCTCGAGGTGAAGTTTGGGACGTTGTCGGTGATGATGTTGTGTTGCACCCCAAATATCTAGACGATGGATTCAAAGAATTTGACAATGGTGGTACCGCTTTAGTTGGTGACATGCATTGCCTCGATCCACTTGGGGAACTTATCGACTGCCATGAGGAGATACACATGAACGCCGGGCGATGATTTCAGCAACTTCCCCCCATGTCGAGTCCCCATTGTGTGCAGGGCCAAGCCAACAATATTGGCCATAGCTCGGAGCCTGGTGCGTGCAGTTTGTCCGCAAATCTCTGGCAGACGTTGCACTTTATGATGAGGTCGGCATATTGCATTGATGTTGGCCACTAGAAGCCTGCCTGTAAGTCCTTTGCTACGAGTGAGTGGCTGTCAACATGGTCCCCACAGGTGCCTTCGTGTATGTCAAGGAGGATGCCCTTGCCGTCGGTGTTGGTGACGCATCGTTGGAGGATGCTAGTGATGCTTCACTTTTAGAGTTCGCCGTTGATGATGGTGAAGGCCTTCGAGTGACGTAGCTAAACTGCTCTGTACTGGTAGCTAGTAGTACTTGTTTAGATAAAATAGCTTTTCTTTTGAAACATGGTATTGCACATGTATGTACTATGTATGTTTTACCAAAGTCAGTTCAGTTACTCATATTTACTTGATCATTTTTTTCTCTGGACATTTAGCATGCTGCAATTTAGTCCGATGATTCTTACTTCCTTTAGAAACTGCATGTACTTCTCTCAGCTGTTGTCGGCACCGTGCTTGTCGAAAGTAGAGAAGATAGGATCTGAGGATGATGGTATGGTGTTCGCTGTGCTATTTGACAAGCGTGAGAGGGCGACATGGTCGTATCCATCGTGTGCGTTAGTCCAGATGCGTGCTGGTCTCCTAGGTACTATGTGCAGTTCACCATCTATCTCATGTCAACAAAGTCGGGGTTTTGGGATGGTGCAATGAGCAATTCCTTCACGTCTGGGAGCAGGGCGGTGCCGGACATCATCCAGAAGGAAAAACATTCCATGTTGGTGTTACCGGAGATACATGAGATCACCCAGGGCGTGCATTTCTCAATATGCATCCATCGCGTGGGAGAATTCTCAATTGATGCTTCTTTTACCGCCGAATTTATGCATCTCGCTCTCTAGGTATGAGAGATTTCAGTGTGTTGGAGGGTGGATTTTGGCTACAAAGTAGTACTAGTTCTTGTACTTCAGAGTATTTTTATACTATATACTGCTAGTACTTGTTTAGTCAAGGGAAGGAGATGCTCTTTCTTTGCCTTTACTCTATCATTACTATTACTGAAGTATTTTGTAGAAATAATACTGATGTACCAGTACTTGTTCATATAAACTTAAATCGGTGATTTTCCTTTTTTTGTAACTTGGCCTTGTCATAAACTCATAATCTAGACAAGGCTTGGAAATTTTGGGTTGCATATGAAGGTCACACATAGGCATTAATGTGAGAAGGAGGTATGCACACAAAAGAAGACTTGATCGTCTGTTTTTCTTGCTCCAATGATCGAGTGTGTTCAGAGAAAAGGGTAAACTGATCATGCGCCAAGGTTTATATTGCTGAAACAAGATCTGGTTCTCTCTGCACTGCTATTGAATTTTAGTTTCTACATTGCTGAATCAGACACTTTGAAATGTTGCTGAATCTGTCAAGTGCGGCTGAATATGAACTAGGAATCTATTGATATTTTTTGTCTTATTATGTCTTTCTAATTCTACTGAATCTGTCAAAAGTTTTGCCGTTGCCTTTGTGTTATTGGAACCGTTGGATGTGGTTTGGACAGAGATGAGAGGGGTAAAGATACATCGTGATTTCACCAAGTCAAGTCATTGTATAGTAGTATAGATTTTCCGCGCACGTTGTGTGTGTCCCTAGTTCTTTAGATTTTTTACATAAATATCTGTCAACAGAATTTATTGCTTTTTCCTTTCCTTGGTGAGGTTTTTGTTTCCAATCCGGCCAAGCCACAATACAATGATTTTTTACTAACAAGCAGTTTTTTTAAGAATTTACTAACGAGCAGTTTTTTTAAATAACTAACGAGTAGGTGACATTTAGCACATTTACCCCCTCTTTAGCCAAAAATATTCTAATCAAAATTTGAGAAAGGAGCCCATGAAACATAGCCCATGGAGAAGAGCTCATGGTGCATAGCCCATGGGCAAGAGCCCACGGTGAAGAGGCATGGAGCATAGCCCATGTAGAATAACCCAAAATGTTTTTAAATTCAGCCATTCTGGACATTATCCTGCTCCCAGTAAAATTTGAAAAAGTAGCTCATATAGAATAGCCCATGGGCAAGGAGCGCTGCCTTTTTATTTTAGAGATATATTTATATGGACACACAAAATCTTTTTAACAAGACTAATACATAAGTTATAGTTGGTTAATGTTATTTTGCATAAATTATGTGTGCCGTAGTGGCAACGCGCTCAGTTGAATTGTATTTAAGTCTCTAATTCAAATCCTCTCTGTGTAAATATCTTATTTTAGTTTTTCACTTTTTTCTTTTAGCAAAATTGTGTGGACCCACCTGCCTGCAGCATCCCTCGATTTTATGGGCGGGTTTGAACAAAAACAGTTAATAGCCAATAATCAATCGCAACAAATTATCCAACATACTTGTACAGGGAGGCTGGCATCGGGACCCAGCTACCAGACCATACACGGCTGCAACAAGAAACGATGAGAAGGTCAAAACGGTGGACTCAACCCGAAAAAACAGTTTAACATACACACGTTTCTTTCAAAGAGAGGCCGACATCTTAGACCCAGCATGCAGACCTTAAACGGCTGCTGCATCGAGCAATGTTGCCAAGGTGTCAACATCACGCACCAAAAAAGAAGTCCATCATACACGTACTTCATTTAAATAGAGAATGACATGTGGGACCCAACAGCGTGACCAAACGCGCATGCATCGACCAACGTTATCGAGTTCGAATTAGGGAAGCGCGAGAGAAGAACAAAATTTCATCATACACATGTTTCTTCTAATGAGAGGCTGACATGTGAGACCTAGTAGCCAGACTAAACGGCAGATGCATAGAGCATCGCTAGTAAGTTCGGAACAGGGTAGTGCAAACAAAGAAAAAATTCCATCATACACACGATTCTTATAATGCTAGGCTGACATGAGGAACCCAGCAGCCTGACTAAACGGTAGATACATCGAGCAACATTATCGAGTTCAAATCAAGGAGGCACGGCCGAAAAGTATGGTCCACGCATTCGGGACCCGCACGCCTCAAAAGATTTCGCTCGGTCAACATTGTGCGAGAAACCGAAAATCTTACTTCTGCCACGCACCGACCGAGTTTCGTCCATGTTTTTAGCGGTTTCGTCGTAGTAGAGGGTCACAAAACCAGGAAAAAAAGTTTTCTAGAGGCGACGGTCGAGCGAAGAAATTGGTCGCAGAAGAGGCGCCTTCTATGACTACTGACGGGCCAAATCGTTGTGGATGAAAACATTTCTTGTAGTGTTATGCTGTCAAACACCATCAAATCACAGTAGTGCTGATAGTCCAGACGTGACTAAGAATCACATGAGAACATTATCTTTAGGCGTCCTTCAACAGTACATCATACTCAAAAAACAAATCAGACTCATTCTACTTCCCGGTGTCCATAATATCGATGGTTGTGGCAGCATCACCCTTTGCAATTACCTTCCTCGTCTTGTACAATCCTGCCTCACGAAGCCTACATCACACTGTTTGCTATGTTCGCTGATGAAGTGCTCCATAATCATATGCTTTCTCGTCTCGGCTGCTCCCAATGATAATATCTAAACTCACTAGAAACCCCTAGTATTTCTATAAGACCGAAGAAATGGGACTTTGACTTGTGTAGCTAATATATGGTTGTGATTGTCGTGAAACCTTTTGACAATCTAGACTCCATGGGATATATCATTCTTCACGGTGAGATGCAGATTGCATTTGTAGCGAGACTCATGTCTTAGCCTAAAGTTGCATCCTTCCATGGTTAAGAACTTCTACCGATGTTTTCTTGGCCTAGAATAGATATACCATCTTAACCATATTTCTACCGAAGGACCTTTCTCTCGCTTAACCTTCCCCTTTCTAATTATAAATCCATGCTCTTTCATATAGCTATTATACCACAAGTAATATGCATGTTCAGAATCAAATGTCATGACCATTATTTTCCAGTACATATCTACTGATTCTTGCTTATCTTCATTACTCCCAACATCCATGTCTGCTTGCATGTGATGTTCATGCTCATTGTCAGCACCGGATATTACTTACACAAGTAAAACAAAGAATCCTGTAAGTTGTCGTTTCATCGATTATATTCATTGCTCTCCATACTTGAATAATCTACATGGTTAAGAAAATGAATATAATAGTCACATAGAACCAGCGCTAACAATATATATTATAATGAGCTCAATCTTACTAACCGTGCTTAGAGTAGACCCGTGCTAAAACAGTTAAACATGCAAGCTCGAACGCAAACCTTTTGAGGGGAGGGAGAGCAGTCGGCATCGTGGCCACAGTGGAGGACGAGAGCCAGCCGGGTTTACTGATGGTGTCGGTGGCACTTCCGGCCAATGAGCGCGTGGATCGGCGTGAGTCCACGACGAACGTGCCGCCATGGAGGTCATTGGCACTCCAGCGAGGAAGGCCTCCAGCCAGAAGCTAGCTTCCGTCTCGCCAACCATGTGAATTTTTCTAATGAGGGAGCGGTTGTGGAGCGGAGTGCACTGCAGTGATGTGAGACCAGATAAGGTTACTCATCCTAATTTATACAAGAAAGTTGGCAGGGTTGCGTCCGTTGGGCTCTCATGGGCCTAACTTCCACACATAATTATTGTCGAAAATCCATGTGCGTTTGATTATCATTGCAAACATTTTGTGACACATAACCGTGTATGAAACATATATCCACAAAAGAATTTGGATGAACACATTGCACACAAATAAAAGTTAGAAACGTGTGTGAATATAAGCAGGCGATTTTCTAAATAAAGTGGGTTATACAGTGAAAATACATATATTCATATATTTCAAAATGCAAAAAATAACAGTCATAAACAATAATGTGCGATGCAACGATGGTTCAAAAATTCATACATTTCAAATACAAAAAAGTCATAAATTCATTCAAATATAATTTCAGTGAAAATATATAACTTAGGCCATTACATAGAATGGACCATTACATCATAAAACTTATTCTAGTTCAACTACATTGAGACGATCCACATGGCTATTGTAGCCCAACACCTTCTAGCTATCTCAAAGCTGAGGATGTTATCCAACGCGACATACTTGATATGATCGTATCCTAGTGTAAAGTCGGCCCATCCTTGACGTTTGATAGATGATGAATCCTTCTTTGAAATTTCTGTTCCAATGTACTCCCTCCGTTTCAAAATATAAGATGTTTTAGTTTGTGAAAGAAGTGTATCTAGACTCTTTTACTGTATAGGTTCATACAGGTTTGGTGTGAACCTACACACTAAAAGGGGTCTAGATACACTTGTTGTATAAAGCTAAAACATCTTATATTTTAAAACAGAGCGAAGAGAGAAGAAAGATAGTTGGAGGTCGGGTTTAGATCTCCTGGTAAAGGTCGAGTGCCCCCGGAATGGCGATGTGCAAGAGAATAAGACCCCACAGAAACAAAAAAAAAACAGCAGAGTGAAATACGTGAGTGCAATGATCTTTCAGAAATCAGAACTCCCGCCCAATTGGCCGCAGATCTTATTTATTTTCTGAGCATGCTTCAGCTCATCTCCTCTTTGGGTACAAAGAATAAAGAATAAATAAATGATGATGAGGGATACAGAAATCAACATACAAGATATACAACAAAAAGGGGGCCCAAAATTCTAAAGCTTGCATCCTTTATCTCTTGTGATCATCAAGTTATAAGTCGTCAAATGGGCCGCTGGACATGGAGTGCTCAATGACAAAATTCTGAATCTTCTGTAGGGCCTGAAACGTAGCAGGAAGTTGATTGCGTCAGGGGAAATCTCGTTTTGGGGTTGATTTGGAGAAAAGCATGAAATATCAACTTGCACATGAGCAATTGATCGAGATGTGCAATACCTCAATAGCGATATCAGTTGGGGTTAGCTGAGAGACATGGTCATGGCCCTGTTTAGCTGCAAGCTCTGCACAGATAAATGTTGACACTTATTTTCTGCTGAATTAGAACTTTGCTCCGGTGAGACAGGAAACCCCAGCATGAGCATGAAGGTAGGGGTCATCTAACATACCTTGAAGAGAGACTCTTACGTCCGCGTTTGCATAAGCATCCCCTCTTTGCTCCGCGAGAAGGCTGAGTTTCGCAAAAGCCTGTCACACAAGCAAATCACTGAGTCAAGCATTTTAACTAGTATGATCATGAAGAAAGACAAATGTGTACAACCAATTAACATGTGAAAGTTTTTAAAATTTGCATGGATGTTCACTGTAATTAATTATTGTATAGCTCATCTAGTATTTGCACACAATAGCTATGTCATATTTTACAGTCGTAAAGTGGGTCAGTGACAAATCCGCGTGAGTGTGCTAAAACAGCCAAAAACAGATACCAGTGTGTTCAAACAACTTAGTTTCAAGTGAGAGTAGATACCGCTGTGTATGGATCAGCAGATGGCTGATCTAGAAGAGGTCGAGAAGCAGTCCCAACTTGCGCAATTCGCTTCGCGAGCGCATCCAAAGGCACATCCAACATGACCGACATACCTTTCTTCATGTAACTCCTGAAAGAACAGAGAGAGATCGGAGTTATTATTCATCCAAAGGAGAAAACAGGATAACAAAAAAGAAAATATGAAATGGTGGCGAGATCAGAGTAATTCCGATACCAGTTAACTGGCCGAATAACAGCACCACCTCCAGTAGCAACAACTAATCGCTGCATTGAGGATAGATCTCTCAAGACACTACTCTGTAGAACAAGGATAAAATGTTAGTCCAGAAGTCTTTAAATCCTGAGCCCTACAGCGAAAAAACCCTATAACCAACAAGTACCTCATTATCTCTAAAGAATGCTTCGCTATGAACCTTGAATATCTGAGCAACGGAAGGCATGCCAACTGCCTGTTCGACCAAACTATCACTGTCAAAGTATGAATAACCCAACACTTCAGCTAATATCTTGCCCACCGTACTCTTTCCAGAGCCCATCATTCCTGCGGTGTGAACATGTTCTTATTAATTTAAGAGTCAAAACCCAAAATTTTGGTCTTTACTTGTTGGTAACAGTAAATAGGCAGGCAGAGGAACTAACCAACTAGGTAAATACACCGCCCGTTCAACTCGAACAGGACTTGTTCTGCTTTCCTCTGCAATTACAATACAAGTACGTCAGAAACAACGTCCGAAAGCAAACACTTGGTTTTATCATATCAGGAACTCGGTTGTACAAGATATACACCTTTAGCAAGAGGGCTTCGTCAACTGAGTTATGCAAGCTCTGGTGACCTGTATTTCAACAAGGCCACAAAGAAAAGGTCAGTTTGACTAATCAGCTCATACATCTCGTCAAGTAGCCACCAAAGAAAAATATGAAGACTCGGCATCTAAGGTTTGGTTGGTTCAATAACCTATCTGTCGCCAAGTAATCAACATCTACCAATTTGCTAATCTTTGAGTGTAATTTAAAAGTGTCCGAAATAAACAGCAACTGGTATACTGCTGTACCGAACAATTTGATGGTTTCCTATCTACATCCTTGCAATAGCCCGGAACCAATTCAAATACAAAGCTTTATCGGTCGTTCCATCTACATCATCAAAACAAAATAATAATACTAGTAGGAGTAGGTGTTTTCTGTCCTTCCCCAAACCAGTGTGTCCATTTGACCAAGCAAAGCCATGAGCTACCTACCGACCACGAACTATATTGCTGTGTCCGGACCACGGGTAACCACTTTTTATCAGCAAATTTTGCCACCAATCAACCGATCGATGTACAGTTACCAAGCCCCAAAGATTGAAAGATATCTCTCCATACAAATCACGGAAATCCGCGATCATACGAAGTTACCACGAGCGAAAAGAATCATACTATTATACTGGCATCGACCCAATTCCCTGAGTCTCATCGATTCAATAGAGAAGGTGGACAACTGAATGGGGGAAAACAGACCTCTCGATGTCTTGACGCAGCAGAGCGGGGCGACGGGCTTGGCCCCGCGAGCACGCAGGGCCGCCGCTCCCGCCGAGCCCCCGACCCGCAGGCTCCCCGCCCGCGCCCGCCTATCCCCGACCAGAGCCCCGTTCCGGCGCCCAGCTCCGGCGACCTCGACCGCCCGCGACTGCATCGCGAGCGCCTCCATTGCAAATCCCGGCCGCGGGGCTGTCTGCGGGACGGGACTCTCGTACGTAGCAAGTGGGTAGGTGGGTAGCCGGAGCGTGCGTGCGTGCGTGCGTAGGATGGAGGGAAGGCGCGTGGGGCGGAGCTGGTGGCGGCGACTGGTGGTCGCGCGGTCCCGGTCTTAAATAGCCTCCGTGACGGTAGGCTTGGTCCGACTCGGAGCTGACGGCGAGTGGCGGGTCGCTGCGTCGATCTGGTCATGCTCAAGTTACCGTTTCGCCCCTTGTTAATGTAAAATGTTTTCTCCATGCCACCCACGTGACTACGTACATGAGATGTAGGATCCTGGAAATGTGGTGGGCTCTCTGATCAACGCCTGGCAGTTAAAAAAAAAAGGAACACTGACCCCGTTTTTTCTACGAGTACAAGTTCATTTTTTCTTAGCATCTCGCCTAATGCTTACCTAGTACTAACCCGTTCTAAAATAAGTGTAGTATCAACTTTGTAGATACACATCTATCTAGATTTGATTTAGTGTCTAAATATACGTGAATCTAGATAATGTTTCCGTTTGGAATATAGGATCTCAAAACATAGTTATATGAAAATGCAGATATTGGGATGCCATGTAACCTGAATTTTTATAGGAACCAATACCACGGAAAAACTTTGAAGTGTTGTCTGGATGTCAGGGTTACACAAAAACCCACGAAAGGCCCCCACGTTGCTCTTTCCCAACCCTAGCCGCCGCCGGCGGCTCTTCCCTCCCCTCCCCTTGCCCTTCCCCTCCGTCGCCTGAGGACACCGTCGGGCGAAGCATCGGCGGTCGACAGCGGCGGCGGGGTCCCTGCTCGTGGTATGGTCCAGCTCCATGGGTGCTGAGGTCGCTGGCCGTCGAGGGCTTGGGGGTGCCTTGGCGGTCACTGGTGCACCGTCCCTGTCTCCTCGCGGAGCTCGGATGGCGAGGAAGCTCGATGGCCGGCAGAGTAGGACCTCCCCGGCCTGCCATGGCCTGGTCTTGTGCACCAGATCTGGGGAGGCGGGTCCTCCTCTTCTCCGTAGAACAAGCCACGTCTCCACACACTCGTGCAACGTCTGATTATGCCGATTTTGGTAGTTGTGCAGTGCTTTCCCGTGGAGCTCGCCCTTGCTAGGGTGGGGGCTCTCCCAGATGCATCTGGATTTGGCGGGCGTAGCGAGACAAGCGAGCTTGTGGGCTTGCCGTGTCTCCCTCCGGCGGCTAGCGTGTGTGGTCGTCCGTGCTGACGAAGGTCGCGTTTTCGGCCGGATTCGTCGCGGATCCTCGATCTGGACGGGGTAGGGCTAGGATGGGTTCTTGTGGCCTGGTCGGGAGGTTCTCACTACCAGAAAAACAGCTATATGTAATCCGCCAGGCCATGGCACACATGCTGGATAGTGCGCCACGGGAAAATAGTCATGGCGCACCGTTCTGGAGTGGGCCACAAGTAGGCAGCATAGCCGTGGCGTACAGTCCTAGAGTGCGCCACCACTATGTGTGGGCCAGGGTGCGTGCGACCGCACTCCACTTGCCCATGGCGCATGGTGCATATGTGCGCTACGCCAATCTTCGTAGCCGTGGCGCATATGCGCCACTCGCAAGTGGAGTGTGGTCAACCCGCAAGTCTCGGCCAACTTGCCCGTGGCGCATGGGGAGTATGTGCGCCACGGCTACAAATATCATCTGTGGCGCATAGGGTCATGTGCGCCACGGATGTGTCGCACTGTATCAACACATGGCCAACCCCCCAACCACCTCATCACTATTCCCCTCTCTTCTTCTTCTTCACTTTCCCCCCTTCTTAGATCTGGTCGAGCTCCTCCTCCTTGCCACCTTATTTTTTCATCTTTTTCACCGGTTAATAGTTTGTTAAACTTCACTTGGATGCTACATAAGAGAAATTAAGCTCTACTACTCACCTCTCCTTCGATCTTCGGCCTCTCATATCAATCGGTAAGTTATCCATGTGTATGGAGGATGCTCTCATGTGTTTGTATGATGCTCTCTTGTGTGTAGTGTAAGAGGATTATTATATGCGTATGGAGGATGTGCATGTGTGTGTATATGGAGATGATGAATTCTCATTTATGTGTGTATGATGCTCTCATATGTGTGTAAGAGGATTAATTTTGTGCATGTGTATATGGAGGATGTGCATGTGTGTATATATGGAGGATTCTCATGTGTTTGTATATCTCATGGGTATGTGTGTGCGAACGAGTTGCCAATGTTTTATCGAAATGTTGATTTATTTCCATTTTGGTACATTTCTGGCATTTCTCGCAATAAAGGCGCTACTTTGAGGATAGGTCATGCCGAAATTTTCGGGCGACCTTTTTGCATTGCATGCATATGCATATGCATTGCATGTGTGGTTCTAAACTTCTATTGCGCCGATCACTGCTGTGTGTAATAACGTGTAGGGCAACCATGGTCCGCATAATGAGCGAAGGCATTGTGGTTAGATATTTGCAATGCGCGATGGCCGACATGATATGGAATAACATGACGGAGATAAGATGTCCGTGTAGAAGATACAAACTCAAGTGGTTGATCGATCCTGATTCCGGACAACTGCGGGCGCACCTGCTCCGGCATGGTTTCATGGATGGCTACACTCGGTGGATAAGTGATGAAGACGATGATGATGCCATAATTGATGGGGCGGAAGGAAACGAGGAAGTACAACAGGATAATAACGGACATGATGAAGGATATCCCGGCCAAGATCAAGATGCCGAAGCAGATCAGGATGATCATGAAGATCTAGACGTCGTCGGAGCCGATGGACCAATATCGCCAGGCTGGGTACATGACCCTTATGCTCAAGAACTTCTACTCGAGCAAACGAGTAATGCAAGAGCTGCCGCTAGAGAGAAAGCCAAGCCTACGCAACTTGAGAAAGACGCGGTTACTCAATTGTATGAAGGATGCAAGCCCGATAATACCCGCTTGAATGTAACGTTAAAGGCTATGGAGATGAAGGCAAAACACAAATGGACCGACGCAAGCTTGAACGATATGATGGCATTCTGGCAAGATTGTCTTCTAGAGGGGAACACATGTCGAACTAGTATCGAGGAGGCCAAAAAAATCATGTGTCCTCTCGATCTACGCATGTTAGATACCACGTATGCATCAATGATTGTATCATTTATCGGGGCGAGGATGCGGAGAGAACCACATGTCTGGTGTGCGGCGTCAGTCGATACAAGAAAGGGAAGAAAGCTCCTCGAAAAGTGGTATGGTACTTTCCCATCACTCCTCATCTGCAGCGGTATTTCACAGACCCTAAGGAAGCAAATCTCATGCGCAGGCACGCGGAAAGAAAGAAGACAGATGATGATACAGAAAAGGATGAGATGTTGACGCACCCTTCAGATGCTAGACAGTGGAAAGCACTGGACCTCGAATTTCCAGAATTCAGGGGGGATTCAAGGAACGTCAGGCTAGGTGCGAGCACCGATGGACTCAATTTGTTTGGCAGTCAGAGCAGCACACATAGCATGTGGCCCGTGTTTGTATGTATGCACAACCTCCCTCCATGGTTGTGCATGAAGAAGAAGTACATATAAATGAGTATGTTAATTCAAGGGCCGAAACAACCTGGTACCGACATCAATCTGTATCTCGGCCTATTGAAAGAGGAGCTAGCCACGTTATGGGAAGCCGGAGCCAATACGTACGACGCCGTCACACAAGATTATTTCACTATGAGAGCTGCGTTGCTCACTACGGTGCAAGACTATCCCGGTTGCGGATATATCTCGGGGCAAGTGATCCAAGGATTCTTCGCATGCGTTAGGTGCATGGATAACACAACCTATATCCAACTAGAGAGAGATCTCGGGTCTTCAAAAACCGTGTTCATGGGGCATCGAAGGTGGCTTCGCAAGAATGATCTATGGAGAAAACGTGGAGATCTGTTCGATGGGAAATCAGAGATCCGAGGAATTCCAGATCGGAGGAGTGGCGAAGAAATCGATGATTTACTGAGAAACTGGAAAGAGTGTCCTAAGCCAGGAAAGAAGCGAAAGAGGCAACAATCAGATAAGCCGTTGCTGAAGGTATGGAAAAAGAGGTTTGTTTTCTAGGAGTTGCCATACTAGAAGATCCTCCGCACGCCTCATAGCCTTGACATCATGCATATCATGAAGAACGTGTGCGAGAGTCTGGTTGCCACCTTGATCAACATGCCGGATAGGACGAAAGATGGTCTGAAAGCAAGACACAACTTGATACTCATGGACATCAGGCATGATCTTCACGGAGGACGCACTACTCCTGATGATCAGGATGATGACAATGATCAGTTGGAGGCGACACAAGGTCGCCGTAAGGGTAAAAAGGTCAAGAAGAACGAATATTACTGTCCCCTTCGTGCTTCACTCTAAGCCAGGATGAGATCAAACAGTTTTTCAAGTGCCTCCTAGGAGTCAAATTTCCTTACGGCTACGCGGGCAAGATAAGCAGATACCTAGACGAGGCAAAGCAGAGGTTCAGTGGAATGAAGTCTCACGACTGTGTCGTGCTAATGACGCAGATACTTCCGGTTGCACTACGAGGTATAATGGACGAGCACGTCCGTGAAACGTTGTTTGGGCTCTGTAAATTCTTCGACGTCATCTCTCAAAAGTCGATTGGCGTGAATCAGCTCAAGAGGCTACATGAGGAGATCATGGTGATACTATGCGAGCTTGAGATCTACTTCCCGCTTGCATTATTCGACATTATGGTGCATCTGCTGGTCCATATCGTGGAGGATATCATCCAACTCGGGCCGATGTTTCTCCGCAGCATGATGCTGTTCGAAAGGATGAATGGACACATCAAAGGATACGTCCGCAACAGGTCCCGTCCAGATAGAAGCATAGCCAAGGGATTTCTAGCCGAAGAGTGCATCTCTTTCTGCACAAATTATCTAGACATCGAGAACCCTGTCGGTCTTTCTGTCAACAGGCACATTGGCCGACTCGATGGATCGGGTCACCGAGAGGGTCGCCACGTAATGCATGTGGACTTCGATGGTCGACTTGTAGACTTTAATAGAGCAAACTAGTCGTGCTACAACATATAGAAGTGGTCGATCCTTGGGTACAAAAGCACAAACAGTTTATTGAGAAGAAGTACAGTGACTGGGGCCAGCAGAGGACGAAGGCAGAAATAATCAAAGAGCACAACTTCGATTTCTCGCGTTGGTTCAGCGAGACACTCCTAGATAGTTCCCCGCAAATGGATTCTGCTTTTGCGGAGGAAAACATCATATTCGCCTTGTCGCAAGGACCGATGCGCAGCCTGATGACCTACCAGGTGCACGACATCAACGGCTATACATTCTACACAGAGGAAAAGGATAGCAAGTGTGACTATCAGAACTCTAGGGTAATGTCGGAATTCTATACCGATGACGACGTGAAGGAAAGATCTACGGAAGGATCGAGGAGATATGGGAGCTCGACTACTGTGGAGAAAAGGTGCCGATGTTCCATGTTAGATGGGCCAAGAGTGTCGAAAGAGAAGAACGGTATTTCACAACCATGGTTATACCAGAAGCCGACAAATCCAAGGCTGCCGGTGCGAAAGTAGTCGCAAAAAATGTGCCATGGGTATTGGCTAGCAAAGTGGACCGATGTTTTTTTATTACCGACCCGGCAAACCTAGTCGGGTTGTCGTGAGGAGAGGAAAAAGAAACATCATCGGAATGGATGGAGTTGCCAACCAGCAAGACTTTGACCAGTACGGCGATCCAAAGATTGAAGAAGACGACGACTACGATGAAGCAACATATATCCCAAGAAGACAAAGGACAACCCTACACAAAAAAGGTAGCCCATTCGAGAGAAGAAACATGAAAGTTCTAGGGCTAAACTATTCAACCGCGACAAAGAAGGGAAAGAAGATTGTAAAACGCTAGCTCTTATTATAATCACACACGTGTCTCATTTTATGTACCACTTTTGTACCACTATTGTACCACCCTTGAATCAATTTTGTACCACCCTTGAATCAATTGTGTACCACTATTGTGCCACATTTAAATATATTATAACTGAAAAGTAATTTATAATTTCATTCTACCTTAAATCATTTTTTTAGCATTTAAAATTATGTTTAAAACAACAAACAGAAAAAAATTGGCACCCACTGCACCAGGGTTCGAACCTGGGTGCTTGCAGGAGTGGCTGGAAACTGCAACCACTAGGGTAAGTCGAGACAGCTATTAGAAACTAGGCCTCTCGGCTTTATCTATACGTAACTCGCCAGGCCATGGCGCACATGCTGGATAGTGCGCCACGGGCAAATAGGGTTCAAATTGTTCGGGTGCTACAGGGCTGCGACGGCGTCGAACCTCCCATTCAACCCCCGGGAGCCGATGAAGACGAGCCGTCTGTCCTTAGAGATTGCTTCGACATTTTCATGCTCTGGCCTAAGATCATGATTCGTTTGGGGATGGGGGCCACCACCCCACAGACAACACCGCCACTTGTGTCGCCGCTCGAGCCGTCACCTCCACGCGACGTGTTGCCTTATGTTGATGACATGCCTATGGCACAGGATCCGTACAACGACAACATCGATGAAGATATCGATCTATACATCAACACTTGGCAAGGAGTTGACGGCATGCACATGCATGGTCCTAGTAATAATGAAGAACCCTACCATGATGCATCCACAGAGAAACCCGCTTGCAACAAGCGTCTGTTCGGTTCTCAGGAGACGCCTCCAGCTGATGGCGCCTTCTTCACCGAGCCTCAAACATCCAAAAGGCCAATTGTTATAAGCCCCAACACACTACACAGGGTGGTCGGTGAGGAGAATGTGGTCCATGATGCTCCCACTACAAAGAAGCAACGGAAGAGAAAACCTAACAAGTCTGCGAGCCAACCGGTGGTGTTGTCGGCTCTGAATCCGATCCAGGCACAGGACGGTCCACCAAGACCCAAGGCTATTATGTGGAGGATGCATGTGGCGGGTAAGACAATGCTAACTAAGAAATTGTACAAGTTCGCAAGTTCGGATATGAAGAGTGTGCATGACGGTGTGCTGACAATCGAGGAACGCCTTCTTCGAGATAAAGATCCGTCGTACCCGGTTTTCATGGCTAAGGTGCCACATGGTTTGGGCTTCATTGATAATAACCCTGGGGATATGTTCTTCGTGAGGTTTTTCGACATCTTCGGTATGTTGCACATGCAACCTCTGCACTACACCATGGTCCGTCTATTTTCGCTCAGTATGGCGATGCAAATCATTAGAGAGAACACACCAGGCATCGCGGTAGTGGACCCATTCTACATGCGTGACGGCTGCTTAGGAAGGTCCGTCAAAGGGATATTCATGGCGAATTACCTCCGAGACGTCTTGGTGGCGAACAAGACGAAGGAATACATTCTCATGCCTTACTTCCCTGAGTAAGTCAAAGCCTCACCGCCAGAACATGAGTTTTTAGTTTTCCATCGTTCCTTTTCCAACATAACGGTCCGTTTGAATTGTTTTGCACAGATACGAAGACTGCACACTCACCGTCCTTTCTCCGAAATATTCGCATGCCACATATTTTGACTCGGGGAGTGTGAGAAAGAAGAAAAACTATGACAAAATCAGGGATGTTCTAGATCATGCTCTGAGTGGCTATGACACGGTGGAAGGCACCACATTCGTGACCAAAAAGGTCAAGTTCGGCAAGCACATGTTTAACCATGTAACGAACTTCCCTTGCGTGAAGCAGAGTGATGACAGTCGGAAGGAAGCCTACTACGCGCTCCATCACATGCGGGCTTTCCTACAGGACCAACAACACTCTACGCTACCAGCTCAACTCCGACAGTGGGCCCAAGCCAAGGCAAAGATCCAAGATTCAGATCTTAGACAAGAGTTTTATCGCATCCAACAGCAGTTTGCCACAATCATCTATCATGATGTCATGACCTCGAGGGGTATCTTCCACTGCGGAGGCTACACACCGCCTAATCGTGACATGGAACATCGCCTACAGATGCAGGGTGACCTCAGGCCATTCATGATGAAAGAAGGCATCCTCCCGTTCCCTAAGCCGAGTCAGGAGTCTTGATGTTTGCCTCAATAGTTGTAGTTGTAAACATGTGTATAGCTCTATATAGTTTTGATGGATGTGTTGAACTTAATAATTGTGGTCGATGCTAGTTATTATGGTTATGAATCAATGCTTAGTTCTTTTGCTTACATTTTGGTTCTTTTCTTTGCTTACTTTGGTCCTTTTTCGACAATGCCGATGATTAAAATGTTGTGGCACACTATGTATGTGAATGTGCTGCGATGGTATTGTGACCCTTGTGCTATGCACAAGTCCAAGTCTTGTGCATCCTACTTGGCTCAGAGTACCTTCGTAGCATATTCCTGTGTCCAAACAAACCTAAGTATTTATATATGAGGCATGCTTTTTGAGTTGGCCCTTTTTGATAAGTGTATCTTTAATTGAGACTTTACATGTTTTTTCTTACTTTGGCCCTTTATCAAGATTGCGCATGATTAAAATGTCGTGGCACAATATATATGTGAACTCTAACTTTCCCTTGTCTAATATTATTTGTCTTGTCTATAGAGATGGCGAAGAAGTGGTATGTGGTGTACAGAGGCTATGTTCCAGGCGTCTACAACGAGTGGAAACACTGTCAAAAACAAGTGAACGAGTTCCTGGGCAATAGCTACAAAGGCTACAAGAGTAAGGAGGTGGCAGATGCTATGTGGATGGACCACCTCCGTGAGGAAGAAATGGAGGAGGGGCACCGGATCTGCAAGACCGTGAGGAAGAGAGAGGGGAACCTTCGAGAGGGGAACCTTCGTCATAGTAATCTCTATCTTGATCACCGTGTTTGTGGTTCTATTGTATTTGATAGTACTTTAGGTGACTAGATACTTAGAGAGATTGTGAACTTAGCTCCCTCGCCGATCACGACACCGGCGATAACTTGTGTAATGATTGCACTTGTAATATACTATGTATATTTGTACTGTTTTGCAAACTGTGTATGCATGTATGTATTTGTACTGTTTTGCAAACTGTGAATATATGTTGCATGTAAATATGGACTAGCAATTAAAAAAATGACAGCAAATATAGCAGTGGCGCACATGACTAGTGTTTGTGGCGCACAAGCTAGTGCGCCACGAACTAGCAGTGGCGCACATGGCTAGTGTTTGTGGCGCACAAGCTAGTGCGCCACGAACAAACTTAGCCGTGGCGCACTAGCTTGTGCGCCACGAACAAACTTAGTCATGGCGCACTGGCCCAACGAACAGTGGCGCACTCCACGGTGCGCCACGGATCTGTGATATAGGCATGGCGCACTAGGTAGTGCGTCACGACTAACTTTTAGTCGTGGCGCGAGTTTAGTGGCGCACTCCATGTGCACCACGGATGACGAAAAATAGTGCGCCACGAACATGTTGTTTTCCAGTTGAGTTTGTGTGTGCCACAGGTGTTTCTAGCAGGGGCTGGAGCACCATGAGGCGGATAGGTAGGCTGTCACCAGTGGTCGGGGCTATGTCTTCTCTACTTCGTCCTCGTGGTGGCATCTGATGTTCGGGGTTTCGATCGGGGCTTCCGTACTTTGCATGGCTTTGGCCATCGCTGGTGACGATGACACCCACAGGTGTTGTTTTCCTTCCTCAAGGAGTCGTAAATCCTAATCTTACAAGTGTGAATATAGTCTCAATCCTAATCTTACAAGTGTGAATCTCTCTCTCAATCTAGTGCAAGGGGGTACGGAGGAGTGGATGATCTAGAGGCTAAAGATCTTGAAGAGATCGATGGAATTCATCTTCTCCTTTAGATCTCTTCTTCCTTTGTTCTCGAATGGATGGTGGCGGCTACGTCTGTTTTTCGATGTTGCTTTCTTCATGAAAAGTGCTTATAATGATCAGGCGAAGGTGGTTGTAGGTGGTGCGGGCGGGCCGTACGGTTAACCTCCGCCCGTACTGATGCTCATTAATGCGCTAGTAGCCTCGAATTAAAAAGGCTTGGATTAGAGATTTGCATGATTTGTTCAAATCTTCTCATAAATGACATTGCATCCTTCTAAAAGTGTCCAAAATCTGAAACTATATGCGAATCTAGACAAACTTAAGTCATTTATTTTGGGACCAAGGGAGTTTACTTCGTATGCGGTTACATGCAAAAGAATCCAAGATGCAAATATAAGAGCAGAAACATTAGAGGAAAGTGACCGCATGTCAGCAAGATGAAGAACCGGAAATGTGTTAACAATTGCATGTTCTATTTTGACGTAAGTTCCACCAATCCATCTTGCACACTAGAGCAAAGCAACATAGTATTTGGATCATTCCCATATGGTAATTATTAAGTTATATAGGGTTTTGCTAGAACTCACGCAGATCCTAATCTACTAGATTTGTATCGTGGTTTGTGTGCCAGTGGGGTTATAACTGAGATTTTTTTTGTTACAAGTGGGATTGATAAACCGAGAATTAGAGCATCTCTCGCTGTGCCAGTAAATAGCCCATAACCATAAAATAACCGCCATTTATCGGTGCCCCGGAAAAATCGCACGCCGATCAGTGCCCGTAACAACCCCCCAACCCCCCCCCCCCCCCCCGGCCCGAAAAAAGTTTTACAGGGCACGCCAAATATCGCCCACGGAACCTGTGATGCGCGGGGCGAGAGCGCGAACCGAGCGATAGCCTCTATCCGCGCGGGCGCGCTGAAGTTTCAGCCAACCCTATCTTCTTCCTCCCAACTCTCCCTAAATCCATTTCTCCTACGTCGCCGATAGCTGCCATAGATTCAAGCCGCAGCTGCCACACGCCCACCACGCCCGAGTGCCCCACACCTAGCCGCGTCCGTGGAAGCTTGGATCTCATGCGAGGACTAGATTCGGTGAGCTAGGCGACCGAATGTCGACCTCGCTGACCATGGAGTTCTTGATGGACGACTCATCGGTGTCTTCCTCCGACTCGGACCTCGAGGAGCTTGTCAACAACGACGACTCAGCAGATGATGCTCATGATCCTTGCTGCCAAGAAGATCCAAGACAAGATCGGCTTCATGCGCCGGCGCTGCGGTTCGCAGTTCGGCCGCGCTTACATCCTACGGAATCGAGCTCTCGGCCACGCCATGCTCATGCAAGATTACTTCGTTGAGGTACCCACATACCCGCCGCATCTCTTTCGTAGAAGGTTCCGGATGTGCCATCCATTGTTCGTGAGCATAGTACAAGCTTGCGAGGCCAATTGCCCCTATTTTACTCGCCGGAGAATTGCCGCCGGCACCATGGGCTTTAGTGCTTACCAAAAAATCTCGACAGCCATGTGTGTCATTGCGTATGGCATCCGGCCGATTATACGGATGAGTATCTTCGCATTGGGGAAGATACCACTATTGCTAGTGTCCGGATGTTTTCCAAAATGGGCATTCGGGTTTTTGGGCCCAAATATCCTCGATCCCCGAACGAAGAAGATGTCCAAAGTGTTAGAATATAATGCGTACATGGTTATTGTGGTAGTTTAGGGCAGTTAGGATTCTAGCATAACTTGTCTTGTACTCCAAGTTGATCCCTGTACGCCTATATATACTCGCCCATGGGGCTCAATAATATATCTAGCATATTCCGCCAAACTCATACTCAGTTTAAGATAGTTAGGATTCTAGCATAACTTGTCTTGTACTCCAAGTTGATCCCTATACGCCTATATATACTTTCCCATGAGGCTCAATAATATATCCATCATGTTCCGCCAAACTCATACTCTTTCATGGTATCAGCCTAAATCGATCTCAAACCCTAGCTTCCACCGTGCTGCCCCGGGGAGGTCGATCTCCATGATCTCCATTGGGGGCTGCGCAACCCGTATGCAGGGTTCGTCCGCCAATCCGTGATCAGCTGTCCTGTAAGTCTTTTTCTCAGATCTCTTGATCGGCTTTCTTTTTGGCTTACGGATTTAGATCGGATTGAGTCGCCCACCCCGTCGTCATCGCCGCGCCTCTACTCTGACCATCGACATCGAGGATCTACATCGCGTCCATGCGCCTGCCCCCTCCGCTGTTGCGCCTGCCTCAGCAGGCTGCCGTGCACCGCGGCCTCCCCCCTCGGATCCTCTTCGTCGTCATCCTCCAGGACTTCACCAACAACGTCGCCATCGAATCTGATCTACGAGTCGTCCACGCCATGGCGCATACGGTGCACCGTCGGTCTGATCAACCGATCCCACGCCTATCTACGCCAAGCACGTCCCTGAGCACGTGCCTACCACCAATCGAGCTACGGGCTGTCGCTGTGTCGCCCCGTCGGGTCGCAGCGCCACTGCCTTTGGTCCATGCTACCGGCTTCCAACGCACCTTCCTTGGCGTGTACATCGCTGGTGGTCTCCCAGCCGCTGCACCGACTTGCGCCCTGCAGCTATGCCGCCCCCTCGGGTCATAGCGTGGTTGCACGCAGTCTACTTCACCGTCCTCGTGCATCGATGACCTCGACTTTCACCACGCCATCGACTACGACGCGGATCGCCGCCGTCTATACATGGTCTTCGTCACGTCATTGGGGCTTCCTCGCCTACTTTGAGCACCGTCGTCATGCTTCACAAGATAACCTGTAGGGCGCCCTCTCGCCTTCGCAGGTCCCGTCGACTACCCCATCACCACTCTCGGCATCCAGCATGACTAACCAAGGTCACCGCTGGTTTCGCCGCCTTCTACGTCTTCGTCCACTACAACTTTGCCACCAGCGTCATCGCCTCATCCCCGACTATACCACATGCTACTCTACTCCGACAACCGCGGACAGCGTTGACATCTCTCCCTTAGCCGCTCTATGTGTCGCAACCGCTTTGGAGGCTTCCTCTGCTAGTCTTTCTGACATGGAGACAAGTTCATGATGGTCCCTGCCCCCGCACGCCTGGTACTGGCAACACCGGGAGTGCCTTTGTCCCCGACGTGTTCCCGAGTCTAGCAAACTTGGATTGGCGCCTCGTCTTCATTGGCTTCGACAACATCTTCTTCGGCATCGACCCCTCTACGACTGCCTCGACCGCGTCACCGAAAAGTTCTTCTTTGCATACTCGGTTTTGGCAAAACCGAAGTGTGCGTTCGTCCCCGACGTGCACCTAGTTCTGGCAAAACTATGGCCGCACCTCGTCCTCGACGGCTCGGACTGCATCCACTTCGGCATCGACACCCTCAATGACTGCCTTAACGCGTCTCTGTCATCCTCCTCGTGCACTATGCGCATGCGGCTTCATGTGCGGCTACCTCGACACGGGCATCCCCGACCACAACATCGACCACGGCGACCCATCACATGGCTACCTCGACCATGGCACCGCCTCACGCTCTCGGCTCCCTCGACATCGGCACAAGGGCTACCACCTCGCTTGAGCATCACCAGCTTCCTCTACAGTTCAAGCTACCACGACGTGACACCGTCCAAGACGTTTCCTCTACGACTACGGGGGGATCTCAGCCTACTTGTAACACCCCAATATTAGGATCTGACGAAGGGTAGAATTAAGAATCCAAGTTTGTGCATACATGCATGTGTAAAATCAGGGTAAATTTTTCGCCAAACAAAAACCTAAAGGGATCAGAGTTTCTTTCGCTAACTGGAGGTAGGTATAGCTCTGGTTAGTGGTTGTTATGAATTTTGACATGACCTTGGGGCATTATTAGGCTTTTGGGGAAGTTACTTTGAATTCAAATTCGAAATTTAAATCAATTTGAAAAGAATTTGAAAATTAGAAGTGGTATTATTGGTTTGATTTCCAAAATTCCTTATTTATACTATTTGGTTAAATTTTAGATAATAGATACTAATAAGGATTTAAGGCAAGGAAAATGAAATCAGAAAGGGAATCCTATTTTCTAATTAAATTATAATAACACAAATAGTGTTATATACACCAAAAACACTGAATATTACAGAAACGGACTTTATTAAATAAGTTATACAAGTATTACAATTGCCTCAAATAGCAAAGAAATATTACAAAGGTATAAAGAAAAAGTCTAGACTAAAATTCCTATCTACATCTTTTATATCCCTGATCTCTTCTTCTTCACTTTAATTCTTGTAACACGAAAATAAAAGAAATAGACAAACAGATGATAAAATAAAGGGTTAATTTTGGAGTTAGATTACTCTCAGATTGTGCATACAAGTGATATGCCAAACTCATCATTGAGTATATGAAAAGGGGCAAGTTTCACCATGCTGGTAACTACTAAAAGGTTAAGGAGTAAAAATCAATTCACTTGATCTGATCCAAATAGGACAAACAGTAAAGCATCTTACTCTGCTAACTGCATGCTATGTGTTGTCGACACAGCAGCAGCAATCCAAGCAGTCAAGAGGGGAACTTTGCCATAGCACAACTATTGGTTATCTCATTCCATCACCACACATTCAAGCACACAACCAAGAACACCAATGATCTTGCCAAATCACCAACAAACCCACCAGCGAATATACACAACAAACCACCAGATCATCCTCGGGATGGTGACATAGGGTGGGGGTAGTTAGGAAGATAGCAAGGTCTGTAACAGATCACTGGAGCTAGGAGGAGCAGGATCAATATCAGGGGATGCAAAATAGGCTCCAAGGAGTGATCAAGCCACCAAGATCAAGCCAGCAACAACACCAACAACTCAACTGTTGTGGTGAGTGATATAAAACTTTCACATGATCTAATTATCTCAGAAGTCATGTACTTAACTTCGTAGAAATCACCCAAGTGGGGTGTATCCATCCCAGAAGTATTTAGATGAAAGTCAATGACCAATCTTTACAAACAAAGCCAAGATCTCAGCCTATGCATCATAGATCTTGGATATAAACTTAAATCTCCACATTCCTATATAATAGCAGCCTTAGAACAAGATTTCAGGGCACATCTCTTAAAGAGTAACACCTCTGAAATCTAATGATCTTAAGGATCTATATTTAACAGTGAGGATGCCAATCATTTTCTTAAAGAATTTAAGAATCATTAGCTGATACCATGCATCAGAGCACATCTATGAGGGACAGCTAGTAACAAACTTAATTTTACTTAGCTATGCCTGAGACCAACATCATAGGCTAATAGATTTGTAGCATCTTAGGATAATAAAGCCAGCAGAAGATTTCCATTCATTTAGCCCAGCCATACTTGGACAAAGGTAGAATTTAGCCAATAGAAGTATGTGCACTTGTGTACCATTCTAAAGAAGGTGTCACAAGTATAACTTCTAAACCAAGCAGATGCTATACTTAGATTTCATCAGTAAACTTGTAGTTAGCTAACTAATCATTTTCCTGGAATGGACACTTAGGAATCATAATCATGGTTGCATATACACAATCAGAGAATCATAGGAGTATCATATTAACTCCAATCTGAAAGATCAACACGAACTAGTGTATAAAGATCAAGTGAGCAATTACTGACAGTACCATTGTCAGTACTAAGATCAGGAAACAACAGTGAAATCCACATCACTAGAATAAGTGGATAAACATCTAGGACAGTATAACTGCTACAATTAGTCCTAATAAAGTCATCATAATCAAACCAGAGGGATGAACCCTAATCAAACCGTGAACCCCAGTTAAGGATTGATCACCAGAAGCACACAGAGGCTATCGAGCAAGGAAGAGGGTAGAGGGCAAGAGGGGGAGAAGGAGAACACTTCCCCTCGGTCCTTGCTGTAGATTAGAAGAGGAGGCAGAGGGGCCGACGAACGCGCGGCACGGGGAGCACCCGAAAGGCGCTGCAACCCGCGCCAGGCCATGGCGGCGGCTACCACCACACCAGTGGTCGAACAGCACCACAACACCATCAGTAGCACATCACTTCACCACATGAGTAGAGGAGCAGTACATCGCCGGCAATCACCTAACTCTAGGGTTCGGGGTGGAGCTAGCCTGATCGAGAGAAGAGTCTAGAGGCAAATCGAACAGGACCAAACGCCGGAGCGACATTGTCTACCTCGCCATACACCACGGCAATGGCGGTTGGACCTGGCCGGATTCGTGCGCAGCGGCGGCAGCGAGCGGAGGAGGTGACCGCGTGAGCGAGAGAGAGAGAGGGGAGAGGAGTGTGCGTGCGTTGGGGTACTAGGCATGTGGGCAGCCCAGTACTACCCGGGTAGACTTAACCATGCCAAGTGGGCTGGGTTAAGATGGGCCCGGCTAGCCCAATGGGTTAGGCCCGTACGTTTATAGGGTTGTTTAAAAAATACAAATATGCCCTTGAAATAAAAACAACTTTAGAAAAATAAATAAAAATCTAAAAAATATAAATAATATATCTATGAAGTCACAAAAATACTCTCTAATGAGTAAAAATAATCAATAGAATTTTTGGGCAACTAAAATTTAGGTTTATTTTTATTATTATGCCAGTTACTTTTGAATTTTATAAAAAAAATATGAAACACTTTAAATTGAATAAAATCCACTTTTAAGATCATAAATGAATATATTGTTTTAGAAAAATACTAATTTGTATTTTTGAAAAGTAAATTTGGTGTGATAAAAATAAATCTTATTTCCTTAAAAGAATTTCAGAAAATATTTAAAAGGGTAATAAAATAAATTCATAGAATGATATTTAATTAAATAAAATAGTAAAATTTTACTAAAAGGGTAAATCATGCAAAGAAGCAAATAAAAAAATCATTGCATGACATTACTATGCATTTCATATTGCTTCTTTAAATATTGTCCTTACCGGGCAATAATGGTTCTTTGTAGAAACCGGAGCTCAAGGTCAGGTGGAAGCATCCAACTTCACTACCTTGCAGTCACAAGGCAACTTCATAACTTGCTCATGTCCTTTGAAGAGTCTTTACCAAAGATATTGGACATTGTGTGTTATCATCTATGATCTGGAGAAAGAAAATATTATCTTCTCTAATAAATAAGATGTAGTTGTTGGGCCACGCAGAGATAAACAAAACTTTTTCCCTACGCGGTGATCCCAAGATCCAGCTCAGGTAGAAGGCCACGAGGGTTACCACTAGACGCGCAGTTACGGAATCGATGAAGCACATCACTTGATGCAGTGTAGTCCTCATGATCCGTTCCGGTTCCACACCTCACGATCCGTTCCGGTTCCACGATCATCAAAGTGCTGAACGTACAACACCTCCGCTAGTATCCACACGTACGAGGAGGAGCGCCGACGGTGGACTGCTAGGTCCGGTACAGTGGCGACAGGACGGATTGGGGCTAGGGTTTCCAACACATGGAGTGACCTAACCTTGTGCTCTAAGCACCTGCGCCCTAGCTTATATAGGGAGTAAAAGTGGGCTCCACTCACTTGTGGCCCATTCACTAAAAGGCCTATATTAGTCACTGCGAGTCCAACTCACTTACTAAGTGCATGTCTCTATTTGGGTCCAACCCAAGTAGATTTCCTGTTTGGGTCTAACTCAAACTTGCTCCCGCTCTTAAGTGTGTGACCCGATAGGCTCATGGTAACTCGGACATGATCCGAGTCTCACTCGTGACCGATCAGGCGGTAGCGGCTCCTAGCAGAACGTGCCGACTCCCAAGTACCAAAGAGTCATGACGACTTACCTTCCAATGTGACTTTCGTCTGAGTCCCTTTTGCCTCACGATATACCTTGTCGGACTATAAGCGAATTATCATCATCCCTTAAATAGTCTGACTCTCTTTCTCGATCTGAGATAAGTGATTCATCCGACTAACTCTTAGTCGGTCGCCTCGGTTAACGCTTAACCGAGTCACGCATGGCCATGCTTTCCGAATCATATCTTCCAAGAGGGCCCAAATAATATCTCTCCAGATGGAGGGGAAAAATCCCGTCTTGGTTATTCACATCACGCAGCTTGATTCTCAGTCGACCCGAACTCCGCCTTTATAACTGCCAAGTGACGAAACAACGTTTGACAAAACCTAAGTCGGTGATCCTCAACTTGGATTGTGCAATAACCTCAGGTCTAAGGATTACATTGATTGAGGCATGCAAATGATGACTTGTTCGTTGCATCCCAATATGGGTCAGTCCAACTCGCTAAACTCTTTAGTCGAATCCGTGTAAGTCGGAATAGCATCTCGATGCCCATGACAAGTGGAACCGAGTCATCTGTCGACTTTCACATTAGTCTAAGTTGTGTGTCCAACACAACCTCAATGACGAAGGACAATTAGTATGAACAACATGAATATGTAGTTCCACAATTGAATCACATATTCAATGATACATATCAGTAGTTCATACATGGACAATAACCTTATGATTACAATGGGAATAACATCATACATGATTGCCTCTAGGGCATATTCCTAACAGTCGCCCACTTGCACTAGAGCCAATCATCTGACATCACATGTCTAGACATCTAATGCCCATAGCTCTCAGATGCGCCTCATGCTTCGGCTGTGGAAGTGGCTTTGTCAACGGATCCGCAATGTTTGCATCCGTGTGTACCTTGCATAACTTGATACCACCTTGATCCACGAACTGGCAAATAAGATGGTACCGCATGAGTATATGTTTGTTCTTCTGGTGTTGTCTAGGTTCCTTGCCTTGTGCGATAGCACCATTGTTGTCACAATACACGTCTAACGGATTGGACGAGCCCTGAACCACACCAAGATCCATGAGGAAATTCCTCATCCAAATGGCTTCTTTTGCCGCCTCTCAGGCAGAAATATACTCAGCCTCTGTCGTAGACGCAGACACCGTCTCTTGCTTGGAACTCTTCCAGCTCACAGCCCCTCCGTTTATTACAAACACATATCTCGATTGCGAACAAGAATCATCCGAGTCAGTGAGATAACTCGCATCTGTGTAACCCCTTACACTGAGTTCATCCTCACCTCCATAAACGAGGAACATATCCTTAGTCCTTCTCAAGTACTTAAGGATATTTTTAGCCGCTGTCTAGTGGATTTCTCTAGGGTCAGCCTGGTACCTGCTCACAATAATTAGAGCATAGGAAACATCCGGCCTAGTACAAATCATAGCGTACATGATGGATCTGACTGCAGAAGCATACGGAATCGCACTCATCCGACTTCGCTCATCAGTTGTCGAAGGACACTGAGTCTTGCTAAGTTTTACGCCATGGGACATCGGTAAGAACCCCTTCTTAGACGATTCCATGTTGAACTTCTTCAACACTTTGTCCAAATATGTACTCTGACTCAATCCAACGAGCCGCCTTGATCTATGTCTATAGATCCGGATTCCTAGTATGTAAGTCGCCCCACCCAGGTCTTTAATCGAAAAACTCTTTTCCAATGATTCCTTGGTCTCTTGCAACATCTGGACATCATTTCCAATCAGTAATATGTCATCCACATATAAGATTAGAAAGTTTACTTTGCTCCCACTAAACTTCTTGTATAAACAAGAATCATGATCACTCTTGATAAAGCCAAACGATTTGACTACCTCATCAAAGCGAATGTTCCAACTCTGAGATGCTTGCTTCAACACATAAATGGATTTCTAAAGTTTGCATACCTTGTCAGCATTAGCCAGATCGACAAAACCCTCGGGTTGTATCATATACACGTCCTCGGTTAAATTTCCATTAAGGAAAGCCGTATTGACATCCATCTGCCATATCTCATTGTCGAAATAGGCTGCTATAGCTAACATGATCCGAACTGATTTAAGCATTGCCACGGGAGAGAAAGTCTCATCGTAGTTAACTCCTTGAACTTGTTGGAACCCCTTCGCGACAAGCCGTGCCTTATAGATAGAAACCTTTCCATCCATATCAGCTTTCCTTTTAAAGACCCATTTGCACTCGACGGGTCTTGCACCGTCTGGCAGATCAACCAAGTTCCAAACTTGATTATCATCCATGGACTTTAACTCGGATCTCATGGCTCCAAGCCATGACTCAGAATCAGAACCCACCATCGCTTCCGAATAAGTTGCCGGCTCATCACTATCTAACAGTAACACATCACGAACACTTCGCAATGTGGCCGATCTCCGCAGTGTCGGTGCTGTTTCCGGCTCAGGTACCACGACCGGCTCAACCTCCAAGGCTTTTTCCGACTCGCTACTGGCCGGTACCTCTCAAATTTCTTCGAGTTACACCGTGCTCCTGCTGACTCCCCGACTGAGAAACTCTTTCTCAAGGAAGACACCGTTCCGAGCGACAAACACTTTGCCCTCTTCTCGGTTGTAGAAGTAGTAGCCCAAGGTTTCTCTCGGATATCCTACGAAAATACACTTATCCGACTTAGCTGTAAGCTTGTCCGACTGAAGTCGCTTGACAAAAGTTTCACAACCCCAAATCTTAAGAAAAGACAAACTCGGCTTCTTGCCAGTCCACATCTCATGCGGTGTCTTCTCTACTGACTTTGATGGTACTCTGTTTAGTGTGAACACTGCAGTTTCTAGACAATAACCCCAAAATGATAAAGGCGGATATGTCCGACTTATCATTGATCGTACCATGTCTAACAAGGTCCGATTCCTCCTTTTCGACACATCGTTTCTCTGCGGCGTTCCTGGAGGAGTGAGCTGGGGAACTATTCCACAACTCTTCAGATGGTCATCAAACTCATGGCTCATGTACTCGCCTCCTCGGTCCGACCAAAGAAACTTTATTTTCTTGCCGAGTTGATTCTGTACCTCATTCTGGAATTCTTTGAACTTTTCAAAGGCTTCCGACTTATGTTTCATTAAGTAGATATATCCATACCTACTCAAATCATCAGTGAAGGTAATGAAGTATTCATAACCACCTCTGGCTGTTGTGCTCATCGGGCCACATACATCAGTATGTACTAGTCCGAATAAGTCGGACGCCCTTTCACAACTCTTTGCAAAAGGTGTTGGTCATCTTGCCTGGAAGGCAGGATTCGCATGTCTCGAACGACTCCAAGTCGAACGAAGTTAGGAGTCCATCATCATGGAGCTTCTTCATGCGTTTCCAACTTATATGACCAAGTCGACAATGCCAAAAGTAAGTCATATTCAGGTCATTTGGTTTTAACCTTTTCACATTTATGCTATAGACAGATTCACTATCAAGATTCAAAATAAATAACCCGTCCCGGACGGGTGCAAAGCCGTGAAACATATCATTCAAATATAAAGAACAACCATTATTCTTAATATTCGACTCATAGCCTTGTCTCATCAAACATGAGGTAGAAATAATGTTTCGATTAAGCACTGGAACATAATAATAATTATTTAGCTCCATTAAGAATCCAGAAGGTAAATGAAGTTGCATCATGCCGACTTCCAACGCAGCGACTCTCGCTTTGTTGCTGACTCGAATGTCAACCTCGCCTCTTGCCATGCTCCTAGTTCTTACCAGTCCCTGCAACGAGTTGCAGATGTGAATGACTGATCTGGTATCATATACCCAAGAACTACCCTGTGCATCAGCAAGATAAATGTCTATAACATTGCAAACAAGTGTACCTGAGCCGGAAGTCACACCTCCACTCTTGGCTTTGTCAGCCAGATACTTGCTGCAATTCCTCTTCTAGTGGCCATCCGACTTGCAGTAGAAGCAAGTGGATCCGGCTGTAGGAGATGGCTTAGTCCCTGAGGAAGCACTTTGGACTGGGTCCTCAGCCTTACCTCCCGACTTTGCCTTCTTATTTTTAGTCCAAGAACTCTTCTTGAACTTAGCCTTATTCTGCACCATCAACACTTGACTGGTACCTTTCTTGAGATCCGCCTCCGCCTGCTTGAGCATCCCATGTAATTCAGTGGGCTTATTATCCATACCATGCATGTGGTAGTTCGATATGAACTGACCATACGCACTAGGAAGAGAGTTCAGAATTATGTCCGTAGCGAACTCTTCGCTAATGGGGCAGTGAAGCCTTTCCAGAGACTGCACGTAACCAACCATCTTGATCACATGCGGACTCAGTGGATCGCCATCCTTAAGCTTGCAGCTCAACAAAGCCTGAGAGACTTGATACCTCTCAGTCTTTGCCTGAGCCTGGAACATACTTTTGAGGCTTTCGATCATATCGTAGGCCTCAACATTCTCGAACTGCTGCTGCAAGTCCGGTTCCATGTGAGCAAGCATAAGATAGCTAATCTTCGTGGATTCATCACAAATCCGACGGTAGGCATTGGTGGCTGTGACAGTCGCATTCTCATCCGGCTTAGCTGGAAGTGGTTTGTCTAGGACACGGTCCCTTTTTTTCTTGTTTGAGAACAATTCTCAGATTACGATACCAATTGGTGAAATTAGTTCCATTCAGATTATCTTTCTCTAAGATGGTTCTCAAAGCAAAACCGGAAATCTGAGGAAGACTGCTAGGTGCCATTGATCTACAACAGAAAATATGCAAAACACTTAAGACATGTATCCATAAAGAGCAAGCATATTAAACACTTTAATATTTATGCTCCCACTAGAACCAACACCCCTCTGATGGTTACTTAGTGATTCAGGACCCTAAATAAGCAAGTCGACTAGTGAGCTTTAGCATCACCGCTAGCCGTCAAGTGATCTAGGTAGACAACTCCTTGTCAATCGTATCTCATATGACTCCTGTTGGATGGGTGGCATCACATGCCTCGGCTCCCATCCGACTTTTCCCCGAGTCCCACAACCGTTGTGATAGACCCGTCTAGATTACCGAGTGCTTCCGTTGTAAGAGTCCGACTCGAACCCACTTAGTCGGAAAGAATTGATAGCACCTCAATTTTATGAGCCCACTATCAAAAATGTCCGACTTGTGATGGTGCAGCACTGGCGGGGAAACCGACTAGACCTTCTTTGAGGGATTACTTTCTACCAACTATCTAACAGAGGTAAAACAGAGACATAACAATAACACAAAATAAAGCAATTATAATGTGAAATGGTATGGCTCTCTTCATGGTGATCTCCATCTCCACAAAGTCTGTAATCTGACTCGTGTCAACTCTTGTCACGTGCCGCCTTACACCATGTAGCCGACTTGTACATTGACTTGCATGTCATCCAGATTCTCCAAACAGCTACAATAGCTAGTAATGTAAATTGCATAGAGAATCCGACATGCAGGTCGTTATACAATAAAATGACAGCACCTAGGCTCCAACCGGATGACAAAAACCGTGATACACAGATCACGTATGGATTACACACATCACATGCACATAAGCCATACCATTCACAACATCATCCTATAGAAACAAGTTATGCATAGATACGATATCTACCGGCGTTGTGAAACTCGCAACGACATCTAAGGCACTACGACAGGGCGAAGCCGGTGGTCCCGCTAGTCGGATAGCGGGCGGGGATCGAAGGGGCAGCTCCCCTCGCGGGTGCGGGCAGGGCCGACGATTTTTCTGAAAAACGCAGATCTCATCTACATTCCGGACATGGATTTCGACATCGGATAAAACAATTTTACCCAAATCCGATCCGGACTCCGATTCGAGCAAACTCTTTGATCTTCGATCACCGCATCCGGGTTTACGTGTCACAGTCTACCCCGATGGCGGAAATCAACCGATAGGGGTATGTCGTTCCACGACCTTAGCAGTATGATCATGGAAAGCGGATCATCCAATTCCTCGAGTATAGTTGATCCAATCAACCTCGTACAAAACCGATCTATCACATAGATCGACCACCAAAACATCAATTAGATCCAATCTAACGCCAACCACATATCACATATGCATGATCTCGAGCCTAAAACCAGAAGCTAACACTATGATACCACTGTTGGGCCAAGCAGAGATAAACAAAAAAAATCCCTACGCGGTGGTCCTAAGATCCAACTGAGGTAGAAGGCCACGAGGGTTACCACTAGACGCATAGTTCCGGAATCGATGAAGCATGTCGCTTGATGCAGTGCAGTCCTCACGATCCGTTCCAGTTCCACGCGTCACGATCCGTTCCAGTTCCACGATCGTCGAAGTGCTGAACGTACAACACCTCCGCCAGTATCCACACGTACGAGGAGGAGCACCGGCGGTGGACTGCTAGGTCCGGTACGGCGGCCACATGGCGGACTTGGGCTAGGGTTTCCAACACATGGAGTGACCTAACCTTGTGCTCTAAGCACCTGCGCCCCAGCTTATATAGGGAGTGAAAGTGGGCTCCACTCACTTGTGGCCCATTCACTAAAAGGCCTATATTAGTCACTGTGAGTCCAACTCACTGACTAAGTCCATGTCTCTATTTGGGTCCAACCCAAATAGATTTCCTGTTTGGGTCTAACCCAAACTTGCTCTCGCTCTTAAGTGTGTGACCCGACAGGCTCATGGTAACTCGGACATGATCCGAGTCTCACTCGTGACCGATCAGTCGGTAGCGGCTCCTAGCAGAACGTGCCGACTCCCAAGTATCAAAGAGTCATGACGACTTACCTTCCAATGTGACTTTCTTCTGAGTCCCTTTTGCCTCATGATATACCTTGTCGTACTATAGGCGAATTATCGTCATCCCTTAAATAGTCCGACTCTCTTTCTCGATCCGAGATAAGTGATTCATTTGACTAACTCTTAGTCGGTCGCCTCGGTTAACGCTTAACCGAGTCACTCATGGCCATGCTTTCCGAATCATATCTTCCGAGAGGGCCCAAATAAAATCTCTCCAGATGGAGGGGAAAAATCTCGTCTTGGTTATTCACATCACACAGCTTGATTCTCAGTCGACCCGAACTCCGCCTTTATAACTGCACAGTGACGAAACAACGTTTGACAGAACCTAAGTCGGTGATCCTCAACTCGGATTGTGCAATAACCTCAGGTCTAAGGATTACATTGATGGAGGCATGCAAATGACGACTTGTTCCGTTGCATCCCAATATGGGTCAATCCAACTCGCTAAACTCTTTAGTCGAATCCGTGTAAGTCGGAATAGCATCTCCATGCCCATGACAAGTGGAACCGAGTCATCTGCCGACTTTCACATTAGTCTAAGTTGTGTGTCCAACACAACCTCAATGACGAAGGACAATTAGTATGAACAACATGAATATGTATTTCCACAATCGAATCACATATTCAGTGATACATATCAGTAGTTCATACATGGACAATAACCTTATGAATACAATGCGAATAACATCATACATGATTGCCTCTAGGGCATATTCCCAACAGTAGTTATCATCTTAAGTGATGATTAAGATTGGCAAAGGAACTTAGGGTTCCAATTGCAGAAGTCACATAGGTTTAACAACCCATGTCATCAGTGATTCTAGCGCCGTATATTACGCGTTAACCATGAGATTTGGAATGGGACAGAGAAGTCAGTTGTATCTTCTTCCTTTCATATGGAGGCAAGATGACCTTATCGTGACGCTGGGATTCCTTGCATGGATCCAGCATATGGGTGGGTACCCTTAGGCCCCACGATTTTGGTGTCTTGATTATCTATGAGTGGCTGCCAGAGGTATAGTCAGACCTTTATGGACGTTGCCATGGGCATCACCAGCTCATAGAGTCTTCGGGAACTCATCAGGGTTATAGCTTACCCTAAATTGGGGGCTTAATGGAGATGGAGCTCGGCCTAGAGGATCGTGTAGACATATGGGATCACGAAGAGGGCAGCGATTGGCTTGGATCACCTACTGGGCCCCACATCAAGAAATTGTGGACGGGAAAGTATGCTCGGTTGTGCAACAAGGAGTTGATCTCTCATGGGTAAAGCAACGCACCTCTGCAGAGTGTAAGAACTATAACTTGTTACTCCCTCTTCCGGGAAGGAGCTACGAACACGGCAGGAAAGGAACTCCATGAAGTTCTGGTCAACCTGTGAAGGCTGATGGGCATAGTTTTGATAATAAAATCAATTTTTGAAGAAATGTTTACGAAAACTGCATATCGCTAAGGACTTATAGTCCGAGGTGGTTTATAGAGCATCAAACTTCCCACTTTGTATATAATGAACTTGCTAGGTAACACTGTTACTCACTCTTTCCTTTGAACCCCTGCTTAGACTCTGAGAATCCAGAAGACCCTTCAATGTACGCAACTGAAGGACAAGAGGATGTCTACTATGAAGAGCCAGACCTGTCCCGAGGAGTTGAAGGGGTGGACTACGAGATGCGCTACGGAGTGGAGGGCAACGAGTCTGTGTAGTTGCTTTAGTTATTAGTAAAACAATTGAGCCGAGCAGCATAACCTTTATAGAATAAGTCGCTGAGCTCAATTTGGAATATGAGTTTGGATTTTATATCTTCCGCTGAAACTACTTAAGTTTGGTTTGTAATTTTATAATGCTTGAAGTTTGGGAACTCTTGGTTTGTAATAATCAAGTGTGTATGTTTGTAATATGGACCCGCAATGTTTCTGTTGTACCACTCTGAGGGATGTGATATTTACGGAACGGTGTTCTGTGAATGTCATGTCAACGACTATAGTGTACTACACATGCAGTGGTATGTTGGGTCACCACAGCTGGTATCATAGCAATTGCTTTGACCTTAGGTTGGAAACCTAGTAAAGGGAAATAACTGTAGGAGTCTAGGAGCAACGGTAAAGAGTTCTGTAGATTATATGATGAATATTCAATTAGGAATATTTTGTTATATTATTTAGTGCGATAATTCTTTATCATGATGCATCATTATAACAAATGAATACTAATTACATTAATTTCTATTGTTTATATATAGTGGAAATGGCACCAAAGTTTCCAAAACAGACTTTGGCAAGGAAAGAAGAGACTCTCAATGACTATCATGGGGATTTAACTGAACAGCTTCGAGAACTTCTGAGGGTTTTTGGTTGCTCAACTAATATCCCAGTCAATACCATTACATATCATGATGGGCAAATGTTAGCCAAATATCGTGTTAGCATCCAATTACCAAAGAAACTTGGTTATATCACGATTTACCTATGGGGGAAGGTAGAAGTCACCTAGCAGCATATCATGTTGCTATTGTGGAGGCGATAGCCAATGTTCGGGAACACAAAGCAGAAGAGTTAGCTAGAAGCACATATTTTGTGATTCCTCATGACTCTATAGACGAGGAACCTGAACCGGATCATCTTACTTTAGTAAGGAAGCATCCAAAATTAGCTTCTAAGTTTATGGATTTGTATCGGCTGATGGTTGGGTCTTTGTATAAGTCACATCAGTTTATTGTAGAAGATCAGGTTGATATGTTAGAGGATTTAACGAATCCTAAAATAAGGGAGAAGTTAGCCTCTAAACTGGAAAATGAAGCGGTGGATAGGGGTAACCCAGTTTTCAAGGATATACCTATAGATCCAACATCTTTTACACCATATCCTTACTCACCTATACCAGAGCCTACTAGATATCCTGATGAGGGCACTAGTCATCCAGTACCACATAGTTCTTGGGGAACTAAAGACTCGGAACCACCTATTGGAAATTCCGAAGGATGGAGGTACGGATCGATGGATGGATCTGCCGAGAATCCTATTCCTGTGAAAGATTCAGTTGGAAATAGCGGACAGGCTAGTCGTAGGGGCGTGAGATCTTATTCCGTTGATGGAAGAGATGTCCATGTGGAAGACGTAGAACCCGATGAGGAAGATCCTGAAGAAAGGGTGTTTGAGTCATTAGAACATTATCCAACTCCAGATAATATGCACTATACAATCATAACTGAGGACTATCGTACCCAACAGAGTACTTGGGGGGCAGCAGAAGGGGAATATTCTGTTGATTCCTCCAGAGTCAGGATGTAGGAGATGGATGAAGAAGATAGTGATGAGGATGACTCGGTTGATGCTTCAGTTGAATTGGAAGGAATGGATGCACTTCAGTTGAATGATGTGTCAAGTCCATAAAATTCTGATACCGAGTATCGTCCGTCGAAGAGGCAAGTCGTTCCACAGATGGTGCGTCGTAGTTCATGTCAGCAGGGTTGTACTCCGGGTATGTACGATGAATGACGCAACTTCTGGGGAGTGTGACTTTGACTTGTAGTATTTTCGTAGAGTGCGGGGGTAAAAGTCTGAGGACTTGATGTAAATAAATAAGTGGGATAGAATCCACATGAGTTTGTAACGTTTGGTTAGTAAGGGTTTGTAACCATGTTGTATCAATTATGTGGCTTGTAATGTATAATATGTGTGTAATGCATATTTGGTTATTATTTGGATCTTGTTTTCCATTGTGTGACTAGCTTTGTGCATGAAGTTGAGCTCAGAACACATATGCATGATGTAATTATGAGTGTTCGCTTTATGTTACAGGACTAGGGGGTATGGAAATGGGTGTATAAAACGAGACTGAGTAGCAGCGCATGGAGCGCGAAGTCAAAGAAAAGGCGGATGAAGACGCTAGAATGCAAGCGAATTTACCACCACCACCAATGAGGCCACTGATGGAGCAGAACGTTATGCAGTACATGCAAATGATGCAAGAGTCATATAACAAATTTATGGAGGGGTTAGTAGACCATGTGGGACAGCCGAGGGCACCTCAAGGATGTGGTGTTAGTATCTCAGATTTGCAGGATACTGACGGCTCAGTGTTGATGTAGAGCTCGTTGGGAACACCAAGAGGAAGGTATGATGAGCACAGTAGCAAGTTTCCCTCAGTTATGAAACCAAGGTTTAATCGAACCAGTAGGAGCAAGGAAACACCCCAAAGGTGTTGCTAGCTGAGCCTTGGCAGGGCGCACTACCGGTGCTAGTAGCAACGTGGAGACCTGCACAACACAACCACAGAACTCTGTCCCCAACTTGCGACGAGGTTGTCAATCTCACCGTGTTTTGCTGAAAACAAAGGCTTAAACGTATCGAATGGAAAGAAGTAATAGTTTGCAGAAAGTAAACACAAAGCAGTAAATAGTTTATAGATTGTATGTAGAGAAAAGGACCGGGATCCATAGTTCACTAGAGGTGGCTCTCCTTAAGATAGATAACATGCTGGGTGAACAAATTACAGCGGGGCAATTGACAAACATCGAGAAAGCAATACATGCATATACTAATCATCTTGACTCCTTTGAGACTTGATTGGGCATTACAACATTATACATAGACCGCCATCCAACTGCATCTATGACTAATAATCCACCTTCATGTTATCATCCGAACCCCCTCCAGTATTAAGTTGCAAGCAATAGATTACTGCTTTACGAATTGCGTGTAAAGTAAACAATACGATTGTTCTATGAACAAAGGATTGTTGTTTTCTCCCTAGTAGCAACATCACATCTAGTACCTTAGAGATTTCTGTCACTTCCCCAGACTACCAGAGGCATGAACCCACTATCGAGCATAAATACTAACTCTTGGAGTTGCTAGCATCTACTTGGCCAAGATAGATACTAACAACGGAAATCATGCAAGATCACAAATAACAAAGACATGATAGAATCAATAATCAATCTAAAATAGCATCTCAATATCCATCGGATCCCCGCAAACACAACATGCAGAATTACAAATAGATGATCTTGATCGTGAACGGAGCTCACAAGATCTAGACATGAAAGCACAAAGGAGGAGAACCAGCCATCTAGCTACTACATGGATCCGTAGTCCAAGGATGAACTACTCGCGCATCACACCGGAGGCTTGCATGGTGATGAAGAAGGCCTCCAGGGTGAATTCCCCTCTCCGGCAGGTTGCCGGGAAGAGCTTCAGATCCCTCCCGGTCTAGGGATGGAGATGACGGCGGCTACATACTCTTTTGTGGATTTTTTGATCGGGTACTTAGGGTTTTCGTCCCGAGGGCATCTTATAGGCAGAAGGGGAGGCCGAGGGGGTGCCATAGGCGGCCAGACCACTCCCTGGCGCGGGTCAAGCTGGGCCGCGCGGCCAGGTGGTGTGGTGGCCCCCTAGCCCCTCTCCGTCTCGTACTCTAGCATCTGATGACTTTCGAAAAAATAGGCACTTTGGCTTTTGTCCCGTCCAATTCCGAGAATATTCATTTTCTGACTTTCCTGGAACCAAAAACAGCAGAAAATAGGCAGCTGGCACTATGACTCTTGTTAATAGGTTAGTCCAAGAAATCTTATGAAAAGTACTCCAAAGTGTGGACAAAACACAAGAAAGTGGATAAAACCAATCATGGAACATCAAAAATTATAGATACATTTGCAATGTATCAACATCCCCAAGCTTAACTCATGCTCGTCCTCGAGTAGGTAAGTGATAAAAAGAAAGAATATTTTTTCAGGTGACATGCACCATCAAAGACTCGATTAAAGTATTTGTAAAACATTCAAAGCTGGGATCAAAGTACTTCAATCATAATATGAAAGACAAAGTTCTAGCAATAAGACAAAGAAACTATGATGCAACATGAAAAGGCACAAACAAAAGATTCATGAATAATAATGCTTTGCAAGACGTTTGTTTGTTTCACATAAATAAAACATAGCATAATAGCATTCAGCTTGTCCCTCATAGAGTAGCAAAACATAAATGCATCGGACACCTTCAAAGTTCATAAGAGTGACTAGATACAAATAGTTTAAAGCAAGCAATATCAAGTTATGCATCAATAAACTAGTCTTGGGACAATGCACATAGAACTAAGAATGGCCACTATGCTCTCAAAGTAGGTGCATAAAGGTAGAAGGTGGAGACTCAATATATAATGGTGGAAGAAAGGCCTTCATAAAAGGAAGTAGGGATTCAAGTCTCATAAAGAGCTTCCAAAAATTATGGTACTTATAGCTTTCAGCTCTCATTACCCCTATCATAAGCATCTTTAAGGTGATTAAGGTTAAAGTGACACAACTAAGAGGATATGCTCGACAAGTTATAAACCGAAATCTCATGCCCCTTACTTACGAAGACCAATCCTCATGCTATTCAACTTTAGTACAAGTAAGCTCTTGTCATTGTCAGTACATGTGTATCATAAAGAACCGCCAACGGGGTACCCCTTGCACATGATACAAGAGCTATCCCATAATCAAAATGACAAGGCAAGCAGACAATGAGCATCTCAGCGATCTTTTTATTTGCTATTTGCATAGGTTTTTATTGAGGATGCTTCATAGAGTGCTCATTATGGTGTTCTTGCAAGTTTCCACCATGATTAGGCATGGATTAGGCTAGCGGCCCAAGCGTTTCTCTAACACACATACAAACTCCATGATCTTACAAGTTCCACTTTTATTTCACACTGCCGGGATCCATAAGCAAAAGAACATGATATCAACGGGGTACAAAGTACAAGTGAAATGTTGAAAGCGTTCCCCATGGTACATGGTTCTGATAATTTCAACTTATAAAGCGCAAGCATATATGCAACAAAGAAGGACCCAATGGTTCAAGTTTATTAGATGCAAAAAAGTAAAGTGTGCCATCAAGTTCGTGAGAGATTTAATCACTAGTTTTCTCATAACAAGTTTAATTTGGAAGGTAAACAAAAGCATGAATATACTTGGAATAACATAAGATAGTAGGTAGGTATGGTGGACTCTTTGGAATAACTTGGTTTAGGGAGTTGGATGCATGAGTGGAACTCATACTTGGTTGTGGAGGCTAGCAAAAGAGTGGGAGCGACAAACTAAGAGAGCAGTAATGGCCATAATCATGCAGAGCGACAAAACATCATTGATCAAAGTATAAAGTGATACTACAAGTTGAAAACTAAAGGATCATCAAGGCTATGGTGACTTGAGATAGTCATAATCATGGTGTGAGCATGCGCCAAGTCAACCCAAATAAAGTATCAAAGGAGAATACCACTATACTATGCTTTAATATGCTAAAACAACGCATGATTCATCCAAGGAACACTAAGCAATCTCAATTGTTTATAACAAGTCATGCTACAGCAGAGAATACTAAACATAAAGCCAAAACAATATCAAGCATGGCATGACAAAGCATAGGCCACAGTAAAAAACGAGCTCTTTTTACCACAAAAGCATGAAGTTTCGAACTCTTTTCCAAACCAAACCAAACTATTTGCAAACCAATGTATGAAATAGGTGGTCCAACCAATTTATTCAGAAAACTAATAAAACCAAGCAAACAAAAAACCAAAACTAAAACGAAAAAGAAGACGCTCCAAGAACAATACAACTGTGCATGAAACAATAAAAATGAAGCGTTTGGAAGAAACCTGGGATTTTTATTGATGAAGAAGGGGATGCCTTGGGAATCCCCAAGCTTTGACGCTTGTACTTCTTGGATATTTCTTGGGTTGACACGCGTGGAATCCCCAAGCTTGAGCTTTAGTCCATCCTTCATCTCATTACTCATTCCTTCCATACACCTGAAATTTTTCCGTCATACAAAACTTCACACAATCTTTATTAGCAATATTAGTGCACTCAAGATAAAAAAGGTCTTAAGGTTCAGTTCTAACACCAAATAAACTTCCATTCTAACACTAGCTACTGTAGCACTTCCCTCAAAAAGCTCAATTCCCTAAAAGAACTAAAAAAGGAACCAACAAGAAGCAAATGCAGAAAATGGCAGAAATCTGTCAAAACAGACCAGCAGGTAAAGACAAAATTTTTCAAAGGCCTTATGTTGCTCAAATCAAAAAGTGTTGAACTAAAGAAAGTTATATAACAATCTGGGTCAGAAGCACAAACATTCACACCTCAAAAAGACGTACAGAGATTTTACATGAATTTTTATGGTGAAGCACAGAAATCTGTTTCGGCACAGCAACTTTCCCAATCATTACTTCTCTCTCATTAGAGGTTACTCTTGACACAAAAAGCAAATAAAAAGGATAAGGAGCGGTTATTACTGAAGTAATAACTTCCAAGACTCATCTAAAACTTTTGGGTTATCTCCCAATAAGTACTTTTCTTTAACGCCTTTAAGTTAGGCATAAGAAGCAAGAAAGAATCAAGTATTCTCAAATGAAGAAGCATTAAGACCAAATTTCTTGCCCTTACCTCTCTTGCTTTTATTCTTAACCTTGGGGAAAATATGATTGTTTGGTGGAGAAGAAAGGTGCATGGTCCCCTTTCCCACATCTATTATTGCTCCAAGGAGTTCTAATAGGTACCTTCCAAGTGTAATTTGTCCTTTTCCTGCACATTCAATAACAAAATAATCAGTAGAAATCATTTTCCCAAGGATCTTTGTAAAACCTCCTTCAGCTATTCCAATAGGTAATATGGTAGCATTATTAGCAAGAGATATTTATTTTCCTCCTTAGTAAGACCCCAAACATTCAAAAATTCATAAATATCTTTGGGCATAAGACAAAATTCAGACATGATATCACAGCGGGCTTGAAAAGTTTCAGTGTTTATCTCAATCTTTACTGTGGGGAGCCACTTTGATGGTTCAGAATTTATTGGAACATAATTGTGATGCTCCCTAAGCGTATTATAGCAATTTTTTAAGCTAGTAGTGCTAGTCTCAAGAGTGTTCAATCTAACAAATATTTTTGCGAAAGAAATATCAGTTTGGCTAGGCAAGTTGTAAGTAAGGATCAATTTCTTTATAGCATCATCTTCATTACATTGGGGGAAATCTCCTCCTACAACAGCATCTAAAGCATATCTATAGCAAAGAGCAATTCCAAGGTAAAAACTACTAAGGAAAAAGCTTTGAGTCATTTTAGGCTCAGTTTTTTTATGTAGATCAGAGATTTTAAACCAAGCTTCCTTGAAGCTCTCCTCAATTCCTTGTTTAAAAGTGAAAATCATTTCCTCAGGTAACATAGTGATTGGATCAAGGCTAGACATAGTGGCAACTTAAGAAAGGAACTAATTTTTTTGTGTTTTTGAAAAAAGAAAGCAAACTTGTAAAACTATTTTTGTGTGTTTTTGATAACAAAACAAGCAAACAAAGCAAAAAGGAACTAAGAAAAACAAAAATAACAAAGTAAAGAGATTGGTTATGAGGGACTCCCCTTGTGAAGATGTCCTTGAATCCCCGGCAACGGCGCCAGAAAAATGCTTGATGGCTCAGTGTTTATGTAGAGCTCGTTGGGAACCCCAATAGGAAGGTATGATGAGCACAACAACAAGTTTCCCTCAGTTATGAAACCAAGGTTTAATCGAACTAGTAGGAGCAAGGAAACACCCCAAAGGTGTTGCTAGCTGAGCCTTGGCAGGGCGCACTACCGGTGCTAGTAGCAACCTGGAGACCTGCACAACACAGCCACAGAACTTTGTCCCCAACTTGCGATGAGGTTGTCAATCTCACCGTGTTTTGCTAAAAACAAAGGCTTAAACGTATCGAATGGAAAGAAGTAATAGTTTGCAGAAAGTAAACACAAAGCGGTAAACAGTTTATAGATTGTATGAAAAGAAAAGGACCGGGATCCATAGTTCACTAGAGGTGGCTCTCCTTAAGATAGATAACATGCTGGGTGAACAAATTACAGTGGGGCAATTAACAAACGTCGAGAAAGCAATGCATGCATATACTAATAATCTTGACTCCTTTGAGACTTGATTGGGCATTACAACATTATACATAGACCGCCATCCAACTGCATCTATGACTAATAATCCACTTTCAGGTTATCATCCGAACCCCCTCCGGTATTAAGTTGCAAGCAACAGATTATTGCTTTACGAATTGCGTGTAAAGTAAACAATATGATTGTTCTATGAACAAAGGATTGTTGTTTTCTCCCTAGTAGCAACAGCACATCTAGTACCTTAGAGATTTCTGTCACTTCCCCAGATTACCAGAGGCATGAACCCACTATCGAGCATAAATACTAACTCTTGGAGTTGCTAGCATCTACTTGGCCAAGATAGCTACTAACAATGGAAAGCATGCAAGATCACAAATAATAAAGACATGATAGAATCAATAATCAATCTAAAATAGCATCTCAATATCCATCGGATCCCCGCAAACACAACATGCAGAATTACAAATAGATGATCTTGATCGTGAACGGAGCTCACAAGATCTAGACATGAAAGCACAAAGGAGGAGAACCAGCCATCTAGCTACTACATGGATCCGTAGTCCAAGGATGAACTACTCACGCATCACACCGGAGGCTTGCATGGTGATGAAGAAGGACTCCAGGGTGAATTCCCCTCTCCGGCAGGGTGCCGGGAAGAGCTTCAGATCCCTCCCGATCTAGGGATGGAGATGACGGCGGCTATAGACTCTTTCGTGGATTTTTGATCGGGTACTTAGGGTTTTCGTCCTAATGGCATCTTATAGGCGGAAGGGGAGGCTGAGGGGGTGTCGGAGGCAGCCAGACCACCCCCTGGTGTGGGCCAGGCTGAGCCGCGTGGCCAGGTGGTGTGGTGGCCCCCTGGCCCCTCTCCGTCTCGTACTCTCGCATCTGATGACTTCCGAAAAAATAGGCACTTTGGCTTTTGTCCCGTCCAATTCCGAGAATATTCATTTTCTGACTTTCCTGGAACCAAAAATAGCAGAAAACAGGCAGCTGGCACTATGGCTCTTGTTAATAGGTTAGTCCAAGAAATCATATGAAAAGTACTCCAAAGTGTGGACAAAACACAAGAAAGTGGATAAAACCAATCATGGAACATCAAAAATTATGGATACATTTGCAATGTATCAGATACCAGGCCTTTACCTTTTGCATCCGCTCCAGAACCAATGGATGTAGAGGATTGGTTAGCAGATACTGAAAGAAAGTTGAAAACTGTAGGATGCAATGAGGAAGAGAAGTTGAGATATGCAACACATCTATTTACCGGACCTGCAGCAGCATGGTCGGAGGGTCAGTTAGCTATGAAACTTCCAGGAAGAGAGTACAACCGGGAGGAGTTCGAGCAAATATTCCATGAATATCATGTTCCGGAAAGTATCATTGAGCTGAAGCGTAGGGAGTTTGAAGAACTGCAACAAGGTTACTCCAGTGTCATGAAGTATATCCGGGAGTTCAGTGATTTAGCTCGTTATGCTACTGAAGAAGTTAGCACGAAGGCGAAAAGGAAGAAGATGTTCATACATGGACTAAATCCATTTGTGAAGATGCAGTTGAGGCTTGCCAACACCCAAACTTTTCAACAGTTGCTTGATGCAGCTATAACCTTTGAGGATGATTACAAGAATGTCCAAGAGGAGCGCAGGAAGAGAGCCAAGAAGGAAACAAAGAGGATTCAGGCAAGTAAACCCAAGACCAATCTGGAATTTCCACCAAGAAGCATACCCTTTAACAACAACAACAGGGGTAGCAACAATACTACGGGACAATTCAATCCTAGAAGGAATGTCATATGTCATAATTACAAACTCCCGGGACATATCAGTAAGGATTGCCAGAAACCAGTGATAATTTGTTTTTGTTGTGGTCAAAAGAGTCATATCAAGCCAGAATGCCCAAGTAAGCCACCCGGTGGTTGGCCCACCAAGAGTGGAGGCCAAGCCAGTGGAGGCGGAGGTGGACCGCTAAACAGAGGAGGAAGCTATGGCAAACATGATAGTGGCAAGAGAGGTATACCTACTGGAAAGCTGAATTGTGCAACCTTGGAGGAGGTGGATAACTCGGATCAAGCGGTGTTAGGTACGCTCAATATTCTCACAAACCCTAGAAAAGTTTTATTTGATACCGGTGCAACTACTTCTTTCATATCTGAGGAATTTTGTGATAAATTCGATATTAGAAGGGCACCGTTAGAAAAACCTATGACCGTAGTTACCGCAGGAGGGATCGTAGTAGTTAGAAATATTAAACTAAACCAAGTCATCTCAATCTGTGGTTAAACCTATTATGCGAATCTTTATGTGATCCCATTAAAAGGAATAGCAGTAGTGCTGGGAATGGATTGGATGACTGACTATGGAGCTCAAATCAATTGTGAGGATAAAACAGTTTCAATCAGGTCTCCAAGTGGCGGAAGGATAGTCTATCAGGCAGATAAACATAGTCATATCATGGTAGATCTATAGTTGAACTCAATGAAGTCAGTCAAGTTGGAAGACATTCTGATGGTGAAGGAATTTCAAGATGTTTTTCCAGCAGAGTTACCAGGAATGCCACCTGATCAGGAAATAGAGTTCACTATTGACCTGATACCTGGTACAACACCAATAGCTCAAGCACCATATAAGATGGGGCCAAAAGAATTAAAAGAACTTAAGGAACACATTGATGAATTAGCCCGGAAAGGATTCATTCAGGAAAGTGTATTTCCGTGGGGAACTCCGGTGATCTTTGTGGATAAACGGGATGGAGGACGAAGAATGTGTGGGGATTACAGAAATCTCAACAATGTCACCATTAAGAACAAGCATCCATTGCCAAGAATTCAAGATCTATTTGACCAAGTCAAGGGAGCTGGAGTATTCTCCAAGATCGATCTAAGGTCAGGATATCATCAAATAAAAATTAAACCTGATGATGTTCCTAAAACATCATTTGTCTCGAGGTATGGACATCATGAGTATTTAGTCGTACCTTTTGGTATGACCAATGCCCCGGCAATATTCATGAATTTGATGAACAAAATCTTCATGCCTTATTTGGACAAGTTTGTCATAGTATTCATTGATGACATTTTGATAGACTCTAAAGATAAAGAAGAGCATGCAGAGCATTTGAGAATAGCATTGCAAATCCTAAGAGAACACAAGCTTTATGCTAAGTTCAGTAAGTGTGAATTTTGGTTGGACGAAGTAGAGTTTCTTGGTCATGTGATCAGTAAGGATGGAATTGTTGTAAATCCATCCAAGGTTCAATCAGTATTGGAATGGAAGGCACCAACCAATGTTAAGCAAACCCGAGGTTTCCTAGGTATGGCCGGATATTATCGGAGGTTCATTGAAGGTTTTTCCAAGATAGATGGACCAATGACCAAATTGTTAAGGAAGAACACACCGTTCATATGGGATGAGAAGTGCGAGGCGGGTTTTCAGGAGTTGAAGACCAGATTAACTACCGCACCAATTTTAGCAATTCCAGAACTAGGAAAAGATTACACAATATATTGTGATGCATCCAAGGAAGGATTAGGTTGCGTGCTTATGCAAGATCGTAAAGTGATTGCTTATGGATCTAGGCAACTAAAACCACATGAAGTGAATTATCCAACCCTTGATTTAGAGTTAGCAGCAGTAGTCTTTGCTTTAAAAGGATGGAGACATTTTCTCTATGGGGCAAGATGTGAGTTATACACTGACCATAAAAGTCTCAAATATTTCTTTACTCAAAAGGAATTAATTATGAGACAGAAGCATTGGTTGGAGTTAATTAAACATTATGATCTAACAATCAATTATACCCCTGGAAAAGCAAATGTAGTGGCAGATGCTTTAAGTCGTAAAAGCACAGATACGCAACCCATGAGTAGAGAACTGCCAAAGGAATTACAGATGGACTTGGAAATGTTGGAAATACAATTTATAAGTACAACAGGTCTTGGAGGATTAGCTACCATGCGGGTGATTGAGGAACATAGTAGTGATCTTTGACATGAAATCTTTAGACATCAAGATGAAGATCATTTTATAGCTGAAGAAGTTTGAAGAATTTCTCAAGGTCAAACATCAGCTTTTCACTTAGGAGATTATGGATCTTTATGGTTTCAAAACCGTCTTTGTGTACCATATGTACAAGAAATTCGGGAAGTGATACTTCAGGAAGCTCATGAAACACCATATTCCATACATCCAGGAAGTACCAAGATGTACATGGATTTAAAAGAGTTATTTTGGTGGAATAATATGAAAAGAGACGTTGCAAGGTACGTATCTGAATGCCATACTTGCCAAAGGGTTAAAGCAGAACATCAAAGTCCAGCAGGACCATTACAACCTTTGGAAATTCTAGAATGGAAGTGGGAAGAAATTGGTATGGATTTTATCAGAGGGTTACCCATGACACTGAAACGGAAGGATATGATATGGGTGATTGTCGATAGACTCACAAAAAGTGCTCATTTTATTCTAGTAAATCAAAAGGATAATGCCAAAAAGTTAGTAGAAATTTATATCAAAGAAATTGTAAGCAAGCATGGGGTACTCAAGAAGATTGTGTCAGATAGAGGATATGTGTTTACATCAGCATTTTGGAAACAATTACATGCAGCACTTGGTTCAAAGTTGGATTTTAGCACAGCTTATCATCCAGAAACTGGAGGCCAGACAAGAAGGACCAATCAAATTTTAGAGGACATGCTTAGAGCTTGTGCATTAGATTTTGGAGGTTCGTGGGAAGATCATCTACCATTGGCAGAATTTTCCTACAACAATAGATATCAAAGTAGTCCGAAGGCAGCACCTTACCAAGTACTATACGGAAGGAAGTGTAGGTCACCTATATGTTGGTATGAACTGGTGGTAGCAAGGAATTTGCACCAGACTATATCAAGGAAAAGCAAGATATCATTGATATTATCAGGGATCGATTGAAAATAGCTCAAAGTAGACATAAGAGTTATGCTGATCAAAGCCGGAGATCATGGCATCCAGAAGTGGGGGATATGGTATATCTCAAAGTAAGTCTGATGAAGGGAGTAAAGAGATTTAGAGTCAAAGGAAAACTAAGCCCAAGATATATTGGACCATTCAAGATACTGAGTCAGAATAGAACAATAGCTTACGCTTTGGAGTTACCAAAAGGCTAGCTCAAGTTCACAATGTTTTCCATGTTTCACAACTCCGAAAATGTCTTAAAGTTCCCGATGATGCCATCACACATCAAGAGATTGAGTTACAAGCAGATTTGACATATGTAGAGAAACCCTGTAAGATTTTAGAGGAGAACTGGAAAAGGTTGACAAACAGGGCAATCAAATACTGCAAGGTACAATGGGAGCATCACCCAGAGCGATAAGCCACATGGGAGAAAGAGGATGACTTGAGGGAAGCATATCCAGAACTATTCAGGTACATATCCACAAACTTTGGGACGAAGTTTAATTTAAGGGGGGGGGGTCTGTAACACCCCAGCATTAGGATCTGACGAAGGGTTGAATTAGGAATCCAAGTTCGTGCATGCATGCATCTGTAAAATCAGGTAAATTTTTCGTCAAACAAAAACCTAAAGGGATCAAAGTTTCTTTTGCTAACTGGAGGTAGGTATAGCTCTGGTTAGTGGTTGTTATGAATTTTGACATGACCTTGGGGCATTATTAGGCTTTCACATGATCTAATTATCTCAGAAGTCATGTACTTAACTTCTCAGAAATCACCCAAGTGGGGTGTATCCATCCCAGAAGTATTTAGATGAAAGTCAATGACCCAGCTTTACAAACAAAGCCAAGATCTCAGCCTATGCATCATAGATCTTGGATATAAACTTAAATCTCCACATTCCTACATAACAGCAGCCTTAGAACAAGATTTCAGGGCACATCTCTTAAAGAGTAACACCTCTGAAATCTAATGATCTTAAGGATCTATATTTAACAGTGAGGATGCCAATCATTTTCTTAAAGAATTTAAGAATCATTAGTTGATACCATGCATCAGAGCACATCTATGAGGGATAGCTAGTAACAAACTTAATTTTACTTAGCTATGCCTCAGACCAGCATCATAGGCTAATAGATTTGTAGCACCTTAGGATAATAAAGCCAGCAGAAGATTTCCATTCATTTATCCTAGCCATACTTGGACACATATAGAATTTAGCCAATAGAAGTATGGACACTTGTGTACCATTCTAAAGAAGGTGTCACAAGTATAACTTCTAAACCAAGCAGATGATATACTTAGATTTCATCAGTAACTTGTAGTTAGCTAACTAATCATTTTCCTAGAATGGACACTCAGGAATCATAATCATGGTTGCATATACATAATCAGAGAATCATAGGAGTATCATATTAACTCCAATCTGAAAGATCAACATGAACTAGTGTATAAAGATCAAGTGAACAATTACTGACAGTACCATTGTCAGTACTAAGATTAGGAAACAATAGTGAAATCCACATCACTAGAATAAGTGGATAAACATCCAGGACAGTATAACCGCTACAATTAGTCCTAATAAAGTCATCATAATCAAACCAGAGGGATGAACCCTAATCAAACCATGAACCCCAGTTAGGGATTGATCACCAGAAGCACACCGAGGCTATCGAGCAAGACAGAGGATAGAGGGCAAGAGGGGGAGAAGGAGAGCACTTACCCTCGGTCCTTGCTGTAGATTAGAAGAGGAGGCAGAGGGGCCGACGAACACACGGCGGCATGGGGAGCACCCGAAAGGCGCTATAACCCACGCCAGGCCATGGCAGCGGCTATCACCAAACCAGTGGTCGAACAGCACCACAACACCATCAGTAGCACCGCACTTCACCACAGGAGCAGAGGAGCAGTACATCGCCGACAATCACCTAACCCTAGGGTTTGGGGTGGAGCTAGCCTGACCGAGAGAAGAGTCTAGAGGCAAATCGAACAGGACCAAACGCCGGAGCGACGTCATCTACGTCACCATACATCACGGCAACGGCGGCCGGACCTGGCCGGATTCGTGCGCAGCGGCGGCAGTGAGCGGAGGAGGTGACCGCGTGAGCGAGAGAGAGAGAAGGGAGAGAAGTGTGCGTGCGTTGGGGTACTAGGCATGTGGGCAGCCCAGTACTACCCGGGTGGACTTAACCAGGCCAAGTGGGTTGGGTTAAGATGGGCCGGGCCAGCCCAATGGGCCCGGCCCGTATGCTTATAGGGTTGTTTAAATAAAATACAAATATGCCCCTGAAACAAAAACAACTTTAGAAAAATAAATAAAAATCTTAAAATTATAAATAATATATCTATGAACTCACAAAAATACTCTCTAATGAGTAAAAATAATCAATAGAATTTTTGGGCAACTAAAATTTAGGTTTATTTTTATTATTGTGCCTATTACTTTTGAATTTTATAAAAAAATATGAAACACTTTAAATTGAATAAAATCCACTTTTAAGATCCTAAATGAATATATTATTTTAGAAAAATACTAATTTGTATTTTTGAAAAGTAAATTTGGTGTGATAAAAATAAATCTTATTTCCTTAAAAAAAATTCAGAAAATATTTAAAAGGGTAATAAAATAAATTCATAGAATGATATTTGTCCTTTATTAATTAAATAAAATAGTAAACTTTTACTAAAAGGGTAAATCATGCAAAGAAGCAAATAATAAATCATTGCATGATATTACTATGCATTTCATATTACTTCTTTAAATATTGTCCTTACCGGGCAATAATGGTTCTTTGTAGAAACCGGAGCTCAAGGTCAGGTGGAAGCATCCGACTTCACTACCTTGCAGTCACAAGGCAAGTTCATAACTTTCTCATGTCCTTTGAAGAGTCTTTACCAAAGATATTGCAAATTGTGTGTTATCATCTATGATCTGGAGAAAGAAAATATTATATTCTCTAATAAATAAGATGTAGTTATCATCCTAAGTGATGATTAAGATTGGCAAAGGAACTTAGGGTTCCAATTGCAGAAGTCGCATAGGTTTAACAACCCATGTAATCGGTGATTCTAGCGCCATATATTACGCGTTAACCATGAGATTTGGAATGGGACAGAGAAGTCAGTTGTATCTTTTTCCTTTCATATGGAGGAAAGATGACCTTATCATGACGTTGGGATTCCTTGCATGGATCTAGCATATGGGTGGGCACCCTTAGGCCCCACGATTTTGGTGTCTTGATTATCTATGAGTGGCTGCCGGAGGTATAGTCAGACCTTTATGGAGCTTGCCAGTGGCATCACCAGCTCATAGAGTCTTCGGGAACTCATCAGGGTTATAGCTTGCCCTAAATTGGGGGCTTAACGGAGATGGAGCTCGGCCCAAAGGATCATGTAGACATATGGGATCACGAAGAGCGCAGCGATTGGCTTGGATCACCTATTGGGCCCCACATCACGGAATTGTGGACGGGAAAGTACGCCCGGTTGTGCAACAAGGAGTTGATCTCTCATAGGTAAAGCAACGCACCTCTGCAGAGTGTAAGAACTGTAACTTGTTACTCCCTATTCCGGAAAGGAGCTACGAACGCGGCAGGAAAGGAACTCCATGAAGTTCTGGTCAACCTGTGAAGGCTGATGGGCATAGTTTTGATAATAAAATCAATATTTGAAGAAATGTTTACGAAAACTGCATATCTCTAAGGACTTATAGTCTGAGGTGGTAGATAGAGCATCAAACTTCCCACTTTGTATATAATGAACTTGCTGGGTAACGTTGTTACTCACTCTTTCCTTTGAAACCCTGCTTAGACTCTGAGAATCCAGAAGATCCTTCAATGTACGCAACTGAAGGACAAGAGGATGTCTACTATGAAGAGCCAGACATGTCCCGAGGAGTTGAAGGGGTGGACTACGAGATGCGCTACGGAGTGCAGGGCAACGAGTCCAAGTAGTTGCTTTAGTTATTAGTAAAACAATTGAGCCGAGCAGCATAACCTTTATAGAATAAGTTGTTGAGCTCAATTTGGAATATGAGTTTGGATTTTATATCTTCCGCTAAAACTACTTAAGTTTGGTTTGTAATTTTATAATGCTTGAAGTTTGGGAACTCTTGGTTTGCAATAATGAAGTGTGTATGTTTGTAATATGGACCCGCGATGTTTCTGTTGTACCACTCTGAGGGATGTGATATTTACGGAACGGTGTTCTGTGAATGTCATGTCAACGACTATAGTATACTACACATGCAGTGGTATGCTGGGTCACCGCACTACTAGATGCTACTTCGGTTTATATCTAGTCTGACCGTACGCGACGTTCCGGTTGTTCACGACGCTACCGCTACGACTGCGGGGGGATGTTAGAGTATGATATGTACACGGTTATTGTGGTAGTTTAGGATAGTTAGGATTCTAGCCTAACTTGTATTGTACTCCAAGTTGATCCCTGTATGGCTATATATACTCGCTCATGAGGCTCAATAATATATCCATCATATTCCGCCAAACTCATACTCTTTCACAAAGGTTGCTAGCGATCAATGATAAAAGAGGTTGGCTGGGGATGCTGGGAAGTGTAGATTGTATGCATTGACGGTGGAAGAATTGCCCGAAGGCATGGCATGGGCAATATTGTGGTAGAAGTCATGATCCAACCATTGTACTTGAGGCGGTGGCATCGCAGGACTTGTGGATTTGACATTGCTTCTTCGGATTGCCAGGATCACTCAATGATATAAATGTATTGCATAGCTCCCCGTTGTTTGGAAAATTAGCTAATGGAGAAGCCTCGGCTTGCAACTTCAAGGTCAATGGACATGATTATAGCATGGGCTACTACCTTGCCGACGGCATCTATCTGGCTTGGTCAACATTTGTTAAAACTATCCAAACTCCGACGAACAAGAAAGAGGCCAATTTTGCACAAGCTCAAGAAGCATGCTGAAAGGACATTGAAAGAGCTTTCGGTGTTTTGCAAGCAAGGCTTGCGATTGTTCGGGGCCTTCTCGTTTTTGGGACAAAAAACCCTGCGTAACATCATGACATGTTGTGTGATTCTTCACAACATGATCATCGAAGATGAAAGAGATTTAAATTTAGAGTTATTTACGATAATGTTGAGACCCGTGTGCAACCACAAAGAAACCCCGGACGCATCCAAGCTTTTCTTGAGACCCATAGGAAAATTGAAGATGCAAGCACTCATCTCCAACTCAACAATGATCTCACCGAGCACCATTGGATGCTAGCCGGCAAGAGGTGATGTCCCAAAAAAAATCATTGTACTTGTAAAACGTGTGTAATTTGTACCATTCATTTATTTGTTATATTATTTGATTTGAACAATTGTTGTAATTTGATTCGTTGAATATTGTAATTTGGATCGTATTTGTTGTCCAAACTTTTGTTGCCGAAACTATTGAAACAATGTCTACGGTTCTATTTACAGTTCACCCCGCCGAGCAGTCCCCGTAAACCGGAACAATAAAACAGAATATGCGGCGCCGCCGTCCGCGAAGCGGGGAACCGTGGATTCAGCTCTCCAAACTCAGACGCTTTACGGTTTGCTATTTACGGGACAGGCTAGGGATGCTCTTATACTAAGAGATTTAAATATGTACCGAACCGGTCACCAAAAGCACTCCCTCCCTTTTTGGCTTTTTTCAAACTATGACCGACTCACCTACTACTTTCTTCTTTTTTTTGGAGGGAGACTCACCTACTACTCATCTCAACCTAGCTCGTTTGCCAAATAGGCCACGGAACAAGAGTTTCAGGTCGTTCGATGCTTTGGCCATGATGTGAACGGCACTAGGACTTAGTGGCAAGTCCATTTCCCTCAAAAGAAATAAAAAAATACTGGCAAGTCCATATATAACAGGTAAAGGTTGGCTCATGATTCTTGGTGACTCGGTGGTTTCTTCCTTGTGCGCCAGGTGAACCGGTCAAGTATGTTGATTCCGCTTTAAGGTCCGTTTGGAAGAACAGTCTGAGGCGTTGGTTGGTTCTGGTGTGGACGCGGATGGCAGTGGCAGATATAAATGGTCAATATTGTTCATCGCCACATAGGAAATTAGGAATGGTCGTTATGGTGCACGCCTTCACCAACAATTTCGTGGGTCATCTTTTGCGGCTTACTAGTCCTTGGACATGTACAGCGCCAGACAATGGGGGACCACCGCACGACTGCGCAGATTTTCTCGTTCTTGTTTCTTTTTCAAGGACACGCGTGAGACTTTTGCGTGTCTCCTATATTAAGATAGAAAGAGTTCAAACGCACAGGAGCATGACAAAGGAGCAGATCATCAGAACCGACCAACCTCCCAACTCCAAGTTTTGTTGTTTCTGTACCAAGTTTGTACTGGTACTTTGGATTTATCTGCACCTCATCAGCTTTCTTCTAAAGAAAATTTGTTACCAGCAATAACTAGAGTGTGTCGTATTAGAAACGTACTGGCCTAGTTCGTGTACACTGACAGTGTATTTCACTTTACCAGAACTTAGAACAAGCAGCTGGAAATGAACTTGCCGGTTCAAGACTGAAATCACATAAGGGAAAATGTACAAGTGGCAGCTGCTACACAACATAGAACAGAACCGCAACAATACACCCAGCCAGACGGTTAAGAAGCTGACAGCGAAACATCCAAAGCAACACAAAGTGTGGAACACAGGAGAAATAAAAGCGCACTGGATTTACTCCAACAGATAAAAGTGTGCAGCGAACGTTATCCAATCATGGGAAACATCTGCGATGAAACAACAGAACATGTGATGTATTTCAAGATCAGGGTCAAAACTTCTGGAGCTATGTACAGTTTGATCACGCAGCAATCGGCCATGAGACAGCAACACTTACAACAGTAGAAACAGGTGACGGGCAGTCTAAAACAGGCTTGGGAGGTTTTGGTTTTCATTAGGCTTTTCTCTACGGATAGGGTGAGTACTAAAAAGCGGAGAAAAGGCAAGGTTGCCCGCTACAGGCAAAAAGGGGGTTACCAGGGCTGAAACGGAATAGCGCTATCTATCGCTGATTTGATTCCCTATGGCAAAATAAGAGCACATTGCTAGTACAGATGATACAAGTATCACTAGCTGCCGAACCCAAATGGTGATTTACTCCTGCTGCCACCTTCGCCGTACTGTTCGTTCCATTTTCTCAACTCGTTCATGCTCGTGGCGTCGAAAGAGACGGATGGGCTCACCTGTCAGGTGGTGGAAACGATCAGATTTGCAACATGATATCCATGGGAACGCACAGCGCAGCCAGCAAACAGTAAGTTTATAATACCTTGGCTTTTGCTTGGATAAAGTCATCCAACTTTAAGGACCTTAAGGAAGTTTTCGTACTGCCCGCAGTCCCCTAAGAGAAGGTGGCAACCATGTGAGCAAACATGAAGGAGGACGCATGATGAATAAACTTAGAATGCAACAACCGATACCAAAAGCAACAAAATGACACCTTTTTTTCTTCTTCTAGCAGTTCATGAACTGGCCTGTATGCTGCAGCTATGCATAGGTTCTGCAGAAAAAGGCACCAACCGAGTTTATACCAAGCTACACACGAGTAAAATAAGTGGACAGGGAGTAATATGGTACGCAGGGGAGAAGATAGAACAGCTGTGGATGACTTAAGCATGGTACCTTCAAGTCACTCCCAGAGTAGCCTTCTGTTGCATTGGCTAGTTCGTCAAATCCAAATTCAGATTCTAGGTTTTCTTTGGCAAGTAAAACCTTAAGAATTTTCATTCGGTTCTGTGCATCTGGAAGGTCGACGTATATCCTATGAATCAATGTTGCAGACCATCACATTGTTAACACACCCAAGCTAAAGTACTCCCTCCGACCTATATTAGTTGACTTGGATTTATCTAGATCCGGATGTATCTAGTACGAAAACATGTCTAGATACATCCGAATCTAGACAAATTCAAGTCAAGTAATATGGGTCGGAGGGAGTAATATTTTGCCAGGCACAAGCACATAGATGCAGATTTTACCTCCTAGGCAAACGCCGTATTACTGCATCATCTAGATCGAAAGGGCGGTTTGTTGCACCAAGAATAAGTATCCTTTGACTCTCTTTGGACCGTAGACCATCCCAAGCTGCCATAAATTCATTGCGCATCCTTCTTGTTGCTTCATGCTCCATTGCACCACCTCTCGCACCAAGTAAGCTGTCAACCTACCATTAGCAAAACAAAATTGCATGAGAGTCAGGAGATTCCACGTGACCTGTTGAAATGATAAGGATGCCTTACTGAATAAAAATAACCTATTTCAGTTTGTTTGATCAAATCAAAACTCACCTCATCCACAAAAATGATGACAGGAGCTAGCCGACTTGCGAAGGAGAAAAGGGCTTTGGTGAGCTTTTCAGCATCTCCAAACCACTGTTGACAGAAAACAGATCGGATACTGAGTAGAGTTGTGAAGTGTTGAGTACATTCATCAAGTGAAATTCACACAAACGATGAACTTTGATATATGTAATTTCATTACAGCAGCAGGTACACACACAAGCAGGCTGAAATTGGTCTAGGAGCTAAGAAGAGATTTGATTGCTAGTGCAGCACAAATGGAACGGAAGACTAGTGCTATCTGAGAAACCATACATGATTATTACCAGTCTTTGTTTACAAAGAGAATGTCAAGTATTGTCAGTATAATTACTGCATCCGATAAAGCATGCTCGTTAGCGGTTACTTCCGATATGCTATCACCTATCAGACTGCACCTACAACTAATGGTAGATTTGATGTAGGAGGGGAGCTAACCATGCAAGTGCCTGTGAATAGGAAAACAAAAATGGAGAAGGATATCTTATTGCCAAATAGAAAAAAGGATTTTTCAGATCATATGGAAGTGGTTCATAATTGTCATTCCAATCTGTTGTCACAAAGAATATAATTCCTACACTCCCAAGTCAAAGGATGTTCAGATAATATGGAAGTCGAATACCTTTGATGTAAGACTAGAACCAGTTATGCTGATAAAATTTGCTCCAGCTTCTGTCGCAAGTGCCTTTGCCAAAAGTGTTTTTCCTGTTCCAGGAGGCCCAAAAAGTAGTATTCCTTTGCAAGGCTGAACAAAGGTCCATACAGACACATCGTGTTAAAAATACAACTATGAAACAAAGCTAAGCATACAAGAATACATCGAAGAGAAAAAAGCAAAATAACTTTTAGACTTTGCTTCAGAGATATTTCTTCTTTTATACAAGTGTTACAACAATTCTAATAGTGTTTCTTCATGGACTTAGCAACTTGATATATGAAGTTGAGTCAAATGATTCCACATTACCATCTCTGCTCTTTTAATGATTTAACTAATCTCAATAAGGTAAAATGCACCCTGGCATACAAGTATGCAACTAGCACTACCTAAGCAATTTATCTTGAACACCCAAAGCATGAGATCTGTGACCATACAAGAAAAGACCGACTTGGGAACGAGGGAATATGCGATAGGGTAAGGGTGGCGCCAATCAACAAGAAGCTAGTCCAGCACTGACTAAGGTGGTTTGGGCAAATCCAGCAGAGGCCTCCAGAAGCACCAGTTAGTAGTGGCATTCTGAAGGGTATGGAAAATATTAGGAGGGGCAGAGGACGACCAAAGTTGACGTGGGCGGAGGCGGTAAAAAGGGACTTGAGGGAGTGGAGTGTACCGAGAGATTTGGCTCTCGATAGGACTGCATGGAAATCAGCTATTCATGTGCCAAAATCTTAGTTTACTCGTTTCTTGTTGACTTTTTATCTCTTTTTTCTTGGTTGCCTTATGTTTTCTGTTGGGTTTCATATCTAGCCTACTCTAACTTGCTTGGGAAAAAGGCTTTGATGTTGTTGTTGTTGTACCCAAAGCATGAGCTCGTGAGGAATATTTTACTTACCTATTGGCACTATCACCATCACAGATATCAATAATGAAATTACCATAGGAATAGAACCTCTAAGCTGATAGCAATGAAATTAATTTTAAGGATAGCAACCCAATCAAATGTTTCATCAACTGCAAACTTGTAATGCTAGTGCTGGCTCACTACAGGTTTTCCAACTCACTAGAGGACCCATTAGGTACGTTCAGGACATCTTTTTTCTCTGATTTACTAGACATCCACAGAAAAACCTCTAAATTCTCCAAAAAATCACTAATTATAAGACAACATCATGTAATATTGAGTATTGACTGAGCTACAAAACAAACTCGCAGACGCATAGCACCAAGGCCCCACCAAAACTGCAAGTACCTTCTCTATGTATAGATTTGGAACTTAAGATAAAACTAAGGTTATTTCTGCATTATAATTCTATTATAGATATAAATTGGCATCCAAAGTAGTTTGTAAGCCCATATGGTAACGGGGGAAGATTCAATATCCAGAAGCCCAATATGCTACAGGTAAAATGGAAAGCATTATACCCTTAACAAGTTCCCACGTGAGAAAAGCTCTGGTCTCCTCATTGGAAGGGTGACAAGTTCATCAAGTGTCTTCTTGACATCCTCGAGAGCACCAATATCATCAAATTTAACTCCAATTTCATGGGGAGGTACAACTGCTGAAATGAAATTGCGCTCAAATTCATCTTTTGCCAACATCTGCAGCAAGACACTCATTGAGGTTGGGCATCAGCACAGCATAACGAACTTGCTAAATAAGAGCAAACACGACCAACTCTATGAAAGAACCATAACTTAAACTACCTTCATGTTTTCAGAGAGCTTCTTAGTTGAAGCCTCCTGCTCCATTAGTCTCTTGATTGCAAGCTCCAGACTTCAAATAAGGAAAGATAGCAACAGTCAGTCCCCAGCAAAAGATACGGTTGAATGCCCAGATCACTGAGGAAATACCTCTCTCGGGGAATAACTAGCTTGTCACCCTTTATGGAAGGATGAGTTGCTGACGACAAATAGTGACTTCTAGCCCATCCAATGACCTTCTCTGCTCCTGGATTCACAATACAAAGTTATAAATGCATGAAGTAACTGCCCTACTTCAACTTAGGTCAAATTATAAATGCATGAAATAACTGCCTTACTCCAACTTAATACACTTTTAAGTTCTTTGATAGCGTGATACGAAGTTCAGCACCAACACCCCACAAGCACTTGAAACAACAGGAAAACAAATACGAGCATATCCCGAGGATACATCTCCCACTGACCAAGATGAGGAATGGCTATTGCAGCTTGCTGGCCGCAAATTTGTCGCCAGATTTAGCAACTGTGGCATTTCCACAAGTGATCAACAATATGAGAACTGAGGAATGAGGAAAGGGTCTAGTTGGCCCAATTGGTATTTGGGTGATGGGGGAATTTCCAGTGATCAGTGTAAACAAGGTGGCATGCCATGCAGCAGATCCTATGTCATCGTGTACCAATAATGTTGGGGCCTCCAACCATGGCGACCACAGACAACAGGGTGAGGAGCACCCGACATAAAACCCTAGGGGGTGGATCTGGACTTCAACCAAAGAACGAAGGAGGGATAAATACACGGAGAAGTTGACACCTGTAGACTAACCCGTGTCGCTGCCTCCAAGCCACGATAATAAACACTAAAACCAACAAGGGGAAAACCACTTCACACAATGTGAAACTTAGAAGGTAAAAACCAATAACCTAAAAACCAGATCTATTAGAAAAATGTACATGACATGGGTCCCACATCATTAGCTATGGCGATGGTGAGCTGGAGAGGAACAGGGGATCTGGTAAGAGTTTGGGAGAATAGTAAGGGAAATATAGGGCAGAAAAGGAGTCCAGAGCAAACTAGAAGAATTTATAAGTTAAAAGAAGGTTAGGAAGGAGGATATTAATTTAGCATATAAGGACAATGTAAGGCCATTCAACTTCAAATTGTTTGGGCCTATGCCCACTGACTGAGCACAAATCACGTACACTGGTTGCAGTTAAGCTGGGTTAGTGTGCACATTGCAAATCAAGATTCGTTAACAAGAGTAATGATATGAGTTCAAACTACGGTTAGATCAATAAAATGGGAATGCATGCTAGTATGCCACCCGCAAACCAAACAATAATCATGAACTTCAATAAACTTTAAGTTGGACATTGTTTAATTCAAACTCCATCAGAACATCAGCAACACTGGCAATCGTGATTTCAGGGAAAAAGCATATGTGTCATAATATGGATCCAGTTAGCAGACTTACTTTGTTTTGTCAGAATAATGCCCTCTAACTTCACATGCAACAGATTTTCACATGATAACCCATGCTCTTCAAGTACCTGCATTTGCAAGTCGACTTATACAGGTAAGCACTTGGGGAAATGCCATGGAGTCATTTGTCATATGCAGGCCAAATAATGGAAAAGAAATGCAACTGATTATAATGACTAAGCTCAAATAGCTCTTCCAATACCTTGTGTACTTCCACAAGGTTATGCCTTGAAATGATTATTTTTTTGTCCTCCTCAATCTGGTTATTGAGAACTCTCAGTTGCTCATCATCCTGCAACATAAAAGAAAGCATCACACACTGTAAATACAACAGCATTAGCCAAGCTAGGCGGGCTTGCAGTTAGTAAGTTTTTGTGCACCGACGGTCACTGATGAAACAACAGATGCCGTCACTGGATCAACAGAGGAGTGTGGCCAACACTACGATTAACATGCCACTACTTTCAGGAACAGAGGACATAAATAATGTAAACTTTTTAATACCTTTGGAAGAGGAATAAAGAATCTATTTCCAAAGAGCTTTGTTATGCCATTAGACTTTGAAGGCTTCCGCCCCTTTAGTCCCCCTACCAGCCTCCTCAAGGATGATGTCTGAAAAAATACAAATTTCAAATTAGTAGGAACTAAACCAACTCTCTAAGACATTGTTACAAAGAAAAGTAGCGCAAAATTACCAGTGGAGACAGACGAGAAAGATTGTGAAACACCAGCGCCTTCTGTATTTATCCATAACAAAAGTAAGAATCAGAAAATATCTATTATATGAATGCAAGCATGTGAGAGTGGGACTGGATGAGTTTCTATCGCTTACCGGATCTTTATCTTTGGGTGCTGCCTCAAGTATGTTTTGCCCACATATCAACACTAAAGGTCCATTGAGCTGATCAAACATTTCCTCTACCTTTTCGATAAACTCTCTGCGTTTTGATCTTGGAACTGCCCTAGACAACCACTGTGAACTGTCCGGAAAGTAAACAATGGCTGGTTGAAGAGATGGCAGTGCCTATTTATTTAAGCAAAGAAAACCCAGAAGAGGTAAGTTTACTGAGCAGACGAGAGAGAACAGAGTGTCCGTAGCAGAGACTGGTAGTAAAAGGAAGCAAATGTATGCATGCAGAGAAAGGAAAAATCAAGGAAAAAATGTTTCACACAAAACATATTGTGTGACAAATTACCTCACAAAATGCTTCGATCGCGATATGCCAATCTTCCGCCTGAGTATCATGGTCATGCGCAATATCCTGAGCTAAAAGTACAAACACAATCATTGTTATAGTTGCAGGGTATTCAAACTGGATGTAGCTATGGATGCTTGGAATAGAACCATACTGTCAACCCAGTAAACTGATGATTTAGCATCTTGCTGTTCGACGTCTTCGTTAGCTTCATCCTTTTTACCATCAGCCAGCTTCTCGTCAGAAGGGTCGAATATAACAGCCACTTGATCACCATTTATCTCATATATCTCCCCACGCTGTCCATTTGATAAAGTTCTGCAATTTTAACAGTTGGAACAATGTTGAGTTATAAAACGGTTCACAAGAATTTGCATTTTAAGAATGTTAAGATATAAGCTATATTAAGCTTGTAATATCGAGAAAATGAAATGTGAAACCAAATCATACATCAGAAACAATGTCAATGTGGAATACCAAGATGGAAAGAAGCACAAGTGTTTATAACTACAAGCAAAAAATCAGACTGAACACACATAAATTATATACATCATCTATTTTATTTAAGCATAGCAAGCAAAGATTTCAACAGAGCTTACAAATGTTTCATAATATGCTCAAGAACAGCACATGGTTTCAATAGTTGATCCACATTAAATTATTTTGATGAGAAAAATCAAAACTTAAACATAGTCGGAAAGTAACATCTATCCAATTATCCCAAAGCGTGAAAAGCTGAAATGCGAATTAAACATGGAACAAGGCATGCATTCAAAGCCTTCAAAACCTATTTGAGACAAGATTTATCCACCCACCTGCCACTAATAAAGGTATAGGCATCTGCTGCTCCCTCTTGAGTAGGTATTTTCCCCAAAATGATCCTGTATGAGATGCATCATGATTAGCAAAAAAAGTTCAATTAGTAGCCATGTTAGATGAGAGGGAATGAACAATGCAAACATGTGCAACATGCCCTCCGGACACCTGCCTCCAATCTCACCAGCATTACTGAGCATGCATGCAGACAGAACTAACAACACAGGTATACACATGCACAAGAGCTCAAATGAATAGACATGCAAACCATGCATACACCTGGACCAGCAAGTACCCACGTGGCCAGTCCTACACATCCACAAAAAGGCCCACCCATCTACACATCCACATAAAGGCCCACCCATCTTTCTCCATGTGCTTGCTCCACAAGTGTCTCCATATGCATAGACACACATCTCACACAATTGCAGACCATGCATGGAAATACCCCTTGGGTGGAAAATCTGAGTTGGAATTTCTTTTGTGTTATTATTCAGGTCTGATGAGGAATCAATGCTCATTCTTATTAACAATTTCCAGAAATAAACTCTCCTTTACGGTGAGACAATCAAATAAATATGCAAAGCTAGGATAAACTTATCACATCATGTAACACGTAACACTATAACAGTCATGTCGGCACTCTGTGGATGGATGCATCAAAGTGTGCATGATACCATGGTCAGCGAAGTGTGGCACGTGTATTATTTGGCCAAAAAGTAGCAAATCAAGTGAGGTACCAAACCATGAGTTTAACTAATTGAAAGAACTTTAATGCAAAGGGAGACATATCATGATAAAAGTGCTAAACCAAAAAATGAGTGTAGAACTCCCACAGGTACCTGTTATCTGCCTCAACAAGCACTGACGCTCCAACATACTTGACCCTATCACCTGAAAACAATGATAAAGGAAGTTGGTGCGGTCTTCAAACAGAGTTTGGTACATATTAAAATGGTCCAGCCTGAATTTCACATTTACAAATAGGTATGCTATGAAACTTAAGAATGTGGAATAGGTGCATTACATTGATCTCATAAAACATCTGGACTGCTGAACTGGTGATCAAATACAAAGAGCTAAAATTTGTAAGTTCGGAGAAAACTTGGTCGCATAGAGATCATTCATGTGTTTTCTGGCGAAGTGATGCTTCGTTTGACCTTCACAAAGACTAACACTAGAATGCAACTGACTATGTGCATAGTTGACAACTTGACTAGCAACTATTTATCTAACATGCAGAATGTTGAACACACAGTAAACAGAATGTGATAGTTGTGAAGGGGTTTGGTATTATCAGATGGATATGTGGCTAACAAGCAAATACACCTGAGTTAATACCTATAACATAACATATTAACCTACAGCAGAGCTTAGCCTGTAATTGTCACACAGGAATAGGTAGCCTCCACCAGCAAAAGAAGTAGCTACTCACCAATATAAGACCAAGTTTCAGTGTCATGATAAATTATGATATTTAATCTGCAGTCAATATTGGGGGAAACAACCAAGAACAAAGAAACTTAGTAATGTACCTTTTTGGAGAGGCCTTTTCTCTTCTTCAGGGGACTCGGTGGTGGATTCTGCTGCTGAAGAATTTTCTTGTGCACCAACTCTCTAAGAAAAGTTATTAACGGATAATTTGTAAGCCAGAAAGAGAAGCAAACAAATAGAAAGGGGAAATTGGGGTCCAACGCAAATTAGCACGTTATTATTAGTAGAAAAGATGGAAACAAGACATTGCATGTGACTGGCACTTATTAGATGCAAATATTAATCGGAAGTTTACTACAAGATACTAATATAAACATAAGCTTTTTTACTAGTACTTAACTATTATGCAGGAAAAACATCTATCTAGTTCTTCAGCCCACAATTTTTTAAATAGGTGGATAGATCCATACGAAAGGTACAGAGCTCAGTAAATAAAATAAGAAGAGCAAGATAGTAAGCATTATCAAATGTCATTTTTTAATACTAATATATGTGATTTGGTAGCTCAACAGAAACAAACACCTTGGCAAATTCCTCAATAGTGCGTGGAACTAACTTCCTGAGATCTTCCACTGATTTGACAACTTCATCGTCATCACTTTCACCAGACTTCGCTTCATCATAATCTTCATCTTCCACTTCTGATCCTGAGCCTTCATCTTCTGACTCAGCATGACCATCCTCTTCCTCAGTCTCTGAACAATCTTCACCATTATCCTATGACGAGGTGAGCTATTAGGTTTGACCACAAAACTGGAGTATTCAGCTTTTAAAACTGGAGGAGATTGTCTTACGTATGGAGCTAAAACACTGCTGTCCAGTACCAACAATGGCACGCGCAACTCGTGGGCAAGCGCTCTTACCAATCTCTCCCGGTAAAGCTCAGTTCCTGCAATGATAACAAAATCTCATCATCCATACAAGCAGAAAGACACACATCGAGGAAATATTGTCATCCTTCCTGCACAACACCTGGCAAGCTTTGCAGCAATATCCTCCCACCGGATGACTGCAGCCGAGAACCATACTCCAGAGTAGCATCCTTGTTCCGCAGGTGTGATGCCACACACTCGGTCAGCAGCTGCCTCGCATTCTTACTTGAAACCCAAAAGAGAGACAGTGAAATGCAACTGAGTTAGTCACGTTCGGGATGAAAAATGAACATCCAGTAGATGGCGTGCTTGCGTCTCATCATGCTTACTCGACATAGTACGGGAAGTTGCTCCACGTGAGGCTGCTCTTCTGCCATGGCACGACGCGGCGCAGGAACTCGTTGCGGAAGCGCTCCCGCTTGGTGAGGAACGGCGACTCCCGCCGCTTGCAGCCGGTGAGGAACCGCTCGCCGCTCAGCCACTCCTGCTGGTCCTTCTCCCCGAGCCTCGCGTGCTCCTGCTGGTTGCTTCCGCTACCGCTACCTCCGCCACTCCCCGCCGCCGCCTCCGCGCTTCCCACACCCTCCTCCTTCGAGCTGTAGAACCGGAGAATCCGCCCCCTTTCGCTGAAAGGCTGGTGCGGCGCACCAAGCCTCCGTGCCCCATCGGGCGCGCTAAACCTCCCGGTGCCACCGCCGACGGTCGCGGGGGTGCCGAGGGAGACGGGTGGGGGGCGCAGGAGGCAGCGCAGCCGCATCGCGCGATGCATCGCGGGTCGCGTCAGGCGAAGCGACGAGGGGTCCGCGAGCAGGCTAGGTGCCGGGTTCGAGCATGCGGCGGCAGGATGGTGAATTATAGGATGTGCGGTGAGTGGCGGCGCAATGGCTGATAGGGGTGTCCTGGTTGCGGCGGCGGTGGTGCACGGCAGCGACGCCAGGAGAGAGGGGGGGCACACGGCGGCTGCACGGAACTACGGAAGAACGGCGATTTGCGTGACTAGCTTCATTCCGGATTTGGGTCGGCGGGTTTCGCGTCGCCGTGGGCTGCACCGTGGGTTTGGGCTGGGCCTGTAATTATGCTCACCACTCCTACCTACTGATATGGGCTGAGCCCACTAGGGCTGTAATACGTAATGCCATGAATATAGTTTTTTCTTTACATATAATTGCAAAATGCCCTCGGGAGGAAAACAATATGCTTATATTCCGTTTTTCTGAGTAAGCACATATCCATCGCGGTGCAAAGGGACCTGAAAATTGCGGGAGATCGAGCTCGTACTTGGCGTATCTACTTATCGCGCTGCAAACAACCTGACATGTGTGGGAGAACGACCACGACTGCTCATGTCAATCGGCTCACACATCAAGAGAACTTTTTTTTCTAACAGGATCAGCTGAGAACTGACAAAAAGAATCGAAGGATCAGCCGAACACGGCCAACTCAATAGTCGCTTCCTTCCAAATAACTGTAGTCAAAACAGCCTTACCATTTGTCGTCGCCGTCGATGACCATCCAAAGCGGGACATAGAAGATACAAATCGGATCAGGAAAAAATAATGAAGGGATGGGAGGATGTCGATGTTAGGAGTGAGGAGGGGGATAGGAGGGTTGCCTCTGTATCTCTCGACTAACTGGACATTTGGTGACAGAGGAACGGCACCATGTAAGATCTAACTCCAAGCAACAAAATCTTAGCAGCAGAAGCACGACCAAAACCGGCACAGGCCAAAACAGATCGGGTGACTTGCGCCACAATCTTTTGACTTTCTTCAGCGCCACCACACCACGCATGCAGCAGCCTGTGGTTGTCTCCCTATATTATTTTCATCTTTTAATTCCAAACGAAAACCCTGATCTTTTTCGGATCTTTTATTTGACTAAAAACTATTTGTAAAATTCTTTAGAAATATAACATAAAAATAATAAAATATGTTTGTGTGGGGAGGGGCAGGCAGTAGAAGCACAACCGAAAATGACACAGGCCAAAACGGATCGGGGGACCTGCACCACAATTCTTCCCCGACTCTCCTCAGTTCCACCACACCACGCACGCAGCAGCTCGTGCCGCTCTCCTTTAATTCCAAACTAAAACTCTGATCTTTTTCGAATCTTTTATTTTCTAAAAACTATTTGTAAATGTCTTTTAAAAATATAACATAAAAAAGATTGTGAGGGGTCACGCAGCCACGGACAAGCCCAAGGCCCAACCAAAGGCCACCCAGCCCACAACCACCAGCCAAACCCGACCCCGCACCTGACCTAGTCCTATTCCTATTCCACATGACGCGCACAGACCAGCCGCACCAGGTACACACACGCACGCACCTAGACTGCTGTACTGAGGCGCACACATGTCACATATAACACCCAGCATTAGAGCTTAGAAATAAGCTGAGATGTGGTGTGTGTATTGCATTCATATATAAAAAATCTGGATAATTTTCGCCCTTTTAGATAAAACTTGTCAAAGTGATTGAAGCTTCTCTTAACTTGATGGAACTGAAATAGAATATCAAGTTGATTGCGATAAGTTTCAATATGACTTTTGCTAAAACCTTATCTTTGGGTAATATTCCAAAAATGATATCAAGGTATTACCTACAACAAATCCTGAATACCAAGTTAAGTATATAACTTAAGTAAAGAAATCCATAACTAAACCTTGATATACTTGCTTGCCATAGTTATTCACTAACTTTTATTACAAATAGATTAGGAAAAGAAGTCAAGCCAAGACCATCCAGCACATAACCTTAATATGATATTAAGAGGTGACATATCTATTTAACCAAGTTCTAGTGTCAATTGATCATCACTGTTGAGTAATCAATTCTTGACCTAGCACTTATTGACTCTGAGATTTGACCTATTATGTTGACCTTCCAAAGACCCAAAGTGAATTAGTAAGAAGAAAGAACCAGTTATGGTAGAGTATACCATCATCGATGGAATGTGATCCTTGGTGGAGATCAAACCATCTGATGTTGGAGGAGGTAATTCACTCATGAGTAACTAGAAGAAATATTTAAACCCGAGAGTTTAGATAGTAATCATGAAGCTATGAGAAAGCTAGAAGTATTAGGGTATCAAATGATAATCTTGTGAAGCCAGAAGGTATAAACCTAAAGTAAGTTTTCTTAACAAGATAAGCCTGTAGAAAGACTAGTACAAAGTCTATTACCAAGTTAATTATAGATCTTGATCAGAAAATTAGAAGCCTAAGCTTAGTATGCTCAAGGGATGGTGGTCATTATTCTCAAGTCACATGAGAATAGATGACTAGGTGCTGAAGATAGGATGTGAGTATACCAAATTAGGCAAAACTCTAATAAGCTGAATCATCTAGCTTGATCATGAGTAGGCAAGCTAGGGTATGATGAAGTATATTGTATAAGTTTTATGGAGTAGTTGGAGGTATAGTAGTTTAACCAAGTAATACAAGAACAAACTTGTATCATGGGAGTTGTACCATACCTATTCTAGAGGATTGTTATCACATGTGATGTATAGAGCGAACTATAATTTTGCAAGCCTTGGAAGTAGTTGCAAGAGGTATTTAAAGGAGTTAATGGATGGAGTTAGTACTAGGACCTACATTGATAGGTTCATCAATGGTAGTTAAGTAAAAGAAGTTATATGTAGAAGAATGGAGAATGAGAATTATTGAAGTGGCATGACCATGTCATCATATGATGATGGATATGTTGGAGCCAGATAACTAGTTCTTTTAGGCAGAAGAGATCCTAGTGAAAAGATGAGAGATTTAAATAGAGTATATTTAGGAAAGGAATTCTTTAACTGTGACCCAAGCTTAGTGAAGTGTGAGGATTGGGATCCTTTAGAAACTTTAACCAAAATCATATCAAGCCATGACAAAACCCATGTCTACCTCTTTGTTTAAAACCCTAGAATAAATATGGTAGTTAAATGAATTCCTATTTTTAAGCAGCCAATGGATAGTATCTCTTAGTCAAATGAAATGTCTAAGAGATAAGTAGAATACCAGTTGAGAGTGTATTGATGGAAGCCTTGTCCACCTTATTGTCTTAAACCCTAATAAAGACCTAGTCTCATATACCATCAAGACCACATTAACAAGTAATCTTTATAACTCACTCTAAGTTGAGATATCATTCAAGATTATAAATTTTGGATCAATCCTTAAACCTTGATTCCTAGCAACATTCACTAATAAACTTGAGGGTAGTGTATCCTTTAGGATCCATAGTAAGTGTGGTATTGGAAACCCTAAATAAATGTTGTTGGGCATTGAGATCACCTGTGCCACATGAATGATAATGGTTATTCACCATTATATAATAAACTTCTATCAACACATTAGCCACACTTAAGAAAGTAATGAACAACTAGTTCAAGAAGTGATCCATGCCTACTTTGAAAAAGAGTAGAATGGTTATGAAGAAAATGTAATGGAATTGGAATAAAAGAAATTCCCAACTTTAAAGAACCCTAAAATTTAAACCACCAAATTATGAACCCTAAGATTTAATTCATTATAAGGTTTATACATTAATCCTTATTGTTGGGGATATACTTTCCGGGTATCCTCACGGTTCCTCACTGACTAGGGTGGCCCACTTCGGGTTAGAGCTTTGCTTCACGGGCGGCCCAGTTAGGGAGAGAAGACGGAGTCCAATCCGGCTACGGGAAGGCCTAGAAGACTTACCGACTTAGGCCCATAATGTTACTTGTAGTTCAAGATGTACTCTGTAACCAACTCTTAGTCGTAGCCGGATTGATCTCTCCTGTAAATCCTAGGCCGGATATCTATATAAGCGTACTAGGGAGAGCCTTTAGGGCACAACACAATAGTCTACAATCTCAACTCGCACAGGCGATACCCTTGTAACCCATATTCCGGCTCTGCCGTATTACTGGATTGCTAGCAGGAGTAGGATTCGTCCAAAGCCGGCGGATTCGAACCTGGGTAAACTTGTGTGCTCACCGTCTCGGAATACCGTACGTCTCACACCCCTCTCTTCCGCACGCCTCAAGGATCCCCTCATGGCATACTTGTCCTCAATCCGACGACAGTTGGCGCCCACCGTGGGGCAAGTGAGCTTCGGATCTGCGTTCCGAGCGGAATCTGCAAGAATCGGAATTGGCGAGACCATCGCCGTCGGTCGCATCCTCTACGCCAGCGACGTCCCTCTCATCGTTCTCGACGAGACTTGGATTTCGGCTAGGGAGGCCGTGACTGCCTATACAATCATGTCTTTTGGCGAGATCGATGTTTACATCGGTTTCGCTGAACCTGCCCAACCCACCCCATCGGTGATGATAGAGGCAGAAGAATCTTCTGGGTCCCCTTTGTTTGCGGAGGCGGCAGAGTTCCGGATCTCAGAAAACCCAAAACCCACCCAGCCCGCACCAGATGCGGAGATAGTGGAGAAATCTGAGCCTGAAGAAGACCCCACGGTCCAAGTCAAATCTGGAGTGGATCTCCCTGGAGAAGCCGGATCCCAGATCGACCCACCCGTGGAAGTTGAAATCCAGGAGGAGCATATCAACGACACTGATTCCGGCTCTAACGATGCCGGGACAGACATGCATTTCCTCAGGTACACATTAAGACGTATGATACTGCAAGGCGACAGCGTAGATGCAATCCTCGAGACCATTAAAAGTTTCGATATGGCTGATCGCGAAAGCCGTAGGTACCTCAGGAAGCACGCGTCGCACTTCGTCGGATACGTAGGATCCGGATCCGGCTCTGCCGATGCTGGAGAAAACACTGACTCGGTGCTGGAGGCAATTGGAACAAACACCGACGTTCCCGCATCCTCGGATGAATCTATGACGTCGGCAGATTTCCAAAAGTTCTCCGCGAAATATGAAGAGGAGTACAACTCCAAAGCTGCAGAAGAGGGAGAAGCCATGGATGAAGGATCCGGGGAACACTCCCCCAAAGCGCAGGATGACATGGACGTCGGAGATAATCCCGAAGTCCAGATGTCCGAAAGTACCGATCAGAGCTTGACTCCGGGAAACGGACCCAAAGCCGTCTTTGCTACCGGCGCTGCCAAGAAGGCAAAGAAGAAGAATAAGACCCCGGCAAAAGACCCTCTCACAGAAAAAGTGATTGCCGAGGAATACGAGGAAGACTCGGATGGAGCACTTATCCCAGACGAGCCGAAAAAAGAAGCATCGGTGGATGGACACGTGATCACAGAAGGTGCGCGTAAACTCATTGATGCCGCATTAACCACACCTATCCCTACAGCTGCAGAACTTACTGCAGATGAGCTGGACGAAAGGGCCCAAGCCCTAGAAGCGCGTCGTCAACAACTCCTCGACGAAGCCAAAAACATCGAGGTGGAGAAGAAACGCATGTCAACCAAGGAATACATGTCTTGGTTGCATCAGAAGACACGGAAGCGTCACACCAATGATGACCAATTCCCACGTGTCTATGCCGTCCTTTTTGGGGATGAGATGGAGAAGCCACGGAAAGACAGCAATGGAGATTGGGTATACCCAACCCCAGTACAGAATACCGTACCAGCCCGAGAAATTCTATCGGCTAATCCAGGACCAGAGGAGATCCGTTTGGGTATCAAGATACTCAACAAGAGACTGGAGCAGCAGAAGGTCGCCCTGTCCAGAAGTCAAAAACTGGTCTCAGATTCTGACCAATGTCGCACAGATCCGGCATGGGCTGACGTAAGATCCCATTACGCTCGGGCACAGTACCATCACCCCGAACGCAGGGAAGACAATTATTCAAGAACCGGATCGTCGGGACAGCATCGCAGAGCTACACATAACTGGAGCAATGTCGCTCCAGCGGCCGAGAAAGACGCGATCGCTGCACTAAATCCGAGGAATCCTCCCCGACGAGAGTTCAACGATCGAAAGGGAGAAGATAAGGAGAGACGTCGGGAGGAGGATCGTCAAAGAATGCCACCTCCTAGACATGAGAGCCGTCCGGCTGAGCCTCACCATGGTGGGAACGACGGACAAAGGAACGATGGAAACCATGTTGGAACAAGCCGGCAGGGGGATCGTCGTAGTCAAGAACCTCCCCGGAACCGGAATAATGACGCTCCGGACGCAGACCGGCGATCAGCCGGAAACAATTCAGCTGCCCCACCCCCTCCACCAGGCAGTTATCACAACGGCCCCCAAGGAGGGCAAGGAGGACGGCATGGCGGAGGAGGTGGTGGCAGAAGCCGAAGTCCGGCTCAAAGGCACCGCAGCCACAACCGATATTCGGGACGATCTCTATCCCCGAACGACGCAAGGCACAAGATCAACTCCAATATAGAGGCGCGGCGCTACGAAAATGACGATTTCTACGTGGGCCCAAAGTGTTTTGGACCACGCGTCAGAGCTACAAAATTCCTGGAAGGATTTGCTATCTCAAGGCACATCCAAGCCTACGACGGCATTGCTCGGCCAGATACCTGGCTACAGGATTTCTTCCAAGCTTGCTGCATCGCCAAAGGCAAAAACAGCCTGGTCGCAACTCGATATCTCCCACTTATGTTGTGGAAGACGGCACGATCATGGCTCAATGAACTTCAGGAGAACACCATCCACAACTGGTATGACATGCAAAGTGCGTTCTTTCGGAATTTCGAAGGCACATATCAGAGGCCTTGTTCGGTCGGGGACCTACAGCGTTGCACCCAGAAAGCCGGAGAAACTTGCCAGGATTACCTCGGACGATGGATTGACACCAGGAACTCCTGTGAAGGAGTAAACGATCAAACCACGATTGAATCTTTCATCGCAGGACTCCCAATTGGTCTACTGCGTCACCGCTTGAAGTGTGACAAGGTCACTGATTTGGGAGAGATGATAGAAACAGCGAGCAAGTATGCAGATGCTGACGACGACGCAAAAGGATTACTCAACGTCCTGGCTGTACCTCAGTCAGCAAAGACAAAGCAACAAGCTCAGAAGTGCAAAAATACCTCGGAAGAAAAACCCAACGCGGAGACAGCGGTGGTCACTACTGTTTCCGGGTCTGGAGGACGAGGAGGACGTGGCGGAGGCCGCGGGCGTGGCCGTGGGACATCAAGGGTCCAAGGTAGAGGAGAGCAACAACCAGGCAAAACCTACACTTGGGCCGACATTGCCAATAACCCATGTGTGCATCACTTGGACGCCAATGGGGGCTCATCCCACACCAACGCTGAGTGTCGTTTTAACGACGACATCAAGAGAGATGATACCGCGGGCTACAAAGCTAAGCGGAAGAAGGGAAAGAAAAATCCCGAAAAGGACAAAGAGACCAAGGAAGATTCCGACATGGAGGAAGCCGATGCTTCAAATCCCAAGTCGAAAGGAAAGAAAACTTTTCCCACCAAGAAGGACACTTACGTCACCTTCCTCGGATCTCAACCAGCAAAGGTCAAGAAAGCAGTTCTCCACGAGCTCAATACAACAGTTCTGGCTATCCCTCAATATTTGGACTGGTCGGAGGTGGCAATCACATTTGACCGCGCTGATCATCCGCCTAAGCTACACAGGCGAGGAAAATACGCCTTAATCGTCAATCCACTTATTGACGGTTACGGTTTCTCCAAGACCCTCATGAACGGTGGTAGCAGCATGAATATTCTCTATGTCGAAATGCTATGCCGGATGAAGATCTCGGAAACACAGCTGAACCATAGCTCTGTGATCTTTCACGGAGTTGTCCCAGGAAGACAAGCTAATTCCCTGGGAGAGATCACTTTGGATGTTACCTTTGGAACACTAGAGAATTATCGGACGGAGGCACTTTCCTTTGAAGTGGTCCCGTTCAAGAGTGCATACCACGCTATATTCGGACGTCCGGCTTACTGGGCTTTTATGGCTCGTCCATGTTACATTTACAATATGATGAAAATTTCAGGTCCCAACGGCGTGATCACCATCAGGAGAGACCCGAAGAAAGCGCGAGAGTGCGAGGATGGAAATGCCGCCTTTGCCGAAGCCGTGCTACACGCCCAGGAGTACCAGTAGATCAAGAAGAGCATAGATCCGTCCGAGATGCCCGCGACGAAGAAGGAGGTGACAAAGCCAAATCCGGAGTTCAAGGCATCATAAGAGAACGAAGACGACGCCGTTGAAGGATGATGACCCCTCCAAGGTGACCCAGATAGGCGTAGGCCTAAGTAACGCATAGGAAAGCGCGCTCATCAAGTTCCTCCAAGCAAATCAAGATATCTCCGCATGGCCGCTATCTGACATGACCGGAGTACCTAGGGAACTTGCCGAGCATTCTTTAAATGTAAACCCAAACGCTAAACCCGTCAAACAGTCCTTACGACGGTTTGGCAATGAAAAGCGTAAGGCAGTAGCTAAGGAACTAGCACGACTCGAGTTAGCCGGATTCATAGAAGAGGTCATCCACACTGAGTGGTCGGCCAATCCTGTAATGGTCCCTAAAAAGGACACCACTGATTTAAGGATGTGTGTTGATTATACTGCCTTGAACAAGGCTTGTCCAAAAGATCCGTTCGCTTTGCCTAGAATTGATCAAGTCATCAATTCTACGGCAGGCTCGGAACTCCTCTGTTTTCTCGACGCATATTCCGGTTATCACCAAATCCAGATGAAGGAATTTGACAAAGTCAAAAATTCATTCATAACCCCCTTCGGAACCTTCTGTCTTGTTACAATGCCCTTTGGGCTGAAGAACGCAGGAGCTACATACCAGCGCACGATGCAGCGTTGCCTCCATGACCAACTCGGATGCAATGTACATGCATACATGGATGATATCGCGGTGATGTCCAAAAAGAAGGAAACACTAATTTCCGACTTGGAGGAGACATTCGCCAATCTACGAAAATACAACATCATGCTTAACCCGAAGAAATGCTTCTTTGGAATACCAGCCGGAAAATTGTTAGGTTTCATCCTGTCTCAAAGAGGCACAGAGGTGAACCGAGACAAAATTAAGGCTATACTCAACATTTTCAGGCCAACTCGCCTGAAGGACGTACAAAGACTAACTAGTTGCATTGCTGCAGTTAGTCGATTTGTAAGCCGACTTGGTGAAAGAGCCGCACCATTATATAAACTCCTGAAAAAGACCAAGGATTTTGTCTGGACGGACGAAGCTGAAGCTGCACTACAAGATCTGAAAAGAGTGCTCTCATATGCTCCTATCCTTGCAGCGCCGGAACCTCAGGAACCGATGTTGCTTTACATTGCTGCGACAAATAAGGTTGTCAGTATCGTCATGGTGGTGGAGAGACCAGAGGAAAATCAGGAACACCTGGTGCAGCGTCCGACGTACTTCTATCAAAAATTGGCTTACGGTGTTTTTCTAGCATCTCGTAAGTTACGACATTATTTTCAGGAGCATCCAATTACCGTGGTGAGCAAAGATCCCATGAGAGACATAATCAATAATAGTGACGCCACAGGACGCATCGCCAAATGGGGAATAGAGCTCTCGGCTTTCGACATTGAGTATAAACCTCGGACAACAATCAAATCCCAGATCCTTGCTGATTTTGTCGCTGATTGGACAGAGACGAAGGATAACATGATCCTCCCTGAGTCGGAATATTGGACCCTCTTTTTCGATGGGTCTAAGGCTCGAGGGGGCTCGGGGGCTGGCGTGGTGCTCAAATCACCCCAAGGAGATAAACTTTTATAGTGTTGCAGATCCACTTCACAGCGACAAACAACATTGCCGAGTATGAAGCACTGCTGCATGGAATCCGGATTGCTAAGGATATTGGCATCCGACGTTTGATGTGTTACGGAGATTCGGATCTTGTTGCTCAACAAGTCTCGGATATTTGTAATACAAATAAACACATGGCAGCATATAAAGCTGTCGTGGATGATCTATCTAAATCGTTCGAAGGGTTTGAAGTTCAACACATCCCTCGAGCAGAAAATGAGGAAGCAGATGCACTATCTCGCATAGGCTCTGCGCGGAAAGAGGTCCCGGATGGCGCTTTTTTAGAGCATCTCAAAGTCTCCTCGATAAAGGGAGTAGATGAGGAATATCCGACTAAATCCGACTCACCTTTGATAGCAGTTCTGGCTGTAATTCCCAGCTGGACTCAACCCTACCTCGATTATTTAGTAGATGGCAAATTACCTGAAGACGAGGTGCTGAGCCGGCAGATCATCCGACGAGCAAAAGCCTATACTATTGTTAAAGGTGAGCTCCATAAACGGAGTGTTTCCGGGGTCTTTCAGCACTGTGTATCTCCGGAAGAAGGAGTGGAAATCTTAAGGGAAATCCACGAAGGCGAGTGTGGTCACCACGCTGCAGCCAAATCTTTAGTGGAAAAAGCTTTTAGACACGGATTTTTCTGGCTTACAGCTCAGGAAGATGCCGAACGATTAGTCAAGACGTGCAAAGGCTGCCAAAAGTACGCCAAGCAAGCTCATGTTCCGGCTGATCAGTTACGAACAATACCTATAACATGGCCCTTTGCGATCTGGGGGCTTGATATGGTAGGACCATTTAAACGAGCTCCAAGTGGATTTACTCACCTCTTAGTGATGGTGGATAAATTCACCAAATGGATTGAGGCTAAACCTGTCACTAGTTGTGATGGAGCAACAGCCAAAAGATTTGTCGAGGATGTTATAATCCGGTATGGTTATCCGCATAGCATTATCACGGACAACGGGAGTAACTTCTCTATGGGAGAATTGGCTGAATTCTGCGACGAGCAAAATATCCGGCTTGACATTGCGTCAGTCGCACATCCACAGGCTAACGGACAAGTCGAAAGAGCTAATGGTTTAATCTTACAAGGCTTGAAACCGAGACTCGAAGCACCACTACGACGTGCTGCGGGGGCTTGGGCGGAGGAATTACCCTCTGTAATTTGGAGTTTACGAACAACTCTGAACTGGTCAACATGATACACACCTTTCTTCTTGGTCTATGGTGCAGAAGCAGTTCTTCCTAGTGATTTAATTCATACTTCTCCTAGAGTGGCCGCGTATATCGAAGAGGATGCCGAGATTTCTCGACAAAATGATCTCGACTTAGTCGAAGAAGTTCCCGTCGTTGCTGAAATGAGATCTACAGCCTATCAGCAGAAGTTACGCAAGTATCATAGCCAGAGAGTCCGAAATATATCTTTCAATAAAGGTGATTTGATCAGGCACTTGATCTGGCTGATGTAGCCTTGAGTGGTGTGGGCTTTGGGGCTGATGTAGAGGGAGTCTTTTTTGGATGACGTGATGGGGTGCATTAGTCTATCCCCGTGATACTGAAGTGGCTGGATCCGAGGTGAGACCCAGCACTGGACCAAGTCGGATCCCTTCAGATCCTTGTGTTTGATCAAATATTCGATCCGCCTCTTCGCGAGGATCAGATCATCGGTGAGAGCCGGAGCAGCCTCGTCCTAGGAAGGCTGGGCTGTGGCGGCTCCGTCGACAAAAGCCGGCAAAGTAGTAGCTTTGCCGGGAGCCAGAATATCCCTATGGTAGAAAAAGGTGGCTGGCCATTGTTTGACCGAGTCACTGGCAGAAATTTTGGGATATGCCTGGTCACGTCTAAGTGAAAAGCTAATAGTGCCAGTGATGTAAGGAAGACCGGCAGTGATGGAATTTCTCCGGACATGAAAGTAGTACCGGAAGAGAAGCAAACTCGGCCTAATGCCGAGAAAGCCCTCGGAAAGCGATGCATACACGCTCATCTCTAAGATAGAGTTGGGAGGAAGATTGTGGAGTTGAACTCCATAATGATCTATCACCTCGGAGAAGAACTCCGAGGGAGGAAAAGACAGACCTTGGTTGAGATGGGTGCCGAAGTGGACCCGCTCGCCGTCGCGTGGGTTGGGGACGGTTTCGCCAGAGCCGCTCCACCAGTCACCAGTGACGAGAAGCCCCTCCTTCTCCACGTTCTTGAGGCCCTCCTCAGTGAGGGCGCAGGGGATCCAGATTCCCCGGAAGCTCTCCTTCTCCCCTGCAACTTCCGCCGTCGCCGCCGCCACTGCCACCGCCAAACCGGAGGAAGAAGATGATGAAGCCATTTCTCCGGTGAGAAGATGACCTGAAAGGGGCAGCGCTGGGAGTTCTGTGGGGGAAGGACGAGGGAGCTCTGTGCGCGCAGGAGGATTGGGAGGAAAGGAAACGGCAAAGGACTGGTGGAAGGGAGAAGGAGAAATCCAAACCCCTTATATCCACCTAACTGTGCCAAGATTCGTGCAAATGCTACAGTGTAACCGCCACGCGTCGTGGAAAGAACTGGGAAGGACCCACGTGATGATTGCGTCTCCTCGATCGCCACGCACGCATTGAAATGGCGCCTCGGTTCCACGAACCGCGGACCCACCAACGGTCATGCTGACGGCACACCTGTCAGATGATGTGACTTGACCATGCTTGTGTCAGGTGGCATTAGAGACCAGGTTTCGGCTTAGTTTGAAATCAAGCTGGAAAATCCGAGTAACCTGTTGATAGGTCCGACTTATTTTTACGACCCGGATCGTATTTTTTGTTGTGAAGTTTCAGGAACCCTTCAAGATTCTGCAAGCCGAAGATCAAGCTAGACGATGATAACATCCGACTTTAGATCTTGGAGGCCTCCGGGGGCTACTGTTGGGGATATACTTTCCGGGTATCCTCACGGTTCCTCACTGACCAAGGTGGCCCACTTCGGGTTAGAGCTTTGCTTCATGGGAGGCCTAGTCAGGGAGAGAAGACGGAGTCCAATCCGGCTACGGGAAGGCCCAGAAGACTTACCGACTTAGGCCCATAATGTTACTTGTAGTTCAAGATGTACTCTGTAACCAACTCTTAGTCGTAGCCGGATTGATCTCTCCTATAAACCCTAGGCCGGATATCTATATAAGCCGTCCTAGGGAGAGCCTTTAGGGCACAACACAATAGTCTACAATCTCAACTCGCACAGGCGATACCCTTGTAACCCATATTCCGGCTCTGTCGTATTACTGGATTGCTAGCAGGAGTAGGATTCGTCCAAAGCCGGCGGATTCGAACTTGGGTAAACTTGTGTGCTCACCGTCCTGGAATACCGTACGTCTCACACCCCTCTCTTCCGCACGCCTCGAGGATCCCCTCATGGCGTACTTGTCCTCAATCCGACGACACTTATATGAGACTAAGCTTGAATAGAATTCTATATACCTCATTAGCCATCTTAAACCACTACCATTACATTAATTAAGTGGAAATACAAATCAATTCCATAAGATTTTCCTATAGGGAGTAAATCTCTAAAACCCTAATTCCTATTAATAAATTTTCTTTAAAATAACCTTTCATATACTCATGAATTTTGAAAATATAAAAAAATTGAAAGAGGTTTAATAAAATGAATCTCTAAATCCTTCTGAATGGGTCACAAAGTTTCTGGATATTCAAACCCTTATATAAATCATATATTGAAATGAAATTGTGAAAAACAGAAATAAAAATAGAAATAGAAAAGGGGAAAGAAGGAGTCTGCCAGTCGGACCAGTCCACCATGGCCCATGTTCTGTGTGTCGCTCGCGAGCAGTAGTAGCCACGTTTCGCTCACTTAGTCGTGGCCCAGTAGAAGCCCAACACTAGCCCAGATCATCTCCAGCTCTCTCACTGACAGGTGAGTCGAGAGGGTAGACCGTGGGTTGAGACAGAAATTTGGCCAGGAGGTTACCTGCAAAATGTCGTCGTCACCCCCACGCACACAGGCAGCTTGCTGGAGGACCTCGCCGCCGCCCGATGCCGTCGTCGATGTCAGCCGCGCGCCGCGATACTCGCCATCGACGCCTAGAGGGGATAAGGAGGCCACCGTGATGCCCCTGCTCATCCTCATCCCTTTTCCCTCTCTGTAGTTAAAAGTGTAAGATGGTTTACCTAGAGGGGGGTGAATAGGTTTCTACAAAATTCTTTATAATCTTTTGCAAGTTTTAGGCTTTGCGGAATATAAGTGTGCCTAAATGCAAACTAGGTGAGGCAACCTAGATGATGATACAAGATACTTCAAGCACGAAGGTTATCACAAAGTAAACAACACAAGTAAGAGAGTGGTTAAGGAATAACCAAAGCACGCGGAGACGAAGATGTATTCCCGTGTTCACCACATTTGGGAAGGGGGCTACGTCACATTGGAGAGGTGTGAGGTTCCACGAAGAATTCCCCAACGCCACTAAGGCTCACCTTCTTCTACGAGCCTATCCCACGAAGGAATAGCTCACTTACTCGTGGTAGACTTTTAAGGTAGTCTTCAAACCCTCACAAACTTTCCACGGAGCAAATCACAAGTTGAATGCCTCTGGGCGACCCTAGCCGCCTAGGGTTTCCCATAAACCCAGGAGTAATAAGCTAACTCGATGAACTCAAGGGGGAATGAAATTTGGCTTGGTGGAAACATAGATCGGGACCTCCTCTTGCTTTCTACCAAAGGGATTTGAGTTTGGTTGGGTAGAATGGGAGATCCTCAAGAAATTGTGTTTCAACAGAGGGGAGAGAGAGAGCTCCAAGAATGAGATATGAACTGAATGCCTAACCTCCTCAAGCTGGAAGAAAAGGTATTTATACTCAAGGGATAAATCTAGCCGTTTGGAGCACTTTCTGCGAAACCCGGTTTTAAGTTCGGTTGGACCGGCCCACACATCGGACCACCCGGTATACAACCCGGTCAACCGGAATCCAAACAGGAATACTCACTGTGTGTGAGCCCAGATAGACTCGGTGTAATAAACCAATAATCCCGATTTGGGTTCGGTTTTCCGGTGCTGGTACTGGACCGCTCGGTCTGGGAACCGGTTCAACCAGCCTAAGAACCGAACTTGGAAGAGATGCAATCAAATGTAGATTTCTTTCTCCTCTCTCTTTGGTGATGGAACTAGTGGGTGTATGGGATGTGTATAAGGCTTACAAATTCATCCCCAACAAGCTCATCGAGATAACCCCTGTCAACACTCGGGTTTTTAACCTCGGATGCCTGTTATGCCATACATCGCAATCCTAGGATTACTATTTTTGCGAGACATAATAGATTGGATATCATAGTACATCATCCATTACAAACCATAATAAGGTCTTACACGAATAAAAGATCTCATGATCTAGTCTTAATACAAACAAGCAACGGAATAATAAGCGTATCAGTAGGCTCCATCTTCAGGGTCACAGGCAATGCTGACGATGGGAGATGATCCTAGTTATCATAGACGTCATGCTGTCTATCATCCTGATAGTCCTCCTCATAGTCTGGCCACAGGAATAGCCAGGGACAAAGCCATGAGTACTCTTTAAGTACTCGCAAACTATCACTGGCAAGTAAGGTAGTTCTAGTAGGAATCTTAAGCTCTAGGTTTATTTGCAAAAAAACAGGTTTATCTAAACTGAGTTTAGAAGTAAAGAAAACTAAGTAAATGTTCTAAATCACTTAAGTGGGAACCTAGTTTTCATATTCACAACCCTGTTGTGGTCAAGTCAAAATCATAGTTCACTTCACAAGTCATTTTGAAAACATCTGACGACGGAACAGTATGGCCACTCCAACTGTCCATGACCGCGGAGGCGGTTATTCGAATAGTTTGACACTCTACAGAGGTGGTACACTTTCACCACAAAATTCGATACATCCGTCAGGGATAACCCTGAATCATCATACTTAGTATGCGGATAATCAATCATAACCTTTCCTTTACACACTCTAGTATAGGCACCTCCCCTATGAGCTTGGCCTCCCAGCCATGGCCATTTGCCATTCTGGGCACTGCATAGATGGACAATTCACACTCACGAGGTAGCCTCAGCTCAAACCTCTTACGCGAGGGAACCCATACTAATGCATATAAACCTCCGGCGAAGCCCTACCCAATTCAGGTATTGTGGTTGTACGGTAAAATTGGAACGGTATCGCATCCGAACCCAACCATCAGTTTTTATAAAGGGCTAAGGCTCATGACTCAACATTTTCATCATCAAATCCATTTGTGTTTCTCAACACATGTCATAACATTTCAATATAATGAAGCATCATTCCAAGGTTTTCATAATCATTTTCACCAAGTATTCCCATCTAAAGTGATCAAGTTTTATGCTTAGCACTAGCCACTAAGTTAAGAGTGTTCAGTAATGAGGGGTGCTAATCTTCAATCTCATGCCACATAATGACATCTTGTATAGGACTAGTTTTATACTCTTTATGTTATCTATTCTACTTTTCCAAATACTCACAAAACACTAGCTAAAAGTAAAGACTTTGGTAAAGTAAAAAGAGTAACGCTTGCAAGTAAAACTTGGGATGGGTATAAATCAAAGATATATAACCAAAGCATGCCTAATGCATCTTGCTTAAGTTATCTTGCAATTAGTGATGGCTTGCATTGGTATAATACTTGCAAGTGTTAGCTTGCATTGTTCTAGCTTGCCAATAATAGCTTTCCTTGATTGGTGCAGTGGTTGAAGTTTTCCTCCTCTTCTTCTGGGTAGAACTCCTCCTCCTCGTAGCTTGGGTCGGTACTATCATCTATAAATAAATACAGAGTACACAATCACCAAACAATACTTAACTAATTCTATTTAGCACACTAAGGCTCACACTTGATGATCTAGCATCGTCACAATCATCACATGAAATAAAGAACTAGTTTTATTTAGTTTATTTGAGAAAAGTAATTTCTACTCATTGAAATTAATTAAGATTTAATATTCTCCAATTAAAATATGGGATCATGTGGACACATGTCATCACCACATATTCTAATACATGGGAATATGCTTTAAAGGGTGGGTCATATTTTATTAAGTTTAAGATTATCATTTAATAGATTTAAAGTGACTAGAAATGCCCTAATAGCATTCTTTTGGTACTAGTCCAAATTCACTTCATGTAAACCTAAATATGTTTACATATTCAGATAGATCTTATCAAATGTGATTTTTGAGAGTTGGAATCAACTCAAAAGCTATTATGGTTGATTTTTTAAAAATGTTTGAAGTTGCAAAAGTCTCTATCTTAGTATTTTTACTAAAGATTATATCTAACTCCAAATGATTTTAATCCAATGGGCTTGGATAGATAATTTAAATATCTTTCCAACAAAATTTTAATCATGCAATTTGGTTCAGTGTAACTCTCTGAATTGATTTTTGAATCTGTGGACAGAATCTAGTTTAAACTAAATTGGAAAATCAATATTTGAATTCTCTAGGCTGCGCGGGAAAGCTAAACGGGCCGGCCCAACTGCACGGCACAGCACAGCGGGCTGCTGACAGAGGGGGTCCACTCGTTAGCGACTGCATCTAAGTGAAATGGTATACACGCATCTGAGCCGTGTGATCTAATTCTAATCCAACGGCTAGGAGTCGTCGTCGACGATGAACTACTCCGGCGAGGAAAATGACCTAGCACGGCGGTGGGGGTTTGGCTAGGCTCACCTGGGATCCAGCTAGGGTTGGCAATGGGAGCGATCGACGTGGTAGACGATGGCAGGTCAAGGCATGGTCACGGCAGGTCTTGGGGTGGTCGAAATTGATAGCACCCTTCTCCTCCAGCAGCGGCATGCTCCAGCCAAATTCCAGCGAGAGAGCTCGCCTTGCTCCGGGGAAGGGTGAGGAAGGATCAGTGAGGAGTGGTGAGAGCTAGGGTGTCGACAAATGAGGTAGGGGAGGCCTCCTTTTATACTGCGGCGAGGGGACCAAACGGTGCGGGTGCGAGCTTGTCGGTGACGACGCTACGGGCTGTTATCAGCGTGGCGGAGGCTAGTGGATGGTGCGTGGTTCCCTGGCGGTTCTCACGGGCGTAATGGAGAGGCGTGGGGCGGTGTGGTTTGGTCGGGAGCTTGCGGCGCTCCGCGCGGACGCATAAGTGTTTGCGACGGTCTGTGTCAGTTGCGGGTCGCGCAGCGGCGAACGGGGTTGTCTACGGGGTTGGGGTGATCATGGCGAGCTAGTGCACGCGAGGCAGGGGTGAGGCGCGGTCTGTGCGAGGCGATCGGGCGCGGCGAGCTGGCGCGCTCTGGGCACGGTGTAGAGATGGTGGGCGCGGCGTAGCTAGGGTGGTCCAGGGCTCGTCTGCAGCCGATGCTTGGACAAGGGGTGGTGGTGGAGTGCAGCGTGTCTAGTGCGCGTCGTGGGCGAGGGCGGTGATGCTTCTAACACACTGTCCACTGTCGGCCGATGACGACCAAAAATGGGCGGCACTCCACTGTGCACATGGCTAAGAGGGGCTTGTCTAGTGCTTGGTTAGGCTCAGGGGGGACAAGGGAGTTATGAGGGGACCAAATGGTTCAGGAATTACTGTGGAAATAATGAAGTTAGGTAGTAGATTAATTTGTGCAATTAAGGTGTTTGATGAAATGGCCACAAGAAACTTACTTTGAAAATTTTGAATGAAACTTTTTGAGTGATCTTAACTTAAGCTTGAGTAACTATGTTGGCTTGGAGAAGTCAAGTGGAATTGGTTTGATAGGTTTTTGAAAAAGTGGGATCTTATCATATGAACTAGATTCAATTTTCAACTATCCATTAAATTGATTTGAAAGATGTTTTTGTAAGTTTGTAAAGTGGGCCTTGATACACTTTTACTTGGTCTAGCAAGGGGTGAAAAGAAGTGGAATTATTTCTATTAAAATTTCTCTTCTAGGAACACACAAAGTGGCCTAGTGGTTAACTTTTGTCAAAATGACCATTTCCTTTATTTATTCATATTTGATTGCTTTTTTTTTTTGATTTTGTTTGTACATAGTGATGGGTTCGTAGCATGGAAAACAAAAAAATTCTACCGCAAGAACGAACAAAACCCAGATCTAATCTAGATAAAATTCAAGATCTAATCTATTAGACATGTGCAACGAGATAGATTTGTACTAACCCTTGTAGATCCGAAAGCGTTACGAGATTCGGATCTTGTGGTTGATGTAGTCGATCACTTGCCGATCTCAAGATCGAGTAGACGATCCTTCCGGCGCCGCGTTCCGGCAGCGCTTCCGCAGTCGGTCACACGTGCGGAGTCGAAGCAGACCTTCCTCTCCCCGTTCTAGCGAGCAGCGGAGGTAGTAGATCTCTCCACGGAATCCCCGGTCATGGTGATTAACATAACCTCATGGTCGAAGGATTAGGTTACTATGTATTTTAAAGCTTATAGCAAACGAACTTAATGACTTGATCTTATGCTATGCTTACTACGGGTGTGTGTCCATCACATCATTCTCCTAATGATATGATCTTGTTATTAACGACATCCAATGTCCATGATCAGGAAACCATGATCATCCATTAATCAACAAGCTAGTTTAACAAGAGGCTTACTAGGGACTCTTTTATGTTTACAAAACACACAAGTATTAATGTTTCCGGTTAATACAATTATAGCATGGGATGTAAACATTTATCATAAACATAAAGATATAATAATAACCACTTTATTATTGCCTCTTGGGCATATCTCCAACAGTCTCCCACTTGCACTAGAGTCAATAATCTAGTTAAAAAACTTGTGCATTCAACACCTATGGCTTTTTGGTGTTGTATAGACACTATTGCTAGTGGTAAACATAATCTTCGGATCTGACACTTCCAGGTTCGTGTGTATTTGCATGTCCTTGCGTCTCTACGCATTACTCATTATCCAATGAAATGGCATTGTATAAATTTGGTCCTTTGGTGAGACCTTTAGTTCCTTGGGATTAAATCATGTTGATACAATTGTTGTACAATGTACCTTCATAGTATTATCCTGCTATGAACCACGCCTAGTTTGATAACAAACTACTTAACACAAATGCCCTCCTTTGCTGCTACTATAGCAGTTATATACTTAGCCTTTTGTTGTAGTATCCGTCACAATATCTCAACTTTGGAACTCATCCAAATCCATCATGGAACATCCTTTCCATTATATTGTGCCACCCATAGTCTAAATTGAGATAAATTTAATTTGTATCTTGTGACAAAACTAGTATCAATGTAACACTTTACAATGAACTACCTTTAACTATTTGTCACTTATACATGGTATATTCTTAGTTCTTCCAAAGCTCATAAGAATATCTTTACAATTGTCCAATGATCATCTTATGAATCATTGTGGTATATGATCATAACATTTAGAGCATAGGACATATCTGGATGTGTACATCTCAAAGAATGATTGATCAAAATATTCTTGTGATTTCACCAAGTGTCAAAACACTTGAATCTCGTGTCAACACACTTGAATCTTGATTTAGTCCTTTCCGTGCATCAAGAACCTTTCTTGTTGTTTCCACATTGAGCTCATTCAACATCTTATCTATGTACATTTGGCAAAACCATATTAGCGCCTCAATCTATCCATATAGACATTGATGCCTAATTCTTGAGTTATGCCTAAGTCTTTCATCGAAATGAAATTCTTAACCTGTGTCAATAAAAGATACATTATTTCTAGTCGACAATATGTCTTTCACATAATGTATTAGAAATATGTCTTAGCGCTCCCACTTAATTTCTTGCAAAATGCAAACATCTTCATCGTCTCTGAAGATTCCAACTCCGCGATGCTCACTTCAACCATTGAAGTTTTGCATACTCTTTTAGCATCCTTTGAATTAACAAAACCCTTTGGATCGTGTCATGTACACGTCCTAGGTAACCATTCTATTAGAAGAACTTGTTTTGTTTGTTCAACTACCATATACCAAAATATATGTAGTGGTTGCTACATTAATCCGTCTAGACTAAATATCGCTATGAAAGATCAAATCTTATCATAGTCAATTCCTTGAACATTGTCGTAAACTCTTTCCGACATGTCGACTATTTCATAGATTTGAAACATGCATGTCTTATTTCTTTATAAATCCAAACACGACGATAGGCTTCACGCCTTTCCGGAGGGTCTTCAAAGTTCAGAAACTTGATTTCTCGTGTATGGATGCTATCACGGATTCCATGACTTCTAGTCTTTTTATGGAGTCAGGTCCCATCATCGCTTCTTTGCATGTAGTCGGTTCATCATTGTCAAAACAATAACGACTTGCTTATCAAATCTTACTATTTGATTCTTACCGACCCACACGGTTCTATAGGAACTCTAATCTCCGAGATCACACCTTTTGTAATCACGAGAGCCATGAGCATTGTGGCCGCCACCGGGACACTTTCCGGCGCTGCGCTACTTAGCTCATATAGCTAAGGTTCAACAACCTTATCAAAGTTCTATTGTCCTCCCACTTAACTTTTCACGAAAAATTCCTTCTCAAGAAACTTGACGTTCCAAGCGACAAACTCTTTTGTCCTCGACGTTATGGAGAAATTCCCAACAAATTCTTTGGAATAACCTACAAAGACGTGCTTATCCGACTTTGGTTGTAAACATTTTACTTATGCATAGCATATCAAAATTTAAGAAAAGACAATTCGGGTTTTATCCCAAACCATAACTCATATAGTGTCATTTCAACGGATCAAGATGGAGCTCTTTTCAGTGTAAAAGCGGTAGTCAGTAAAGCTTTAATCTTTAAAATATAATGGCAGTTTTATAAATGACACCTTTGATCTTACCATGTAAAACAAGGTTTCATTACATATCTCGAACACTCCATACTCCTATGGTCTTTTGGGAAATGCAAATCCATGGAACGATTCCTCAAATCTTAGGTGTTTTGCTAAACTTGTAACTCAAACATCTTTCTTTATGATCCAATCATAAACTTTTTTATTTTCTTGTTACAATAATTTTCCACTTCATCTTGAAAGTCTTTGAACATTTTTCAAATGTTTCATACTTCTTCCTTATTGAGTAAGTATATACATATACTCACTCAAATCTTCGGAGAAAGCATATGAAGTTGAAATCCATCGCCCACGACTACACATAATGGACTATATACATCAATATGTACAAATTCCAATCAGTTAGTCATCCGTTCCTCTTTTGGCCTACGAACGGAGTTTTAATTATCTCCGGGAAAGTATCACAAGCGTCATTTGATCCAAATCAAAGACTCCAAAAATCCATCAACATGGAGTTTCTTCATATATCCTTTCAATATAATTTAAACGGCGATGTCACTTCGCAAGTGATCTTTCAACCATTTGTCTTGCGACATTTTAGCATTAGTTTTATGGTCGTTATTTCTCCTACCAGACTTGTATATTATCCATCTATTATGGAATACGGTAATTATTTGAACAACCTTTTGTCGTCATAATACCTGATCAAAATAACAATTATTGAAACAAATCTTGAAGGCAAGCTTTGATGTTAACGAGCAACACAACAACCCTTTGTTTGTTTTCGATGAACATCATCACATTTTCTCTTGCTAGTTACTTAGGCCATTGCAGTTCATGAATTGTGTTGTCCTGCATGACACTTCATACCAACCAATTCGGTATCCAATACCGGTATCCAATACCTAAGAACCACATTTTTTAACGAGCAAGGAATACAACCATAACATGTATATCTTCTATATGCCTAAGTTGGACATCTCCAACCTTTTATTTTCTTGCCAAATATTTTATAGATTCTCTTTCAGCAATTCCTTTTCTTTTAAAAGAATCTATCAACATCAATAGTGGTGTCATCAACATGACACATGGTACAAAGTGTATATTGTCAACTACTAATACCTTTGGACTTGCACTTTGAGGTGGATCACCATCATCAAATGTTTGGTGTTCTTTCAATAATCCATTATTTAGTAATCTTTTAGTGTAGTAAACATTTTACTTACATCTTCTATTCATCCTTATCATGACAACTTTCATGATCAAGCTACTATAGCCTATAAGGAAGAATCGCGAATATAATATCAGTTCCCAAAACCTTTTTGGTAGATTCGGATGCCTAGCATCTCCATCCTTCACAAATTCTCATCAAATATGAGGACGTATACTCTATCATGTTGTAACCAACACATTGTTTTAGATATCGCAATACCTTTCACATATGATGGTTTCTGAAACATTGCTTTTAGCTCTTAGATAAACTTGATATTAAAAACAATTTTTTGAGTATCAAGAATCATGGAGGCAAACATGATACATTAGATACTAACACTGGAATTGTTACTCTTGATTTAATACTATTTATTAAACTTCACAGAGTAAACGGAGTTTGCTGAAAGTTTGCAACAAGACTTTTAAACTTTAGATTGACACTCAAAACAATACGATACCAGTTCGTAAAGCAAATATCCAGAATTTCTATAGTTCCACTATCTCAACTATAACTAAGCGTAAGGTGGTGAACGGATGCCAATGACTACGACAAACTATGCAAATTCACTTTGATTGTGTTTATGATAAATTGAGTTCGACTAATCCAAATTACAAATGAACTCCCACTCAAAACAACATCCCTCGAGTTGTTTTAGTGATTACACGAACCAAATCTACTACACCAAGTCCGATCATCATGTGAGATGATGTAGCTTTAAAGGCGAACAATCAACACGTTCATCATATCATCCATATGACTCATGCTTTACCTTTCGGTATTCCGTGTTCCGAGACCATGTCTGTACATGCTAGGCTCGTCAAGGTTAACCTTAGTTTCCGCATGTGCAAATCTGGCTTGCACCCGTTGTATGCACACGTAGAGTCTATCACACCCGATCATCACGAGATGCTTCGAAACGACGAGTCTTAGCAACGGTGCCAACTAAGGACGAACACTTTATTACTTAATATTTAGTGAGAGGGATCATCTTATAATGCTACCGTCGCGATCTAAGCAATACAAGATGCATAAAGGATTAACATCACAGGCAATTCATAATTAGTGTGATATGATATGGCCCTTTCTTCTTGTGCCTTTGATCTCCATCTCCAAAGCACGGACATGATCTCCATCATCACCAGCATGGCGTCAAGGTCAGTGGCGCCGCTTCATGGTTGTCCATCATCACTAGCAACTATTACAACTACTTGGAACAAAGCTATTACAAGATGAATAGACACGTAGGTCTTAACAGAATTGAAGACAACCATTAGGCTCCTGCCGGTTGCCATATTACAACAAGGATCATTGCATACATCAAATATAATCACAATCACATGATGGCCATATCACATCACAAAACCCCTGCAAAAAGAAGTTAGACGCCTCTAATTTTCTTTGCATGTTTTACGTGGCTTGAGGCTTTCGAATAAGAACGGATCTTACCTATGAAACTGAACCACAACGTTGATACAAGTGCTATCAAGTTGCAAAGTGTAAATTGGATCTATACTATGGTGAGAGATAGAAACCCACAAAGCCACTTGTGCAAAGCAAGTTACACGTCAAGCGTGGAGCAAGTCTCATGTGCAATGACATGTAAGGTTAGCCCGAGCCGCTTCATCCCACCATACCGCAAGATGCAAAGTACACAAAGCAAAAGACGGCACGAGCACCAATGCCCACAAAACCATTGTGTTCTACTCGTGCAACAGATCTACGCATAGACACGGCTCTGATACCACTGATGGGTTCGTAGCATGGAAAACAAAAAAATTCTACCGCAAGAACGAACAAAACCCAGATCTAATCTAGATAAAAGCCAAGATCTAATCTATTAGACATGTGCAACGAGATAGATCTGTACTAACCCTTGTAGATCCGAAAGCGTTACGAGATTCGGATCTCGTGGTTGATGTAGTCGATCACTTGCCGATCTCAAGATAGAGTAGACGATCCTTCTGGCGCCGCGTTCCGGCAGCGCTTTCGCAGTCGGTCACACGTGCGGAGTCGAAGCAGACCTTCCTCTCCTTGTTCCAGCAAGTAGCAGAGGTAGTAGATCTCTCCACGGAATCCCAGCAGCACGACGGCGTGGTGGTGGTGGTGGAGTAGAGAATTCTGCAGGGCTTCGCCTAAGACAGAGCAGAGGGAAGGAGGAGGAGAGAGGCGGCTAGGGTTTGGAGTGGAAGGGGGCAAGGGGTGGCGCCTCCACCCCCTCTATTTATGGGAGGGAGGCGCCATGGGGAGGTGGAGTCCTTGTAGGACTCCCCTCTCCCTTGGCCGGCGGATTAAGGAGGTGGGGGGAGAGTCCTACTCCCCCACGAATCCTTGTCTTACCCCACAAGGATTCCTTGATCCTTTCTTGGTTTTCAAGTAAACTCCAAGAAATCTTCCAGAACCTTCCGGAACATTCTGAAACCTTCTAGAATCCCCATACAAATACTCCGGAACATTTCCTAACTTAGAAAATGATCCCCAATATATGAATCTTATTCTCCGGATAATTCTGGACCTCCTCGTGACGTCCCGAATCCAATCCGAGACTCCGAACAACATTCGGTCTCCAACGCACATTCCATATCTACTTAAAACAACTTCGAACCTTAAGTGTGTCACCCTACGGTTCGTGAATATGCAGACATGATGGAGACACCTCTCCGATCAATAACCATCAGCGGGATCTGGAGATCCATAACGGCTCCCACATACTCAACGATGACTTCGTGATCGATAGAACCATTAACATACGAAACCAATTCCCTTTGTCATGCGATACTCTACTTATCCGAGGTTTGATCGCCGGTATCTCCATACCTAGTTCTACCTCGTTACTGATAAGTACTCTTTACTCGTTCCATGTTATGTCATCCCTTGTGACCCAGTCACATGCTTGCAAGCTAATTAGATGACATTCCACCGAGAGGGCCCAGAGCATATCTATCCGTCATATGGATGGACAAATCCCAATCTTGGTCCATGCGCTTCAACACATACTTTCAGAATACCCAATGACACCTTTATGACTACCCAGTTACGAAGCGGTGTTTGATGTCATCAAAGTACCCATCCGGTCATGGTGATTAACATAACCTCATGGTCGAAGGATTAGGTTACTATGTATTTTAAAGCTTATAGCAAACGAACTTAATGACTTGATCTTATGCTATGCTTACTACGGGTGTGTGTCCATCACATCATTCTCCTAATGATATGATCTTGTTATTAACGACATCCAATGTCCATGATCAGGAAACCATGATCATCCATTAATCAACAAGCTAGTTTAACAAGAGGCTTACTAGGGACTCTTTTATGTTTACAAAACACACAAGTATTAATGTTTCCGGTTAATACAATTATAGCATGGGATGTAAACATTTATCATAAACATAAAGATATAATAATAACCACTTTATTATTGCCTCTTGGGCATATCTCCAACACATAGATGATGTAGCATTCATCTTGAAACCATTTCACATCATTTGTAACAATCAAGCATGGAAATTTCAATCAATTCTACACTAATGCAAAACACACATGCATTCATATTCATTTTATTAATAAAAGTTTTTGTTAACCCTAAATTGGGTAATTTGAACTTGATAAACTTGATTAGAATTGGGGTGTTACAAACCTTCCCTCCTTAAACAAAATCTTGTCCCGGGATTTAAGAAAAACTAGGAACTAAAGAGATCTGGAAACTGAGTCCTAATATAATCTTCTCGCTCCCAAGTAGCTTCGTCTTCGGTATGGTTGCTCTTAAGAAACTTGATACTCCGGGTCTTTGTGGTTCTGAAGGCTTCTTCCAAAATATGAATGGGCACTTCGCGATACGTCACATCCTTGTTGATATCAATGGCTCAGTGATCGATGTTCTTGAACACTTCAGTCTTCTCCGGAACTTCTAAGCATTTGCAAAGTAACAAGATATGGAACACATCGTGGATGGCTGACATGTCCTTTGGCAGTTCCAGTTGATATGATACTTCTCCTCTGCGATTCAAAATCTTGGGGCTTACTTTCCTTTCAGCTGAAAACACTGCATTCCCTTCAAAGGTGACACCTTGAGATACACAAAATCTCCGACATTAAAGGTCAGGTCTCTACGTCTCTTGTCAGCATAACTCTTCTGCCTGGATTGGGTGGTCTTGAGGTGCTCACGGACTTTGTGAACCTTCTCTTCGGCTTCTCGTAGGATGTTGGGTCAAAAATCTGAGTATCTCCTACTTGCGACCAATTCAAGGGGGTACGACACTTCCTTCCATATAAGAACTCAAATGGGACCATTTGCAAACTGGCTTGATAACTATTGTTGTATGAGAATTCCGCGAAAGGCAAACAATCTTCCCATTTTGATCCATATTCTAGCGCACAAGCTCTCAACATATCTTCTAAGATTTGGTTGACTCTTTCAGTTTGTCCGTCGGTCTGCGGGTGATAAGCTATGCTAAAATTCAACTTGGTTCCTAATCCTTCTTGGAATTTCTGCCAAAATCTTGAGGTAAACTGGGTTCCTCGATCCGATACTATGGTCTTGGGGGGTCCATGCAAACTGACGATTCTAGCAATGTACAACTCTGGTAGGTAGTCTTGACATGTATAAAATGGGTTACCTTGGAAAGTCTATCAACTATGACCCAAATAGAGTCATTTCCCTACTAGAAGTAGGCAAACTGGTGATAAAGTCCATTCCAATAGAATCCCATTTCCATTCCAGAATCTGCAATGGTTACAACAATCATGCGGGTCTCAGATGTTCCGCTTTGACTCTCTGACAAATATCACACTTGGCTATGTAGCTTCCGATTTCTCTGTTCATCTTGTGCCACCAAAATTGCTCCTTAAAATCCTGATACATCTTTGTTCCTCCGGGGTGGATAAAATAAAGAGTATCATGAGCTTCCTGCATGATAACTTGCTTCAGCTCGGAATCTGCTGGCACACAGATACGTCCTTTGTACCACAAAACTCCTTCATCTTTGGTGAATCCGGGTACCTTTCCTGTACTGATACGACGTTTGATTCCGTCGATACTTGCATTTCCTTTCTGTGCCTCCTTGATCTGAGTGATCAAAGTGGGTTGAAGTTCAATGCTAGCTAAAAATCCTTTGCTAACTAGCTCCGTTCTAAACTACTCCAGCTCTTCATGCAAACTTGACTGGGCTTATTTGATCATGGTGTTTAATCTACACGGCAATCTGCTAAGAGCATCCGCTACCACATTGGCTTTGCCGGGATGATAGTGAATGCCAAGATCATAATCCTTGATTAACTCTATCCATCTCATTTGCCTCATATTTAGCTCCTTCTGGGTGAAAATATACTTCAGACTCTTGTGATCTGAATAAATCTCATAGCGGTTACCCATAAGGTAATGACGCCATGTATTCAATGCTAAAACCACAACTGCTAGTTCAAGATCATGGGTAGGGTAGTTTTGCTCATGCTGCTTCAGTTGTCGGGACAGATATGCTATGACTTTGCCTTCTTGCATCAACACACATCCGAGACCAATCTTGGATGTATCACAATACACATCAAAAGGCTTCTTGATATCCGACATAATCAAGATTGGGGCTGAAATCAATCTCTTCTTGAGCTCTTGAAAACTTGCTTCACATTTGTCGTTCCATTCAAACTTCTTATCTTTCTTCAACAATTGGATCATCGGTCTTGCGATGCTCGAAAATCCTTCAACAAACTTGCGGTAATATCGCACTAATCCGAGAAATGCATGGACTTGGGTTTGAGTGGTTGGGGCTTCCCATTCTTCAACATCTTTGATCTTGGTGGGATCAATAGTGACTCCTCCTGTCGACACAATATGTCCTAGGAATCCTACTTCCTTCAACCAGAACTCACATTTGCTAAACTTGTCATACAACTGATGCTCTCTAAGGGTTTCAAGGATGGTTCTCAGATGTAGCTCATGGTCTTCTTCTGACTTTGAATAGATTAGAATATCGTCGATAAAAACAACGACAAAGTTATCCAGGAAGTTCATAAAAATCTTATTCATGAGATTCATGAAATAAGCAGGGGCATTGGTTAATCCAAAAGACATGACCGTATACTCATACAATCCATATCTGGTGGTAAAGGCGGTCTTTGGAATATCCGTTGCATGAATCTTGAGTTGATGATAACCAGTTCTAAGATCAATCTTAGAGAACACTCTAGCACCAGTCAACTGATCAAACAGATCCTCTATCTTTGATAGTGGGTACTTGTTCTTGATAGTGACATCATTCAGCTTCCGGTAATCTGTGCACAAACGGTTACCTCCATCTTTCTTATCCACAAAAGAACATGCGATCTCCATGTCGATGCGCTTGGTTGAATCAGACCTTTCTCCAGCATAGCATCAAGGTGCTTCTCCAGTTCCACTAATTCAGATGGGTTCATACTATAAGGTCTCTAAGTTATGGGTCCAGTTCCAGGAATTAGTTCAATGATGATCTCGATATCGCGATCTGGGGACATACCGGGCAATTCATCTGGGAATACGTCAGGGTATTCACAGACTACTCTGACTTGGTCTATGGTTGGATGGGCTAGACTCTTGTTGCATTTGAACTGGCGGGGCAAGGTCTCAGATACATGCTCTACTAATACTCTAGAGCTACTGGTCATGGTTATGGATTTCTTGGCACAGTCGATTAATCCTTTATGTTTCGACATCTAATCCATTCCTAGTACTACTTCCAAACCTTTGGTTCCCAGTACTACTCCCATGGATTCTGATAGGTACAACCTTGCAAATTTTTCTAGCTTTGGTGGTTGAACCAGATATTTGAACTATCATAACATGCTTCAATTTTGTTGGTTGAATCTTACTAATGCATGCAAATTGCGGTTGAGCGAATTCCCTGGTCCAAATCTCCTTCTAGGCTGAACACGGCGTTGATGCTGAGCTGGGGCATTCACATTGGTGGTGGCTGCAAGCTTCTTGGGACACTCGTTGGAGTAGTGACCCTTGACTCCACATTCAAAGCAAGTAATCTGGGACTTGTCTTTGGCGTCAACAGGCACAACATTGCTTCCAGTCCTTGGGGCAGTATTGTTGTTGTTGTTGGACTTGGGCGATGCATGGTTGAAGTTGTTGGAGTTGCCGGGGTTGTTGTTGTGGTTTCCTCCAGACTTCAGGTTTCCTCCGCTACAATTGGGGTAGCTTGGACGGGACATCGGGGGTCTGTTGTTTCTTGGGGCATATCTTGCAGACGGGTTGGGGCGATACTTCTAGGTATTGTGGGACCAACTCTGGTGCATCATCCTGCGCTTGCGGTTGTCATTGGCTTGGTTTATCTTCCCTTCCATCTGGATGGCAGAGTCTACAAGCTCTTCTAGATCTCCAAAATGGATGTTGACTAACACTGTCTGCATCTCATCATGCAATCCATTTAGGAACCTTTCCTTCTTCTTAGCTTTAGTGTTAATCTCATCAGGGGCATATCTAGCTAGGGACAAAATTTTGTCACGGTACTCAACTACCGTCATCCTTCCTTGCTTCAGTTCGCTGAATTCATCTCTCATTCTGGTGACAAAACCTTGTGGCACATGGGTGCGACAGAACTTGATCTTGAATGCTTCCCAAGTCATCATCTGACCATCATTCATAGTACGGGTGCTATTCCACCATGCTCTTGCATCTCTTGCCAGATAATGGGTGGCAAACCGTACCTTTTCATAGGCTTCAACTCTTGCAACCTCCAGATTGTTCTCCATAGTTTGCAGCCAGTCATCAGCATCTAAGGGATCCTCAGATTTATTGAAGATAGGGGGATTGGTATTCTAAAAGTTCTTAAGCTTGGATCCATGGTGATCTTGGTTTCCAAGGCCTTGATTATTGTGGGCCATCTGAGCTATCTGCTGAAGAGTGGCTAGGTTGGCTTGGTGTTCGACTCTACTAGCTTCATGGTTGGAAACTAGCATCTGCAGAATCTGCAACATTGGGTCCTGCGATGAGCTGCTTCCTCCGAGGTTTCCACAAGTCATCTAAAGATTGAGATAAATAATGAGATAAGAGGGAAATTTCTAAGGTTCATAGTTTTGTTTCAAAAGCTCTAAACTTTGAGTTTGACTCAGGTTTTGCAAACTAACTTCTTCTTCTCATTCATTCATTCAAAGCACACAATACAACACACACCACAACACAAATGGAAAATAGATGGTTTTAAGAACCATTTTGTGAAACTACGATATAGTGGGACTGATACAACTCACTCCTATGGTAGTGATCAAGTGCATCTAATCATCATCAATGAAGTCGGAATCATCATCATCAGTGTAGAACTCCATGGCATCATCCTCCAGGTAGTCATTGTCATCACTGAGGTAAGAGTGAAGATCTCCCTGGATATCTTCACCTTCCTCCTCCTCCTTTGCTTCAAGTTGGACTTCCTATTCACGGATGGTCTTCTCGAGAGCGGCCACCTTCTTGCGAAGATGATCAATGGTGTGATCCTTCTTGTCACGTTGACAACGAAGTGATTGGCGCTCCTTGGCGAGGGTCTAGTCCTTCTTGATGGCAATGGCAAGGTTGTGGTTGGCGTAAGCTCGGGCGTTGTCCAATTCCTTCCGCCTATCATACATCATGAAGTCATGATTTTCCACCTGGCGCTTCAACTCCGGGTGACTTGGCATCTCCAATGGCATACCCATAGAATCACGCCTTGCGAAGTGAGCAAAGCGAGTTCCCTGGATCAAGTTTATGTTTTGCCCACACAGACGGGCAAGAGCTTCATGCATAGCCCTGGCTAATCCATCTAGCCAGTTGTTCTCTCGCAAGGTGAATTGAATCTTCTCAGAAGTGGGTGCTTCCATTCTGCCTCTAAGATCTCCTCCTACGTGATCATTGGGTTAGGCACCGAAGAATTCCGGATGCGGACTCTCAAGATACTCAGACAGTGCATCTAGATCCCTCTCCAAGATCAGTTGGCCCCCGTTATCCAACTGGTAGAACTTGCAATACTGAACTTCCATCTATTAGAATTTAGGATGATCAAGTTAGTGAGGTGATCAAGTGTGTCAAATTTTATGTAGGAATGCAAGAATTTTGGAGGAACCTGATTTTTTTTCAAGAATCAAGGATAAGAGTGGGAATAGGTTTTCATAAATACTCACTTATTTTGCTTTCAAACTAAGTTTTTGTCCGGACGTCCATTCTAATTAGGGTCTCCAATGGTCAGGATGGCTCTGATACCAACTTGTCAACACCCAGGTTTTTAACCCCATATGCCTGTTATGCCATACATCGCAATCCCAGGATTACCATTTTTGTGAGACATAACAGATTGGATATCACAGTACATCATCCATTACAAACCATAATAAGGTCTTACACGAATAAAGGATCTCATGATCTAGTCTTAATACAAACAAGCAGCGGAATAATAAGCGTAGCAGTAGGCTCCATCTTCAGGGTCACAGGCAATGCTGATGATGGGAGATGATCCTAGTTGTCGTAGACGTCCTGCTATCCATCATCCTGATAGTCCTCCTCATAGTCTGGTCAGGTGAATAGCCAGGGACAAAGCCATGAGCACTCTTTAAGTACTCGCAAACTATCACTAGCAAGTAAGGTAGTTCTAGTAGGAATCTTCAGCTCTAGGTTTATTTGCAAAAAACCAGGTTTATCTAAACTGAGTTTAGAAGTAAAGAAAACTAAGTAAATGTTCTAAATCACTTAAGTGGAAACCTAGTTTTCATATTCACAATCCTATTGTGGTCAAGTCAAAATCATAGTTCACTTCACAAGTCATTTTGAAAACATCTGACGTCGAAACAGTATGGCCACTCCAATTGTCCATGACCGCGGAGGTGGCTATTCGAATAGTTTGACACTCTACAGAGGTGGTACACTTTCACCACAAAATTCGATACATTTGTCAGGGATAACCCTGAATCATCAAACTTAGTATGCAGATAATCAATCATAACCTTTCCTTTACACACTCTAGTATAGGCACCTCCCCTATGAGCTTAGCCTCCCAGCTATGGCCATCTGCCATCCTGGGCACTGCATAGGCGGACAATTCACACTCATGAGGTAGCCTCAGCTCAAACCTCTTCCGCGAGGGACCCCATACTAATGCATATAAACTTCCGGCTAAGCCCTACCCAATTCAGGTATTGTGGTTGTACGATAAAATTGGAATGGTATCGCATCTGAACCCAACCATCCGTTTTTATAAAGGGCTAAGGCTCATGCCTCAACATTTTCATCATCAAATCCATTTGTGTTTCTCAACACATGTCATAACATTTCAATAGAATGAAGCATCATTCCAAGGTTTTCATAATCATTTTCACCAAGTATTCCCATCTAAAGTGATCAAGTTTTATGCTTAGCACTAGCCACTAAGTTAAGAGTGTTCGCTAATGAGGGGTGCTAATCTTCAATCTCATGCCACATAATGACATCTAGTATAGGCCTAGTTTTATACTCTATGCTATCTATTCTACTTTTCTAAATACTCACAAAGCACTAGCTAAAAGTAAAGACTTTGGTAAAGTAAAAAGAGTAAAGCTTGCAAGTAAAACTTGGGGTATAAATCAAAGGTATATAACCAAAGCATGCCTAATGCATCTTGCTTAAGTTATCTTGCAATTAGTGATGGCTTGCATAGGTATAATACTTGCAAGTGTTAGCTTGCATTGTTCTAGCTTGCCAATAATAGTTTGCCTTGATTGGTGCAGTGGTTAAAGTTTTCCTCCTCTTCTTCTGGGTAGAACTCCTCCTCCTCGTAGCTTGGGTCGGTACTATCATCTATAAATAAATACGGAGTACACAATCACCAAACAATACTTAACTAATTCTATTTAGCACACTAAGGCTCACACTTGATGATCACATGAAATAAAGAACTAGTTTTATTTAGTTTATTTGAGAAAAGTAATTTCTACTCATTGAAATTAATTAAGATTTAATATTCTCCAATTAAAATATGGGATCATGTGGACACATGTCATCACCACATATTATAATACATGGGAATATGCTTTAAAGGGTGGGTCATATATTAAGTTTAAGATTATCATTTAATAGATTTAAAGTGACTAGAAATGCCCTAATAGCATTCTTTTGGTACTAATCTAAAGTCAGTGCATGTAAAACCAAATATTTTTACATATTCAGACAGATCTTGTCAAATGTGATTTTTGAGAGTTGGAATCAACTCAAAAGCTATTATGGTTGATTTTTGAAAAATGTTTGAAGTTGCAAAAGTCTCTATCTTAGTATTTTTACTAAATATTATCTCTAACTCCAAATGATTTAAATCCAACAGGCTTGGATATATAATTTAAATATCTTTCTAACAAAATTTGAATCATGCAATTTGGTTCAGTGCAACTCTCTGAATTGATTTTTTAATCTGTGGATAGAATCTAGTTTAAACTAAATTGGAAAATCAATATTTGAATTCCCTGGCCTGCGCGGGAAAGCTAAATGGGCCGGCCCAACTGCACGGCATAGCGTAGCGGGCTGCTGACAGAGGGGGTCCACTCGTCAGCGACTACATCTAAGCGAAACGGTATCCACGCATCTGAGCCACGTGATCTAATTTTAATCCAACGGCTGGGAGTTGTCGTCGATGATGAACTACTCCGACGAGGAAAATGACCTAGCGTGGTGGTGGGGGTCTGGCTAGGCTCACCTGGTCTCCATCTAGGGTTGGCGCCGGGGGCATTCGGCGTGGTAGACGACAGTAGGTCGAGGCGCGGTCACGGTAGGTCTTGGGGTGGTCGAAATCGAAGGCGGCCTTCTCCTCCAGCAGCGAAGCCAAATTCTGGCGAGAGAGAGCTCGCCTTGCACCAGGGAAGGGTGAGGGAGGATCAGTGAGGAGTGGTGGGTGCTGGGGTGTGGAGAAATGAGGCAGTGGAGGCCTCCTTTTATACCGCGGCGAGGGGACCGAATGGTGTGGGTTCGAGCTCGTCGGTGACGATGCTACATGCTGCTATCGGCGTGGTGGAGGCTAGTGGACGGTGCGTGGTTCCCTGGTGGTTCTCACAGGCGTAATGGCGAGGCGTGGTGCGGTGTGGTTTGGTCGGGAGCGTGCGGCGCTCCACGTGGATGCAGAGGTATTTCTGACGGCGTGCGGCAGTTGCGGGTCGCGCGGCGGCAAACGGGGTTGTCTGCGGGGTTGGGGTGATCATGGCGAGATAGTGCACGCGAGGCGGGGGTGAGGTGCAGTCTGTGCGAGGCGGCCAGGCGTGGCGAACTGGCGCGCTCTAGGCATGGTGCAGAGGTGGTGGGCATGGCGTAGCTAGGGTGGTCCAGGGCTCGTATGTGGTCGAGGCTTGGACAGGGGGTGGCGGTGGAGTGCGGCGTTTCTGGTGCGCATCGTGGGCGAGGGCGGCGATGCTTCTAACGCGCTGTCTACTGTCGGCCGGCGACGACCAAAAATGGGCGGCGCTCCACTGTGCACACGGCTAAGAGGGGGCTTGTCTAGTGCTTGGTTAGGCTCAGGGGAGACAAGGGAGTGATGAGGGGACCAAATGGTCGAGGATTACTGTGGAAACAGTGAAGTTAGGCAGTAGATTAATTTGTGTAATTAAGGTGTTTGATGAAATGGCCACAAGAAACTTACTTTGAAAATTCTGAATGAAACTTTTTGAGTGATCTTAACTTAAGCTTGAGTAACTATGTTTGCTTGGATAAGTCAAGTGGAATTGGTTTGATAGGTTTTTGAAAAAAGTGGGATCTTATCGTATGAAGTAGATTCAATTTTCTATTGTCCATTAAATTGATTTGAAAGATTTTTTTGTAAGTTTGTAAAGTGGGCCTTGATACACTTTTACCTTGTCTAGCTAGGGGTGAATAGAAGTGGAATTGTTTCTATTAAAATTTCTCTTCTAGGAACACACAAAGTGGCCTAGTGGTTAACTTTTGTCAAAATGACCATTTGCTTTATTTATTCATATTTGATTGCTTTTTCTATCGATTTTGTTTATAATTGGCCTAGATGATGTAGCATTCATCTTGGAACCATTTCACATCATTTGCAACAATCAAGCATGGCAATTTCAATCAATTCTACACTAATGCAAAACACACATGCATTCATATTCATTTTATTAATAAAAGTTTTTGTTAACCCTAAATTGGGTGATTAGAACTTGATAAACTTGATTAGAATTTTTGGGGTGTTACAACCCCTCTTAATAGTGTGGTGTTCCTAAAGACTCAAGATACATATAAAAGACAAAACTCCGACACTTCTCTTCGTTATCGAAATGGGGGGGTCTTCGATGATCTTCCAACATACCAGCGGACTAAAACCTGTTTAAGACACTAGTAGGTAGCATTAGTCTGCTCTAACTATGGTGTCATTGTCAACCAAAAATAGTATAGGGTAAACTACCCTTTCAATCTCCCCCTTTTTGGTTGGCGATGACAAACCGAGCTAGAGTTCACAAGGATATAATAGAGAGCTATAAACCAAGGAATTCCATAGATACATATGTGAGCTCCCCCATAAAGTATGCACTTGGTTGAATTTGTGTTTGAATGCAAGGTGCACCTAAATAAAGTATGGAGAGCTTCCCACATGTCTTTATGGAAGCAAGCATAATATGACAAGATATAGAGCATGGGTATCTACGCAAGGCTAGACAAATAATAGAAGTACACATAGTCGTAGAACAATAGACATATCCATGGTTTACACACATAGCACACACTTGTCCAACATTCGGAAGTAAAGAAAATAGTTCCAACATGAAAGCAAATGGTAAGCACAATGCCATAAGAAGCAAAGATAAAGCAAAGGGCATTGTGCAAACGCGAACCCCGAAAACCCCCGACAAGGAACTCGTAGATACCTAAATGAACTCTACTCTTCTCCCCCATTAGCATCGAAACACCAAAAAGGAATAGGAGTAGAGTGATGCTAACGGAACCCAACTAGAAGAACGTAGGAGGCGGTGGAGGGGAAACGGGGCATCTTTGTCTTCATGGATCTCCTCTTCTTCTTCTTCTTCATCATCATTAGAACCAGGACGAGCAGCAGAGGAACCACTAGGGCCACCATGAGGAAACTGACTGGGGAAGTAGCCGAAGAGCATAGCATCATCAAGTGGTGGCATCTCATAGTTGAAATAAGGAACTAGAGTCATCTCGGGACCATCCGGTGGAGGAGTGACATGCTGGGTCACGAGAAACTCATTGTGCCTGCGCCGAGTCTCTTGGCTCATCTCAAGAGCCTTGTGGCTCACATCATAGGACGAGCGGCGCATCTGAAACAACCGCTTGAAGAAAGTGGCAGTACCACCCTTGTGCCTGGGACATGAGGAGGAGGACTCTCCAACAGGACGACGAGAACCAGACCGAGTAGCAAAGTGTGGCTGAGGATCATGAGCAGCCTTGGTGCACTACTCGAGAGGCTTCATCGACAGGACCTCAGGAGACACACCATGAAGAGAAAGGGTAAGCTGCTCTTGTTCCACACGCTCACCAGCCATCACACCAGGAGGCACAACCTTGTTGAGCAGCTTTTGTGCATACACGCAGAAAGTGGGGGTCATCCTGTCCAAAGCAGTCTGCCGCAGCTCAAAGTACATAAGTCACAACCATCAATCTTCCTCAACCTGTCAGGGTGACAATAATACAGGAGATTGGCAGAGTACCCACGACAGTTTGTAGTATCTCCAACTCGGGGAACAAGCGACTGACGGAAGATGCTGGCCAAAGTGTGGTAGTAAAAGTACATGCCAGAGATGCATGGAGGAGCATACTCAGAATCCTTGGGATAGCAGAAAGCAAGAGAGTCAGCAGGCTTGATCTTCTCACTATGAATGCAAAAACCACCTGGCTCGTCAGAATAGCCCATGACCACAGCCAAATCTGCATAGGTGGCACGAAAGCATCGGGTGTCAGTCATCCAGGACATAGTGCGGTCAGCATCATCATGAAAATAGACCATGCAGAAGAACTAACGGATATACTCAGGATAATAGTCCTCCTTAAGACACATAAGGTCAAACATATCCATTTTCTTCAAGGCATCATCAACAAAACGATAATCTGAGGCAGCATACATGTTGAACCATTCCACATTGAATGCAAGAATGACCGCACGATGTGACCTTGAACTGAGTGTAAATGTGATCCCACATCAATGCTTGAGTCTCAGTCCAAAACTTCTTGTCAGTGCCAGGGTAAGTGCGAGACTTGAAGCGATAGGGATTCTGCTTGCGAAGGGTCCGGTACATAGCGATCTCCATATTCTTCATATTTTGAGTGGGCACATCCTATTCATCATCTTGCACGGCAGGTTTCTTGCCCTGGATGGCTTTGCTCTTGATGAAGGGAATATGCCCTGAGAGGCAATAATAAAGTTGTTATTATACATATTCCAAGTATATGATAGATGTTTATTTTACATGCTATAATTGTATTAATTTGGAAACATTAATACATGTGTGTTTAATAAACAAAAGGAAAGTTCCTAGTTATGCCTCTCTTATAAACTAGCTCGTTGATTAACAAGATGATCAAGGTTTCCTGATCATAGACATTGGATGTTGTTAATAACGAGGTCACAACATTAGTGGACTGATGTGATGAACATTCATCCGAAGTATAGCATTATGATCAAAGTCATTATGTTTATATTGCTATAGCATCTAACAAAGTAATCCTAGTCCTTAGACCATGAGATCATGTTAATCACTAATATTGGAAGAGTATCTTGATAACATCAAACGTCACACCGTGAAAGGGTGATTATAAAGGTGGGTTCAGTGCTACGAAAGGGTTATGTAGAGGCTCATGGATCATGAGTGTGATTTGTCCATCCCAATGACGGATAGATATTCTCTGGCCTCTCTCGGTGATATCACATTGGTTAGCTTGCAAGCAAGTGATGAGATCACTAGAATGTTATATCACGGGAACGAGAAAAGAGTACATGTCGGTAATGAGATCAAACTAGGTATGGAGATACCGATGATCAAATCTCGGACATGTAAAATATTGCAAGACAAAGGGATTTAGTTACTAATGTTAAAGGTTCTTACGATCACAGAAGTCATCGTAGAATGTGTAGGAGTCAGTATGGATCTCCAGGTCCCGCTTCTGATTATTGATCTGAGAGGGGTCTCGATCATGTCTTCATTATTCATGAACCATAGGGTGACACACTTAAGGTACACTAACACCATTTGGAGCAAATATGTTTCAGACGAATGAATTGCAAAGCGCTGGAATTATTTCAATAGACACCGAAACTGTTTCGGGTGAAATTGCTGAAATTGGTTCTGCATGTAATATTGAAATGTTATAGGGGTTTTATGTGAATGTTTGTTAATTAAAGTAATTAACAAAATTCTGAATAAATTTAATAAAAGAGTTTTATTAAATGAGAGAGCATTAAATTTGGATAAATTTAATGTATTTAAAGTGGAGACTTTAAAAGAGAATGTGAAGGGGCATTTTAATGTGGAGGGAGTTACCACCACATGAATGGGGGAGGTGAGGGGTCACCTCCATGGGGCGCCGGCCATGGAGGGGGTACCCCCTTCTCCTATAAAAGGCCACCCCTCTCACCCTTCTTCCTCACACCTCCTCATGAAGGATCTCTCTCCCCCTCTAGAATTATTCCCCCATGGTCTCGGATTAGCGAGATACATGTTCTCGGTGGCATTTCGTCTGGAAGGAGTTGCTGCTTCCGCTGCATTGCTGGAGCAAGGAGGTGGGGGTTGTTCGGTGGCCTGAACGTGTGTGCGAGTGCGGATGCGCTGCTGGTTTGCGGCGCTAGGACTTCCACACGATCTTGAGATCTGCAAGCGTACGACTACATCATCCATGAGTTCCTACTCGTTAACAAAACTTAGTTGTCTTCGAGGGTAAGTTCTCCATGGATATATATCCACCCGTTTCTTGTATCTAGTAGATAGATCTTGGCGTATAGTTCCCATCATATGAAATTTTTTGTTTTCTATGTTGTGAACCCATCACTTGATGCGATCAGAACGGGCACTGCCCTCTTCCTCACGCTGCACAGACTGAATGGCTCGACGAGCCCTCTTGCCCCTGCCAGTTTCCTTAGGCACATACTGATCACTCACATAATCATCATCATCTGCACCTGTGAAAAAGAGAGATAGGTTGGGGAGCACAAGGATAAGTACACATGCCATGAAAAAACAGAGGAGAAACCTGGATTTGGGCAAGTGCATGGTAGAAGAGAGACATGGCGGAAAGGTTCGGTGCCAGGGCCGGTCTGACTGGATCCAGAACCGGACGGTCTAGTGTCAGCACCGGATAACCGGATGCAAACCGGACGACCCGGTGGCAATGCCGGTTATTCGGACTCAAACCGGGCGACCCGGTGTCAGATACGGTCCAACTGGGCCTGGAACCGAACTAGTCGGGGAGGCCCCAAAACTGATCTTTGCAATGTAAAAATTCTACCCATGACTCAATACTTGCACAAATACAAACTTCTCAAGAGGGGTAGGCCATGGTTTGACGTGGTTGGCATACAAGGACAAAGGTGGAAACCCTAACTTGGCAAATCCATCAAAATGTGTAGCAAAACATGGGGATTTGACAAGGAAAAGGGAGAGGAGCAATGGATTGCCTGAGACATGGCTTGCCGTGGAGGAAATCCCCAAAAGCCCTAGAGGAAGAAGATCACAAAATGCTCCCAAACCACCACGAGATGGAGAGATTCCTTCGGTGGAGAGCCTCCAAAGGTCCTTCTCCGCGATTTGGTGGCCCGATCTATGAATCCTAGGGGTGGAAACACCCTAGGAGAGGGGAGGAAGGTGGGAGGGGTGGAAATGGAGAGAGGACGGGTCGGGGGAAGTGAAAAGGTAACTTGTGGGGGGGGGGGGGTGGGGGCGGGCAGGGAAGAAGAAGGGGAAAAAAAATTCCAGATCCGGTTTGAGGTCCGGTCCAACCGAGATGCAAACCGGGCCGCTTGGTGTACAGCCTGGTCAACCGAACTTAAAACCGAATCTGCAGAAATTTTGTCATGAGGAAGATTCGATTGTCAGCCTGGTCAACCGGTTCCACAACCGAAGTACCCGGTTGGAAACCGGACTGGCAACCGAACTTCATTAGTAAACTTCTGTCTGTAGGTTCGGATAGACTCGGTTGAGGACCGGGCTGGAAACCAGACAGTCCGGTTCTGGGGCCGGTTGGACCGGGCCAGAAACCGAACATCCAAAAAAATTCAGGAAAAAATTGTGAAAACAGAAAATTTTCAAGAATGGCATGTGCATGTAGAAGAAGATAGTAGACTCCAAAAGGGTAGAGGAGGCAGGTGATCTAGGCATGCCTATTGGAGAAGAACCAAATCAACACACTTAAAAGCAACAATAGGCATGATTCGAAAATAACAAGAGCCACAAGGGACCAAAGTTGGTGGGGATTTCTCCCCTATGTTTAAGCACACATGTCATGGGGCCTCAAAGATAGATGCTTGGACCCATATAATGACACAAGATCAATTAATATCGCACACATACGTATGCATCAAACCAAGACATGGTAAGATGACTATCCCTATGTGTGCTATGCAACTAGGATACATAGCAAGTTAAGAGCAAGAATATAATGCAAGAAGTGAATCAATCCAAGTTTTTAGGATCTAGAATACCAAGTTCTCGCCTCAACATGACAAAACGGGCTTCATCTAAAGGCTTCGTGAAAATATCCGCCAATTGGAACATCGTTCCAACATGAGTGAGACTGATGTCACCATTTGCGACATGGTCATGTAGGAAGTGGTGGCGGATGTCAATATGTTTGGTGCGGCAATGTTCGACGGGGTTATTAGCTATCTTTATTGCGCTTTTATTGTCACATAGAAGAGGCACTGTACCAAGAGACACACCATAGTCTTTCAAGGTTTGCCTCATCCATAACAACTGAGCGCAACAAGATGCCGCGGAAATGTATTCGGCTTTGGCGGTGGATAGGGCGATAGAGTTTTGTTTCTTGGATGACCAACTGACCAACGACCGGCCAAGATATTGGCAAGCCTCGGAGGTCGACTTCCGGTCAACCTTATCACCGGCCCAATCGGAATCCGAATAGCCAACAAGCTCAAAGGTTGACCCCTTTGGATACCAAAGCCCGGGAGTAGGAGTGATAACAAGGTACCTAAAAATCCGTTTGACCGCCATCAAGTGGCACTCCTTGGGAACGGATTGAAAATGAGCACACATTCCAACACTTAACATGATATCCGGCCTTGAAGCACAAAGGTAGAGCAAGGAGCCAATCATGGAGCGATATACCTTTTGGTCCACATCCTTCTCACCTTGTCCAAGGCCAAGTTGCCCATTGAGTGGCATGGGTGTCTTCATGGGGTTGGCATTGGTCATCTCAAATTTCACAAGGATGTCCTTCACATACTTCTCTTGGGAGATGAAGGTGCCTTGAGCAAGTTGCTTCACAATGAAGCCTAAGAAATACTTTAACTCCCACATCATGGACATCCTAAATTTTTGGGTCATCAACTCAGCAAAAGCTTTGTTATGTGATTCGTTAGCTCCACCAAAAATAATACCATCAACATAAATTTGAACAATAAATAAGCCACCCCTTTAACCCGCTTGGTGAAAAGGGTGGAATCGACTTTACCCATGCTAAACTCGTCCACGAGTAAGAAATCCCTAAGGATCTCATACCAAGCACGAGGAGCTTGCTTTAGTCCGTAGAGCGCCTTATGGAGTAGATACACATGGTTGGGAAAGCGTGTGTTTTCGAAACCCGGGGGTTGAGCTACATATGCAACCTCTTTCAAGGGACCATTAAGAAATGCACTCTTCACATCCATTTGATAAAGCTTAAATTTATGAAAATATGCATATGCAAGAAAGAGACGAATAGCTTCAAGGCGAGCAACGGGCGCAAAGGTGTCCTCATAGTCAATACTTTCTATTTGAGCATACCCTTACGCCACTAACCTTGCTTTGTTCCTTGTGATGGTTCCATTCTCATCTTGCGTGTTCTTGAATACCCACTTGGTCCCAATGACATTGATGTGATGATATTTTAGTCTCTCTACAAGAGACCAAACTTCATTGCGGGTGAAGCACTCGAGTTCTTCTTGCATGGCAATGACCCAATCCGAATCTTCTAGAGCTTCATGGACCTTGAGTGGCTCGAAGTGGGACACAAATGCATGATGGCCACAAAAGGTAGTGAGTTGCTTCTTCTTATTGCGAGTCTCGATTCCTCTTGATATGCTTCCAAGTATATTGGTGACTTGGAGTCCACTTGCAATATAGGCGGACTTGATCTTCCGGATAGTTCCTTCATGATCAACGTATTCATCCTTCGTTGGTCCTTGATCATTGACCACATCTTGAGTTTGACCTTGATTTTGGGGAACTAAAACTTCTTCTTTGTCTTGCTCAATGGGTTGAGGGCTTAGTTCTTGTTCTTTGGTTTGGGAGTTGTTCGTCATGAGGTGCACTTGATGGTTCAACTTGAGTAGATCTTGGATCTTCTTGAGTTGGGCTTGATTCTCCCCCATCAACATCTTGATCATGAGTGTGATGCTCAGTGGGCAAGATATGCCCAATTCCCATCAACTTTATGACTTGAGAAGAATCTCCATCGCCTACAACACGTGGAACAACTTGCCCCCCTTGGGGACCATTATCTTCCAAAAACTCCACGTCACAAGATACTTCAACACAACCATTGGCTTTGTTGTAGTATCTACAGGCGTGAGAGTTTTCCGCATAACCAACAAAAATACCCTCGATAGTTATAGATTTGAATTTACCGAGATTTTCTTTCTTGTTCTTGACGAGGCACTTGCACCCCAAGACTGGGAAGTAGTTGAAATTGGGCTTGTTCTTTGTGAGAATCTCGTATGGAGTCATGTCAAAGGGAGCTCGGAGGAAGAGTCGGTTCGAGTAGTGAACCGTGGTGGCGATGGCTTCTCCCCAAAAGTTGTGGGGTGACTTGAACTCACTCAACATAGTTCTTGCCATCTCAATGATAGTCCGGTTCTTCCTTTCAACAACACCATTTTGTTGAGGAGTATATGGAGCCGAGAATTCATGCTTGATCCCCTCATCTTGAACAAACTCTTGCATGGTGTAATTCTTGAATTTGGTGCCATTGTCGGTCCTAATGAGCTTGATATCCACTTCATGGGTGCGTTGAGCTTGCTTGGCGAAGATCATGAAGTACTTGTAGGTCGCATCCTTTGACTTGAGAAGGAATACCCAAGTGTATCTTGAGTAATCATCAACGATGACAAGACCATACTTCCTTCCACCAAGAGTATCATAATTTGATGGCCCGAAGAGATCCAAATGGAGAAGCTCCAAAGGTCTTGACGTGGCCACCTTGGATATTGGTTTTTAGACTCCTCCATGTTGCTTTCCTGAAATGCAAGCACTACACACATGATCTTTCTCAAAAGACACACCAGTTAGTCCAACAATATGTTCACCCTTTAGGAGTTGTTTAAGATTTCTCATGTTGACATGGCCAAGGCGGCGATGCCAAAGCCATCCCTCATCAACTTTGGCCATTAGACATGTGGAAAGAGATTGACGCTATTGCGAGAGGTCGACCACATAGAGGTCGTCTTCCACATATCCAGCAAGGACCAACTTGAGATTATCACCCCTAAAGACTTTCACCCACGATCTGGAGAAATATGAATCATAACCGGCATCCGCATGATGTTTTATAGAAAGTAAGTTGTAGCCAAGGTTTTCAACAAGCATGACGGTCTCTAGGGTCAAGGCCTTGGATACCACCAACTTGCCAAAACCTAGTACCTTTCCTTTAGAATTGTCTCCAAAAGTGATTCTTGATGTTGAGTTAACATCATGAATAAATTGGTCAAGCGCACTTCTACCTCCGGTCATATGATTGGTGCATCCACTATCAAACACCCATTTTTTCCACCGGAGGCATACCACTACAAAATCAATTCTTTGGTTTAGGAACCCATTGAGTAATGGTTCCCCTAGCATTAGCAACAAGATCTTTTGGTACCCAAATTGAGTACCACCTATAAGCATAACCATTGCGATGGCCAACATATTTGGCATATACATCTCCTTGGGCACCCTTACATAGCACATAGGAGGGATTAGATTTCCCCGCAAACTTGTGGTTGGGGTTGCCCCTTGTGGCTCCCCCATTCACAACATTCTTCTTTACTTGGCCAACCACCTTGTGCCCTTCACGCAAAAAGTTGATCCTTTTAGGTGGGTTGGCACCGTTCTTGTTGTTCTTGGGGTCATACCCCATACCTTGCCTTGGAGCTCTCATCATTTATCGAGCAAGAATCTCATCAAGAATCTTGCCCTTGGTGGTAGGTTTGAGACGCTCCATCTCAAGTTGTTCCTTCAACTTCTTATTCTCCTCAAGGAGACTAGCTTGATCCAAGGAAGGGTTAGAAGCACTAGTAATATCCTCAACAATAATAGGATCCTTCAATGTACCAAGAGCCTTCTCATAGGACACTCGAAGTTGATCATGATTCTCCCCAAGTTTTATGAGCTCACGCTTGACAAGAAAATTAGCTTTCTCAAGGTTATCAAGGTCATTGGTGAGAGAAGCATGAGCAACCTCCAGTTCTTTCTTTGAAGTATCAAGCTCTTGGGACAAGGTGATAGCTCTATCTATGGTATCCATATCTTTTGCCTTATCTAGTTCATAGATTTCAATTCGTTCTTTAAGAAGGGAGGTGATGTCCCTTTCCTTTCTTAGCTCTTGCTCAAGAAGATTGAATCTTAGTCTCATCATCAATATGAGACTCCAAACTATCAATGGTCTCGTCACGTGAATTGATAAGGCTCATTAATTGTTTGAATCTAGCACGAGGATTGCTAAGAAGGGACTTCATGATTTCACACATTTCTTGTACATAGTTTTCATCGAATTCATCATCGTCAGTATCATTGGTGCTAACATGATCATCCAATATGCTAGAGAGAGATGGAGGGGAAGATATTACCTTGGTACTCCTTGCCATGAGGCAAGTACCGGCGACCTTGGGAGTGATGGAGTCATCGACATAGTCTTTGGTGCAGTCATACGTGAAGAGTGACCCGGGTTCGGCAAACGCCAAACCGGCCACCCCCACAACCTTCTCCTCATCTTCACTCTCTGCATCGTATAGGTACTCTTGGCCAAGAAAGCCTTTGCCATCACGCTTCTTGTTCCTCTTGTATCTCTCGTTGATGGGGTTTGGCTTTAATCTTGGCTTGGCGCCCTCTTCATACTTGGGCTTGTCAAGTCTCTTCTCATATGGGCATTTGTCGGTAAAGTGGTCCGACTCATCACAATTGTAGCAATTCCACTTCTTATCTCTTGGTTCGGTTGAGCTTCTTCTTCTTTGGAACTTCAAGTTCTTGGTGAAGAGAGCAACTTGAGCTAGCATGTCATCAATGCCCTCGCTATCACTCTCTTCATCATTTGCACCACTCTCTTGCGCATACTTGGCCTTCAATGCAAGGGATTAAGAAGGCCCAATGGCACGGTTGATCTCCTTGATCTTTTTTCCTTCATCCGCCATATTGTCCGTGGCAACAAGATAGGACACAAGATCATCAGGCAAGAAGTGGCGAGCTGAATCTAGAAGTTGCAAGTTCAAGGCAAGCTTCTTGTTGGAGGCGGCAATCATGGAGAGAACCTTGGAATTGATAAGCTCATCATTCAAGTTGAACCCATCATCATACTTGTCACAACCAAGACCATCAATCTTCACACGGAGGGCAACAAGTCTCTTGTATGCTTCGGCGATGGACTCACCATCATTGTTCATGAACATGCTCATATCTGACTTGGCGGATTCATACTTGAACTTTTGGATAAGGGAAGTTCCCTCTTGGAGAATGACAATCCTCTCCCACAACTCCTTTGTGGTGGGGATGTTGCTAACTTGATCATATAGAGTGCAGTGTGAATGGTACTCCTTATCTTGTTAGAAGCCGTTGCATTTAGTTGATGATCATAGTACTCTCCCGGAGTGAGATTGTTGGGATCTTGTGGATAGAAGCCCTTTCCCACAATCTCCCAATGCTCCACGCTGCAACTGCAAAGATGAGATTCCATGGAAACTTTCCAATGAGAGAAGTGAGTTCCATCATAGTGAGGTGCGGGACCCGAACCATTAATATGAGACATGATGTTCTTTTGTTTGGGATATATATACGGAAATGGATTAGGAGGCATAGAGGCTTTCGTCAGGTCACTCTCGCTAGAGACCTCGTTCATGGCCTCCTTACCGGTGTCCATCAGCCTCCCTTGAGGTACTACCGAAGGTTCAGCAAGCATGACCCCCTCGCCCATCCTAGTAAAGCGTCCCTCAAGAAAACTTATTCAAGCAAGGAGATCGGAATCCGCCTTAGCCTTTTCAAGGGACTGTTTGGCAAAGAGTTCACGGATCTCCTTGACCGAATAAGTCTTTCCCTCCTCACCATCAGAGATAACCATCTTTTCTCTTAGGCGGTAAAGCCCTTAGAAGAGCACTAGGCTCTGATACCAATTGAAAGTGTAAGATGGTTTACCTAGAGGGGGGGGATGAATAGGTTTCTACAAAATTCTTTATAATCTTTTGCAAGTTTTAGGCTTTGCAGAATATAAGTGTGCCTAAATGCAAACTATGTGAGGCAACCTAGATGATGATACAAGATACTTCAAGCACGAAGGGTATCACAAAGTAAACAACACAAGTAAGAGAGCTGTTAAGGAATAACCAAAGCACGCGGAGACAAAGATGTATTCCCGTGTTCACCACCTTTGGGAAGGGGGCTACGTCACGTTGGAGAGGTGTGAGGTTCCACGGATGATTCCCCAATGCCATGAAGGCTCACCTTCTTCTCCGAGCCTATCCCACGAAGGAATAGCTCACTTACTCGTGGTAGACTTTTAAGGTAGTCTCCAAACCCTCACAAACTTTCCACGGAGCAAATCACAAGCCGAATGCCTCCGGGCAACCCTAGCCGTCTAGGGTTTACCACAAACCCAAGAGTAACAAGCTAACTCGATGAACTCAAGGGGGAATGAAATTTGGCTTGGTGGAAACGTAGATCGGGACCTTCTCTTGCTTTCTACCAAAGGGATTTGAGTTTGGTTGGGTAGAATGGGAGATCCTCAAGCAATTGTGTTTCAACAAAGGGGAGAGAGAGAGAGCTGCAAGAATGAGATATGAACTGAATGCCTAACCTCCTCAAGCTGGAAGAAGAGGTATTTATACTCAAGGGAGAAATCTAGCTGTTTGGAGCACTTTGTGCAAAACCTGGATTTAAGTTCGGTTGGAGCGTCCCACACACCGGACCACTCGGTCTATAGCCTAGTCAACCGAAATCCAAACCGGAATACTCACTGTGCATGAGCCCGGATAGACTCGGTGTAATAAACCGAGAATCCTGGTTTGGGTTCGGTTTTCTAGTGCTGGTACCGGATCGCCCAGTCTAGGAACCGGTTCAATGGGCCTGAGAACCGAACTTAGAAGAAATGCAATCAAACGTAGATTTCTTTATCCTCTCTCTTTGGTGATGGAACTAGTGGGTGTATGGGATGTGTATAAGGCTTAGAAATTCATCCCCAACAAGCTCATCGAGATAACCCCTCTTAATAGTGCGGTGTTCCTAAAGACTCAAGATACATATAAAAGACAAAACTCTGTCACTTCTCTTTGTTATCGAAATGGGGGGGGACTTCGATGATCTTCCAACATACCGGCAGACTAAAACCTGTTTAAGACACTAGTAGGTAGCATTAGTCCTCTCTAACTACAGTGTCATTGTCAACCAAAAACAGTATAGGGTAAACTACCCTTTCAGTAGCTCTCTCTTCCTCTCTCCAACCGAACCCTAGCTTGCCGGAGCTCTAAGACGCCACCTTTCCCGAGCTCCCCTTGAAGTTCTAAGCGCACCATTAGACTTGCCTCGCTGTCCTCATTCTCCCTAGCTAGGCCACGGAAGCCGGAGAGCCCCTAGTCGAGGCAATCGAAACGTCACTTCCACCACCAGTCACCGGTGTTCACCGTCGATTTCGAGCTCGCCTCTCCTCGTCGTCACCTCTACAAGCTTCTTGGTGAGTCACCGGTTCTCCCAGTACCTCCCATGTCATGCCTCTTGCTCTGGTTTGCCCTGCCACCGTAATCTGTCGTCGGCCGCCGCAGTTCGTTGTTGCCGGAGCCACTCCGGTGACCAATTTCTGGCGACATGCCTATAGATCGCCTCACCTCGCGCTCCTCTATCCAACGCACCCGCTCCCGCTTGCTCGCGTGCTCCCGATCAAGAGATCGATTGACGATCTGGGAGGATTAATCTCAAATGATGTTAGGATGACATCATGTTGACGTCATAATTCAGTTTTATTTACTTATTAGTTAATATTTTCTGTAATAAATAAATACATGGTATATGACATGGCTCGGGGCCCATTTGTCATTGACTGGGGCTAGAGTCCAAAGCGGTAACAAAAGTTTTAATCATACTAGGTGACGTCAGCGTGACACATTAATTCCTTTTAAATTCTTTTTCAGAAATCCTAAGAAAATAAGAAATCTTATAAATTTAATATCTTTTGTTTTATAATTCAGAAAAATATATATTTTATATCAAAATGTTCAGAAAAATAAATGCCACAATGCAAGTTGCCTGTTTTCTGCTGTTTTTGGTTCCAGAAAAGCTAGAAAACGAATATTCTCGGAAATGGACGGGACAAAAGAAAAAGTTAATATTTAACCGAGGGGAACACGGAGCCAGAAGACGAGACGGAGAGGGGCCAGGGGCCAGCCACACCACCTAGCTGCGCGGCCAGGCCTGACCCGCGCCAGGGGGTGGTGCGGCCGCCAAGGGCACCCCCTCGGCCTCCCCTTTCGCCTATAAGAAGCCTCTGATACAGAAACCCTAAGTACCCGATCAAAATTCCACGAAAGAGTCTGTAGCCGCCATCATCTCCATCCCTAGATGGGAGGGATCTGAAGCTTTTCCCGGCAGCCTGCAGAGGGGAGAGATCACCCTGGAGGCCTTCTTCATCACCATGCATGCCTCCGGTGTGATGCATGAGTAGTTCATCCCTGGACTACGGGTCCATGTAGTAGCTAGATGGCTTGTTCTTCTCCTTTGTGCTACCATGTTTAGATCTTGTGAGCTCCATTCATGATCAAGATCATCTATTTGTAATCATACATGTTGTGTTTGCGAGGATCCGATGGATATTGAGATGCTATTTCAGACTGGTTATTGATTCTATCATGTCTTTGTTATTTGTGATCTTGCATGCTCTCCGTTGTTAGTAGCTATCTTGGCCGAGTAGATGCTAGCAACTCCAAGAGGGAGTATTTATGCTCGATAGTGGGTTCATGCCTCTAGGAATGTGGGGAAGTGAGAGAAATCTCTAAGGTACTAGATGTGTTGTTGCTACTAGGGAGAAAACAACAATCCTTTGTTCATAGAACAATCGTATTGTTTACTTTACACACTTTGCTTAATGCAATTATCTGTTGCTTGCAACTTAATACTAGACGGGGTTCAGATGATAACCTAAAGGTGGATTATTAGTCATAGATGCAGTTGGATTATGGTCTATGTATAATGTTGTAATGCCCAATCAAATCTCATAGGAGTCAAGATGATTAGTATATGCATGTATGCTTTGTCGATGTTTGTCAATTACCTCGCTAAAATTTATTCACCCAACATTTCATCTATCTTAAGGAGAATCACCACTAGTGAACTATGGACCCTGGTCCTTTCTTTTACCATCAATTTGCAATCTACTATTTACTGTTTTATGTTTACATTCTGTAAGCAATTACTATCTTCCACACAATACGTTTAATCCTTTGTTTTCAGCAAAACCGGTGAGATTGACAACCTCACTGTAAGTTGGGGGCAAAGTTTTGTGATTGTGTTGTGTAGGATTCCAAGTTGGAAGCAACACCTTGGAGGTGTTTCCTTGCTCCCACTGGTTCGATAACCTTGGTTTCATAACTGAGGGAAAACTTGTTGCTCTACTTATCATACCTTCCTCTTGGGGTTCCCCAATAAGCTCAACATATTGAGTAAGCAAGAATTTTTCTAGCACCGTTGCCGGGGAGTCAAGGACATCTTCACAAGGGTAGTCCCTCATAACCAATCTCTTTACTTTGTTTTATTTTTTTTGCTTAGTTTATTTCTGCTTTGTTTGCTTGTTTCTTTATCAAAAACACAAAAAAATAGTTGAACTAGTTTGCTTTCTATATTAAAAACACACAAAAATGACTACTCTTAAAAACACTAAGTTGTGTGACTTCACTAGCACGAACAACAATGATTTCATGTGCACACCTATTGCTCCACCTGTTCCTGAAGCTACTTCCTTTGAAATTAAACCTGCTTTACTCAATCTTGTTATGAGAGAACAATTTTCTGGTATTGGTACTGAAGATGCTGCTGCTCATCTTAATAACTTTGTTGAACTTTGTGAGATGCAAAAATATAGGGATATAGATGGGGATATTATTAAGCTTAAATTGTTTCCTTTCTCTTTGAGAGGAAAAGCTAAAGAATGGTTGCAATCCCTAACTAGAAATAGTATTGATTCTTGGACTAAATGCAAAGATGCTTTCATTGGAAAATACTATCCTCCTACTAAGATTATATCTATGAGAAGTGAAATAATGAAATTTAAACAATCTGATAATGAACATGTTGCTCAAGATTGGGAAAGAATGAAATCTTTGGTAAAGAATTGTCCCACTCATGGACTGGCTGCTTGGATGATTATCCAAACCTTTTATGCAGGACTAAATTATTCTTCAAGAAATCTACTGGATTCTGCTTCTGGAGGTACCTTTATGACCATTACTTTGGGTGCTGCAACAAAGCTTCTTGATAATATGATGGTGAACTATTCTGAATGGCACACTGCAAGATCTCCACAAGGTAAGAAGGTAAATTCTGTTGAAGAGACCTCTTCCTTGAGTGATAAAATTGATGTTATTATGTCTATGCTTGTTAAGGGGAAAGCTCATATTGATCCAAATCTTGTTCCCTTAGCCTCTTTGGTTGCTCAAGAAGAGCAAATTGATGTGAACTTTATTAGAAACAATAATTTTAGCAACAATGCCTATAGGAATAATTTTGGTAATAATCACTATAGGCCATATCCTCCCAATAATGGTAATGCTTATGGAAATTCCTACAGCAATAATAGGAGTGCACCCTATGAACTTGAAGTTATGCTTAAAGATTTTATTAGTAAACAAACTGCTTTCAATAAAACTATTGAGGAAAATTCTAATGCTGAGAGAAATATAGCATCATTGTCTAAAGCTCAATCTTCTTTGAATAAAATGGCTACTAAATCTGAAACTATTGAAAACCCTTTTGCTGCTACTAATGCCATAAAAGTAAGAATTGATGAAAATGTTAGACTATTAGCTGAATTGCATGCTAAGTGGGAAAGAGAAGATGGAATTGCTAGAAAGATTAGTATTTCTACTATCACTACCACTAATGTTGAAGCTAGTAAACCAATGGAGCCTTCTCTAATAAAAATGCTAAAATTCTTCGAAATATGGGAAACAATAGCTCTACTACTTTAGATGATAATTATGATTTTGACCTTGATGGTTGCAATATCTCTGAAGTAATTAAGTTCCTACAAAATCTTGCTAAAAGTCCTAATGCTAGTGCTATAAATATGGCCTTTACAAAACACATTACTAATGCTCTCATGAAAATTAAAGAAGAAAAGATGAAACATATAGCTTCTATTCCTATGAAATTAGAAGATGGTTGGGATCCCATCATTAATATGAAAGTAAATGATTTTGATCTCAAAGCTTTATGTGATCTTGATAGCAGTGTTTCTATTATGCCTAGAAAGATTTATGAAATGCTTGATTTGCCGCCATTGGAAGATTGTTATTTAAATGTCCAACTTGATGATAATGCTAAAAATAAACTCATGGGGAGTATTAATGATGTTCTTATTATGGTTAACAATGCCTATGTCCCCGTTGATTTCTATGTTTTGGATGTTGAATGCAATGCTTCTTGTCCTATTGTTTTGGGAAGACCTTTTCTTAGAACTGTTGGTGCCATTATTGATATGAATGAAGGCACCATTAAATATAAACTCCCACTCAATAAAGGTATAGAACACTTCCCTAAGAAGAGATAGAATATTCCTTTTGCCTCTCCTATTAAAACAAAATTTGCTCTTAATGCTTCTTCATTTGAGAATACTTGATTCTTTTCTTGCTTCTTATGCCTAACTTAAAGGCGTTAAACAAAAGTACTTATTGGAGATAACCCAAAAGTTTTAGTTGAGTCTTGGAAGTTATTGCTTCAGTAATAACCTCTCCTTATCATTTTTTTGTTGTTTTTGTGCCAAAGTAACCTCTAATGAGAGAGAAGTAACGCTTGGGAAAGTTGCTGTCCCGAAACAGATTTTTGTGCTTGGCTGTAAAAATTCATCAAAACTCTCTGTATGTCGGTTTGAGCTGTAATTTTTTGTGCTTCTGCCCCAGGCTGTTATCCAACTTTCATTATTTCAACACTTTTTGATTTGATCAACAGAAGGTCTTCAAAAAAATTGGTTTTTACCTGCTGGTCTGTTTTGATAGATTTCTGCCATCATTTGCATTTGCCTCTTCATATCTTTCTCTATGAGTTCACTTTGATCATTTGAACTTTTTAAAGGAAGTGCTACAGTACCTTGTGTTTTAATGGACGTTTTACTTGTGTTGGAACTGAACCAAAAGACTTATTATCTTGAGTACACTAATGTTGCTAATAAAGATTGTGTAAAGTTTTGTATGAAGGAAAAATTTCAGGTGTAGGGAGAGAATGATGTAATGAGATGAAGAATGGACTAAAGCTCAAGCTTGGGGATGCCACCCGTGTCACCCCAAGAAATATCCAAGAAGTACAAGCGTCAAAGCTGGGGGATGCCTAAGGCATCCCCTTCTTCATCAATAAAAATCTCAGGTTTCTTCCAAACACTTCATTTTTATTGTTTCGTGCACAGTTGTGTTGTTCTTGGAGCATCTTCGTTTTTGTTTTCTTAGTTTGCTTAGTTTGCTTGAATAAATTGGTTGGACCCCCTTATTCATGCATTAGTTTTCAAATAAGATTGGTTTGGATTGGAAAAGAGTAGGAGAAGTTCATGCTTAAGTGGTAAAAAAGGAGCTTATTTTTGACTCTGGCCTATGCTTTGTCATGTCATGTTTGATATTGTTTTGGCTTTATGCTTAGGGATTTTTGCTATAGCATGACATGTTATAAACAATTGAGATTTCTTAATGTGCCTTAAAAGAATCATGCGTTGTTTTAGCATATTAAAGCATAGTATTGTGGTATTCTCCTTTGATGCTTTATTTGGGTTGACTTGGCGCATTCTCACACGATGTTATGACTATACCAAGTCACCATAGCCTCTATGATCATTTAGTTTTCAACTTGTAATATCACTTTATGCTTTAATTAATAATGTTTTGTCGCTTTGCATGATTATGGCCATTATTGCTGTCTTAGTTGGTTGCTCCCAGTCTTTTGCTAGCCTCCATACCAAGTATGAGTTCCACTCATGCATCCAACTCGAAATAAAACCAAGTTATTCCAAAGAGTCCACCATACCTACCTATTATCATTTGCTACTCCAAGTATATTCATGTTTTTATCTACCTTCCGAATTAAACTTGTTATGTGAAAATTAGTGATTAAAGTTCTCACGAACTTGATGGCACACTTTACTTTCTGGCACTTAATAATTTTGAACCATGGTGTCCATCTTTGTTGCGTATATGCTTGCGCTTTATAAGTTGAAGTTAGCAGAACCATGTATGATGGGGAGCGCTTTCAACATTGCACTTATTCTGTTGATATCATGATTCTTTTGCTTATGGATCCTGGTGGTGTGAAATAAAATGGGAACTTGTAAGATCATGGAGTTTGTATGTGTGTTAGAGAAACGCCTGGGACGCTAGACTAAGCTATGCCTAATCATGGTGGAAACTTGCAGCATAACCATAATGAGCACTCTATGAAGCATCCTCAATAAAAACCTATGCAAATAGCAAATAAAAAGATCGCTGAGATGCTCATTGTCTATTGCCTTGTCATTTTGATATGGGGTAGCTCCTGTGTCATGGGGCAAGGGGTACCCCGTTGGCGGTTCTCTATGATACATATGTACTTACTATGACAAGAGCTTACTTGTGACTAAAGTTGAGTAGCATGAAGTTCGGTACTCGTAAGCAAGGGGCATGAGATTTCAACTTATAACTTGTCAAGCATATCCTCTTAGTTGTGTAACTTTAACCTTAATCACTTGAAGATGCTTATGATAGGGGAAATGAGAGCTGAAAGCTAATAAGTACCATAATTTTTGGAAGCTCTTTATGAAACTTGAATCCCTGCTTCCTTCTATGAAGACCTTTCTTTTACTTTTATGCTGGGTCTCCATCTTCTATCTTTATGCACCTATTGAGAGAGCATAGTGGCCATTCTTAGTTTAATGTGCATTGTCCCAAGACTTGTTGATTGATGCATAACTTTGATATTTCTTGTTCTTAAACTATTTGTATCTAGTCACCCTTATGAACTTTGAAGGTGTCATATGCATTTATGTTTTGCTACTCTATGAGGGACAAGCTGAATACCATTCTCATTATGTTTTCTTTATGTGAAACAAACAAACGTCTTGCAAAGCATTGTTATTCATGAATCTTTTGTTTGTACCTTTTCATGCTTCAACATAGTTGCTATGTCTTATTGTTATAACTATATCTTTCATGTCTATGTTAAAGTACTATGATCCCAGCTATCAATGTTTTACAAATGCTTTGATCAAGTTTATGATGGTGCATGTCACCTCAGAAATCATTCTTTCTTTTCTATCACTTACCTACTCGAGGACGAGCGGGAGTTAAGCTTGGGGATGTTGATACGTTGCTTACATATCTATAATTTTTGATGTTCCATGCTTGTTTTATATATACTTTCTTATGTTTTTCCACACTTTAGAGTATTTTTATACACTTTCTGGGACTAACCTATTAACAAGATGCCACAGTCCCAGTTGCTAGTTTTCTGCTATTTTTTGTTCCAGAAAAGCCAGAAATTGAATATTCTCAGAATTGGACGGGACAAAAGCCAAAGTTAATATTTCACCGAGGGGAACACGGAGCTAAAAGACAAGACGGAGAGGGGAGAGGGGCCGACCACACCACCTGGCCGCGCAACTAGGCCTGGCCCACGCTAGGGGGTGGTGCGGCCGCCTAGGGAACCCCCTTGGCCTCCCCTTTCGCCTATAAGAAGCCTCCGATACAGAAACCCTAAGTACCCGATCAAAATTCCATGAAAGAGTCTATTGCCGCCGTCATCTCCATCCCTAGACCGGGAGGGATCTCAAGCTCTTCCCGGCACCCTGGCGGAGGGGAAAGATCACCCTAGAGGCCTTCTTCATCACCATGCCTGCCTCTGGTGTGATGCGTAAGTAGTTCATCCCTAGACTACGGGTCCATGTAGTAGCTAGATGGTTGGTTCTTCTCCTTTGTGCTACCATGTTTAGATCTTGTGAGCTCCGTTCATGATCAAGATCATCTATTTGTAATCATACATGTTGTGTTTCTGGGGATCCGATGGATATTGAGATCCTATTTCAGATTGATTATTGATTCTATCATGTCTTTTTTATTTCTGATCTTGCATGCTCTCCGTTGTTAGTAGCTATCTTGGCCGAGTAGATGCTAGCAACTCCAAGAGTGAGTATTTATGCTCGATAGTGGGTTAATGCCTCTAGAAATCTAGGGAAGTGACAGAAATCTCTAAGGTACTAGATGTGCTATTGCTACTAGGGAGAAAACAACAATCCTTTTCTCATAGAACAATCATATTGTTTACTTTACACACTTTGCTTAATGCAATTGTATGTTGCTTGTGATAAGTCCAAAATGTATCTACTTTCCCGAACACTTTTGTTATGATTTTTCCTCTAAACTTGTGTGATTTGGATAGAACTAACACGGACTGACACTGTTTTCAGCAGAATTACCTTGGTGTCTAGTTTTTGTGCAGAAAATCAACTATCAGGAAAAATCCCGGAAAATATGCCAAAAATCCTATTTCACCAGAAGACTCATGGAGCCAGAAGACGAGACGGAGTAGGGCCACGAGGGGACCACACCACCTGGCCGCGCGGGCCAGGCTAGGCCGCGCCTAGGGGTGGTGTGGCCGCCTCGGCTTCCCCCTTGGCCTCCCTCTTCGCCTATAAGTTGCCTCTTGACCTAAAAACCAAGGGGGTTCAACATTTTTCTAGAAAGAGTTCTGCTGCGCCACCACCACCAGATTCCGTGATTCGGAACCATAAACTCTATTCTGGCACCTTGCCGGGACGGTGAATTGGAGGAGATCATCGCCATCATCATCACCATCGCTTCTCCATTGACCATCCATGTTTCCCCCATCTATGAGTGAGTAATTCCCCGCTGTAGGCTATGGGGATGGTAGGGACTGGATGAGATCGTTCATGTAATGGCATCAGATTATTAGGGCATGGTGCCTAGTATCTATTATTAGTGCTTTTTGACTTTGTTGCAACTTGTTATGCTTAATGCTTGTCACTAGGGCCCAAGTGACTTGATTTCAGATCTGAACATGTTATTGATTCATTATGATAGTATTGTTTATGGTCTTACCTACAAGTTGTATACACACGTTGTTGTCCGGAACCAAAGGCCCCGAAGTGACAACAATCGGGATAACCGGAGGGAATGGCTTTGATGTGAGGATCACATGTGTTCACGGAGTGTTAATGCTTTGCTCCGGTGCTCTATTAAAAGGAGAACCTTAATTGCCAGTAGTTCCCTTGAGGCCCCGCTGCAAACGGGCTGGAAGGACAAAACATGTTGTGCAAGTTCTCATAGCGAGCACGTATGACTATATATGGAACACATGCCTATGATTATTTAGTACTTGGATGCTTTATCTTATTTATCCGCAAATCCCCTATGTCTTGATTGCCATGTGAATTGTCTTGTCCATGCAACGCCCATCCATCCATCCCTATGCCTACCGCGCTTTAATCCTACTATTTACTGCAATTGTTACTACTGTCTTTACTTTTACTACTGCTATTACTTTACTATTGCTACTACCACACTGTTGCTACTGATAAACTGTTGTGAGCAAGATTGTTTCCAGGTGCAGCTGAATTGACAACTCAGTTTTTAAGGCTTATACATATTCTTTGGCTCCCCTTGTGTCGAATCAATAAATTGGGTTTCACTTCCCTCGAAAATACTGCGATACACCCCCTATACTTGTGGGTCATAAAGACTATTTTCTGGCGTTGTTGCCAGGGAGCATAACTCTATTTATCAAGGTCACTTGGAATCACTATTGTTCGCTGCCATCCATCCATCATGGATAAGTCTCATGATGGCAAGGTTTCTATTTTACCATCCACTACAAGGAGAGGTACGGTTCTGAACACCTGTGTTGCTCTTGATTCACCATGTGTTATGAGTAAGCTCCTTACACCACCACATACACATGCTACACACAGTGCTACTACTGCTGAATCTGAAACTTCTGATACTTATGATGTTGCTTCTACTGTGCTCGATAAGAGTGGTTCATTAGGTCCTTTCCTAGATGCTACGATTGCTAGAACTATAGCTGGAAATACTGAAACTCCTAATGAAGACACTACTACACCAGTCAGTTCACCTGAGTCTAGAGAAAGCTATGATATTGAAGATGGTTATATAGAGATGACCGATGAATTTATTAAAGAATGTCAAAACACCCATGATAGGAGTACTATTAAGAGTCTCCTTGAGAGGCGTACTATAAAACCCAAATTGTCTCCTAATGCTAAGTTTGTTGCATCTCCCATAAACATTAAAGATAAGGATTATGATTTCTCTCTTGATCTATCTTACATTACTATTGTTGAGAAAGAACCTTTTTGTGGGACTAAGAATGAAAGTGCGGTAGCACATATGACCGAGCTTTCTACCATGAGTGGCTTATTTTCTGATGATATTAAGATGCGCACCTACTTTGTTGCTATTCCCTTTTTCACTGAAAGGAGAAGCTAAAACTTGTTTAATAATTTACCTCCTGGATCTATTGATAGCCCTGATTGCTTGATTAGTACCTTCCTTTAGAAATATTTTCCTCCTAGTGCTAGATATGCTATTTTGCAGGAACTTTTTGATTTTAAATAGGGAGAAAAAGAGATATTGCCTGAATCATGGGCAAGGTTTTGTGATTTGATTCATGCACAGGCTGGATGTCCATTACCTAAGAATGAGCTTCTTGACATATTTTATAATGGACTAATTGAAGAATCTAGGACTTACCTGGATAGTTGTGCTGATTGTGTTTTCAGGAATAGGACTCCTAAGGAAGCTGAGGAATTAATGGCTAAAATAAGCAAGAATTATGAAGATTAGACTCCTCCTGAACCAGCTATACCTGAGACAACTATACCTGAACCAACTATCCCTGCGCCTATACCAACATCAAAGAAGAGGGGAGTTATTGAACTAAATGATGAAGTGATGAAGGAAGCTAAGAAATGTCTTAAGGAGAAGGGAATTAAAGCTGTAGACGTCAAGAATTTACCTCCTATAGAAGAATTATGTAAGCCAATTCCCCACTCATCCACTATTGAGGTACACTCTCTCCAACATTTTGATGAAGGTGATATCCCTTACTCTAAACCTCCTGATCAATGCTTAGAAGAATTTTATATTTTTATTGTTAAGCAAGATAATTTTAATAAAAGGGTGCAAAATCATTTAATGGAAAACTCTAGAGCTATTGTTGAGTTGAAAGACATTGTGGAAAGAACCTCTAATGATCTTAAAATGCTTGTTAAACATTTTCAAATGGTTCAAACTCAAATTGATCAGCTTATTAAGGTACAAAAAGACTTGCTAGTTAATGCTGCTAAAAAAAACATGCTTATGAAATTAGAACTAGAAGTGGTGCTACTACCCAGGATCCTCTATATCCTGAGGGGCATCCTAAAAGAATTGAGAAGGATTCTCAACAAGCTAAAAATAGTGGTACTACTCCTAAGAAAAGAAAAAAGAAACATAAAACAAATGTAGAACCTTCTGAACCTGCTAAAGATCCTAATAGTATATCTGTCTCTGATGCTGAAACTGAAAGTGGTAATGAAGAAAATGATGCTCCTGATAAAGAAAAATTTGAAGAAGAACCTGAAAGGCACACTAAGAATACTAAATACACTAAAGAAGATTTTGTTGCTAAGAAACATGGTAGTGAAAGAGAGCCTTGGGTCCAAAAACCTATGCCTTTCCCTGATAAGAAACACAAGTCAAAGGAAGATGAATACTATAACAAGTTTTGTGAGTAGATGAAACCTTTATTCTTGCAAATTCCTTTGACTGATGCTCTTAAATTGCCTCCTTATTCAAAGTATATGAAGGATATTGTCTCGAATAAAAGGAAGATCCCTAATGAAGAAATTTCTACTTTGCTTGCTAATTATTCCTTTAATGGTAAAGTTCCAAAGAAACTTGGAGACCCAGGGATTCCAACTATCCCGTGCTCTATTAAAAATAGTTATGTTAGAACTCTTTGTGTGATTTGGGAGCAGGAGTTAGTGTTATGCCTTTTTCTCTCTATAAGAGACTTCAATTGGAAAAACTAATACCAACTGATATATCTTTGCAAATGGCTGATAAATCTACTACTATTCATGTTGGTATATGTGAGGATTTACCTGTTCAAGTGGCTCATAATTGCTTGATATTAACTGATTTTGTTGTGCTTGAAATGCCTGAAGATGATAATATGTCTATTATTCTTGGGAGACCTTTTCTTAATACTGCAGGAGCTATTATTAATTGTAATCAAGGAAAGGTGACTTTTAATGTTAATGACAAGGAGCATACTGTCTATTTCCCCAAGAAGATTGATAGGACTTATGGCTTAAATTCAATTGAACATGTTGAGGGCATCCAAGTTGGAGAAATATATTGTCCCATACCACGAGAAAAATCTGAAACTATTATGATTGGGACCATTGCTATCAAGGTTGAGGTAACATAATCATTAGTGGAATACAAAGTTATGTTTCATATAAAATTGCTTTGGTAATAAGACCTGATCAACCTTGTTAACAAAGGGATTTCAATGAACAAAACAATGTTTTCACCATGATTATCTTTGCATACTTTTATTTTATCCATTTTAGTTTTTGCTTTTGCTTAGTTTACTTTTCTGTTGTTACTTGCTTGCATGTTAGAGTGTCTTAGAACTTCTGAAGTTTTTTTTTTGTTTTGTCATTGCATCTTTCTAGAAACTTTTTCTGTTAGAAAATCTTTCATCTATACCTGAAAATTGCTCAAAAATAAAGTGTCTCGAAAAATTCCAGAAAATTCATATTAAAGTTTTACGTGAAAAAGGGGCAGAGAAGTGCCTGGAGAGTACTAGGGGGGCCCACCAGGCAGGCACACAACCTGGTGGTGCGGCCAGCCCAGGGGCGCGCGTGGCCATGGTGTGGACCACCCCGGGCCCTCCACTCACTCTCTCACTTCCCACTTCTTTCGCTCTCCCGAGAAAACATCAGTTCTTTGCTCGAAATCGCGTTCTTGCTGTTCTTTCCCACGATTTTTCGATCTCCTTGCTCAACCCATCTTTGCTGCTGAAAATTGGAGCATTTGTTCTCCGATATGTGACTCCTCTGCTTGTCCAAGTAGATTTGTGTTTAGTGGTTTATATCTTGAGTATTTTGTTGCTGTAGGTGACAGGTTATGAGAGCTTGTAAGCTTGTTCAATGCTTAGAGATATTGTTTTGATGCATGTTTAGGCCTCTTACAAGTCCCTATGAGTAGGGCCCTTCATTATGTATTCACTTTACAATCATTTGTTTAATGGATGTTTAAATTTTAGAATATCAAAGATGAACATCCACACCTTTGGAGAAATATTTGAGAGGGACACACCTAGGAGGTCAAGTCCCTCAAGATCAGCCTCTCAGTTTAGGCCTTCATACAATGAAGATCTTATTACACCACGCTTTGGCAATGAAGGAGACGAGGGGGATGCTCACCCATCTACTTTTCCTTGTTTTACCTTTTTGCAAGCTGCAGGAATCCTCGATGATTTCTTACTACTGGTTTAGAGGGTCGGTTTGACCTCATACACAGAAGATGAGAGTGAGAAGTATGCCATGCTCACCAAAACTTTCGTTGAGAGTTTCGTTTTCACTAACACCCCCTATCAGTCAACTGTTTCTTTCAGAATTTATAATCTGCCTATCACCATGTCGCTGGAAAGATTTTGCAGCATTATAGGTATAGACATGACGGGGACCATGAAGAAGATCCAAGGGCAACCCGCTGATTTGCTGGAGCTCTATCGAAGTGTGACAAATGACGATGACCGCATATCTCAGCGCGGGAAGATAAGAAACATCCAACTCCCAGCTCTTAGATAGTTTGCTTATTATCTTGCTACTAGCATTCTTAGTAGGGAGAATACAAGTAATATCTCCAATTATCATTTAGCCTTCCTCGCTGCTGCACTTAATAATGATACTCGGTACAATCTTGGCTCTCTCATTGCTCGCCGCCTAGATGCTAGGGGACCTATTTATGGGGGTATTATTGCTTCACGTATGGTTACTGTGTTAGAACTTTCTGTGGATTCTAATGATACTATATTGGCACCACAAAGGCTTGATCTTGCTGCCATGAAAACACATTACTTCATCACTACTGACTCTGATACGGACAGTTTAGTATACATGATGTTGTTTACTAATGGGGATGAAAGGGAGATTCGTTTGCCGCAATCTACTTTGTCCAGTGTTCACAGGAGGCTGTGGCCACATTCCAAGGAGGAGGTGGACAAGCAGCTCCACTTGCTTGGTTTCCACTGGCAGCACCAGGAGGATGTGCCTTCTTACGACTACTCTACGCACTACGGTGGGGCGTCCTCGAGCTCGTACCAGGACGAGGGTACCTCCTCGCCATACTACGGAGGCGCTCCATCTTGGCCAGCTTGGGATTGATACCCACTTAGGCCAAAAGCCTAAGCTTGGGGGAGTTACACCGACATCACACTCATCTCCATATCATTTTTCATCGGTACTTTGTATATTCATGATTCGTTCTCTTTTTAGTTTTTGTTCTTTCTTTGCTTTTGCTTTCTAAAACACAAAAAGACCAAAAATATTTATGTTGTTTCTCTTTGTTTGCTTCTTGTACTTTTGCCTTGGTTTGCTTTTTTCCTTTTGGCTTTGTCTTAATTATTCGAAAAACCCAAAAAAAGATTTTGCTCTGCTTGTTTTTCCTTTTTGTTCTTGCCTTTGAAAATCAAAAACACCAAAAATATTTGTTGTTCTTCTTTGGTTTTGTGAAGTTTGTTGCAGGGTTCAGCAGTCCCTAGTGGAATTTGGTTTCATGTTATTATTGAAGCTACACAAGTGAGGGGCAATAATGAGGATTAATGACAACTTGAGGTGTGGTAAGAGGCTGGTAACAAACTCTATTTGTTTTCATTTTGGTACATATACTCATCATTGTGGGCATGCTTAGTCTGCTCATGTAGGATGTATGTTATTTATGGATGCTTAGTAGTTCTTGCTTTCTTATGATTAGCTCCAGCTCGCTAATAGCTTGTAGCATGTCATATGAATGTTTGCTTGCATTGCTCTATTCATAACTTGGTATGACACTGTGGTATCCTCCTTTGAATGTTTCACTTGAATTGACTTGGCACATGCTCATGCATGCATATGACTGAAACAATAATCAGTTAAGCCTCAATGAATTATTGTGCCTCAGGGGTCTTGAATCACTTTCATGCCTTGATTAGTCCTGTTTTGTTGCAAGCATGATTATGACAGTTATTGCTCTCTCGTTTGTCGCTCCCTTACTATTGCTAGCCTTCACTTGCACTGAGTATAAGCTTTACTCGTGTTTCCAACTCCCTAAAACCAATATTGCTAAAAGTGTCCACCATACCTACCTCTTAGCATCATTTGCTATTCCGTGCATATTTAGTATGCTTGTTTTCTTCCAAATAAAAAGTTTGCTTGTTATGAGAAAGTTAGTTAGTAAAGCTCTCACGAACTTGATGGCACACTTTACTTTCTTTCACTTAATAATCTTGAACCATTGCGTTCATCTTTGTTGCGTATATGCTTGCGCTTTATAAGTTGAAGTTAGCAGAACCATGTACCATGGGGAACGCTTTCAACATTGCACTGGTACTTTGTGCCTCGTTGATATCATGATTCTTTTGCTTATGGATCCGGCGGTGTGAAATAAAAGGGGAACATGTAAGATCATGGAGTTTGTATATATGTTAGAGAAATGCATGGGCCGCTAGCCTAAGCCATGCCTAATTATGGTGGAAACTTGCAGCATAACCATAATGAGCATTCTATGAAGCATCCTCAATAAAAACCTATGTAAATAGCAAATAAAAAGATTGCTGAGATGCTCATTGTCAGCTTGCCTTGTCATTTTTATTATGGGATAGCTCATTTATCATGTGCAAGGGGTACCCCGTTGGTGGTTCTCTATGATACATATGTACTTACAATGACAAGAGCTTACTTGTGACTGAAGTTGAGTAGCATGAGGTTTGGTACTCGTAAGTAAGGGGCATGAGATTTTAACTTATAACTTGTCAATCATATCCTCTTAGTTGTGTCACTTTAACCTCAACCATTTAAAGATGCTTATGATATGGGCAATGAGAGCTCAAAGCTAATGAGTACCATACTTTCAGCATTTGGAAGCCTTTCAAACTTTTCAAAACCTTTTTCATTTCCTTGTTGAGTCACCACCTATTCTACGAGCACTTTCCTGAGAGCATAGTTGTCATTCTTAGTGTAATGTGCTTGTCTCAAAACTTGATTAATTGTGTTATGACTTTGATGCTTGTATCTTTGATATCTTTACTTCTAGTCTTCACTTGAACTTCAGAGGTGCCTTGGCATTTATGTTTGCTCTACAATCAAAGGCAAGCGAGATACCACGCTATCATACATTTTTATGAGCATTCCAATGTTGCTTATTTTTATGTTTCATGCCATTTACTATTTTTGAGTTAGAAGCTCTTCATAGCTTGCAATGACTATTAAGTAAACTTAGTTGCTTACTCCTTATTATGAATTGCCTGAGTAGTTGATCATATGCTAAGAATATATACATCTTATGAAGCAAATGTGTTCGTGAAAGTTTCTTTTATCGCACTCAGTTTTCAACTGAATTGCTTAAGGACAAGCAATAAGCTAAGCTTGGGGGGAGTTGATACGTCCAAAACGTATCTACTTTCCCGAATACTTTTGCTGTTGTTTTTCCTCTAAACTTGTGTGATTTGGATACAACTAACACAGACTGACGCAGTTTTCAATAGAATTACCTTGGTGTTTAGTTTTTGTGCAGAAAATCAACTATCAGGAAAAATCCCGGAAAATATGCCAAAAATCCTATTTCACCAGAAGACTCATGGAGCCAGAAGACGAGACAGAGTAGGGCCATGAGGGGCCCACACCACTTGGCCGCGCGGGCTAGGCCAGGCCGCGCCTAGGGGTGGTGTGGCCGCCTCGGCTGCCCCCTCGGCCTCCCTCTTCGCCTATAAGTTGCCTCTTGACCTAAAAACCAAGGGGGTTCGACATTTTTCTAGAAAGAGTTCCGCTGTGCCGCCACCACCAGATTCCGCGATTCGGAACCAGAAACTCCGTTCTGGCACCCTGCCGGGACGGGGAATTGGAGGAGATCATCGCCATCATCATCACCATCGCTTCTCCATCGACCATCCATGTTTCCCCCATCTATGAGTGAGTAATCCCCCGTTGTAGGCTATGGGGATGGTAGGGATTGGATGAGATCGTTCATGTAATGGCATCAGATTGTTAGGGCATGGTGCCTAGTATCTATTATTAGTGATTTTTGACTTTGTTGCAACTTGTTATGCTTAATGCTTGTCACTAGGGCCCGAGTGCCATGATTTTAGATCTGAACATGTTATTGATTCATTATGATAGTATTGTTTATGGTCTTACCTGCAAGTTGTATACACACGTTGTCCGGAACCAAAGGCCCCGAAGTGACAGCAATCGGGATAACCAGAGGGAATGGCTTTGATGTGAGGATCACATGTGTTCACGGAGTGTTAATGCTTTGCTCCGATGCTCTTTTAAAAGGAGCACCTTAATTGCCAGTAGTTCCCTTGAGGCCCCACTGCAAACGGGCTGGCAGGACAAAAGATGTTGTGCAAGTTCTCATTGCGAGCACGTATGACTATATATGGAACACATGCCTATGATTATTTAGTACTTGGATGTTTTATCTTATTTATCTGCAAATGCCCTATGTCTTGATTGTCATGTGAATTGTCTTGTCCATGCAACGCCCGTCCATCCATCCATATGCCTACCGCGCTTTAATCCTACTGTTTACCGCAATTGTTACTACTGCCTTTACTTTTACTACTGCTATTACTTTACTATTGCTACTACCACACTGTTGCTACTGATAAATTGCTGTGAGCAAGATTGTTTCCAGGTGCAGCTAAATTGACAACTCAGTTGTTAAGGCTTATAAATATTCTTTGGCCCCCCTTGTGTCAAATCAATAAATTGGGTTTCACTTCCCTCGAAAATACTGCGATACACCCCCTATACTTGTGGGTCATCACTTGCAACTTAATACTGGAGGGGGTTCGGATGATAACCCGAAGGTGGATTATTAGTCATAGATGCAGTTGGATTACGGTGTATGTATAATGTTGTAATGCCCAATCAAATCTCATAGGAGTCAAGATGATTAGTATATGCATGTATGCTTTTTTGATGTTTGTCAATTGCCCCGCTGTAATTTGTTCACCCAACATGTCATCTATCTTAAGGAGAATCACCACTAGTGAACTATGGACCCCGTTCCTTTCTTTTACCATCAATTTACAGTCTAATATTTACTATTTTCTGTTTACTTTCTACAAGCAAGTAATATCTTCCGCACAATACATTTAATCCTTTGTTTTCAGCAAAAACCGTTGAGATTGACAACCTCACTGTAAGTTGGGGGCAAAGTTCTGTGATTGTGTTGTGCAAGATTCCATGTTGGAAACAACACCTTGGAGGTGTTTCCTTGATCCTACTGGTTCGATAACCTTGGTTTCATAGCTGAGGGAAAACTTGTTGATGCACTTATCATACCTTCCTCTTGGGGTTCCCCAACGAGCTCAACATATTGAGTAAGCATGCATCATACGCTCCTTTTTAGTGAACTTCCTGAGTACACTCGTACTCAACCGTACCTTCTTAACCCTTGCTAGGTTCTAAGCCATTGAAGACGATGTCAACATCAACTTCTGCTCAAGAAACCATCATCGGCAGCTCAAGTTCTTTAGTAAAGTCAATGAAGGCAACATGTAAATCAACCAAAGTGAAGACGAAGTTATGATTAGATAGGAGTAGATACTCTAGCCATATAACCTATTTCTGTAGAGCATTGCATTAGCAGCAATTGCAAGCCATTTAGTTTAGATATTAGTCTTATTAGCTAGATAGTTCTGAGTTATTATTTTTGGTTCTTCTTTGTACAAAGTTTCTTCCTCTCTCTTTAACATAGTTGTTCTCTGGATCTTTTGTAAAGAGTCGAGTTGTAACCTATAGTCATGTCTTGGACCTGCTATATTTCTGTTGTACCACTCTGAGGGATGTAATACTAGTGAATGGTGTTTCATTGGTGTTATGTCAACGACTATGGTGTACTACATCATGCAGTTCGTCTGCGGTACCAAAGTTGGCAGGCCAGCGCATGGCGGTAGCTAAGTTGCCTGAAATTACCGCGTTTCGAAAAGTTGGGCCGCCAACTACCGAGAGGGGCCATTTCGATGCAAACTCGTCTCACCCCTACCAAATCCAAACATGCCGTGAAACTGCCCCATGAAGTAGACGGTCGGGACCCTCATGTCAGTAATATTTCCGTGACACGAGCGCCAACACGACAACGACATAGGCGAAACGAGATACTAAAGGAGCATCGTGCGTTGACCAAATTCACAAATCCACCCCTCCTTCCTTTCGCATGAACCCTAGCACTGGCGGCGTCGAAATCCCCTCTCCAACCAGAATGATCTCTTCGGGCATTTGACTTCCGGCGCCAAGTTGCTGCGCCTACTCGCTGCTACCGAGCTCTAATGTTGAATGCCGTGCCAGCCGTTGCGATGATCTAGCCCGCCTCTACCGCCGACGAGCTGAGCAGCGCGGAGGATGGCAGATCCATTTGCCGAGCAAGAAGTACTTCTGGCTAATTTCGGGTGAGCTACTCTTCTCTTTGCTATTCGCACTACCTATAACTGCTAGCTGGCTATTGGCATTACAGAGATATATCGAACATAGAATTGTTTGCTAGCACGACGCTGACAAACAATTCTTATCTTTTGTCTCCAATTTTCTGTCAACTAGGATCTCCGCTGAACCCAACTACATGGTTCTGGTCACCATCTGCGGCTACCTCATTAAATTAGCACATGGGAAGAGCACGTGGAAAGAGGCTCAGAATATGAAGATGGAAGTAGCGCCTGTGCAGTTATGGTTGCTGCTGTGCGTGAACTTGTTGAAATGAGGCCGGAGCAGACTGCACGGTTCAGCCTCCTTGATGAATGAGGCTTCAAGGTTCCTATAGCGTGTGATAGTCAGCTAATTGGGTTGATGAAACAACATGTTAGGCTTCGCGTGGTTATGCTGGTGTGTAACATAGTGGATGACGAAGCTCCTGCTACTGGGAGTCGCCCAGCTATTATTGGACTGGGAGGTCTAACTCGAACCCCTGCTGTTGTTGAGCAAAATGTGGTTCCTCGTCCGCGACATGCTTCAGTCAGGCAACCTCCTCGTAGGAGTCCCCGTATTGCCGTTGTGGAAAACTTTGCTCTGGTATCTGCGGGTACTAGTCGTCCCCTTCCCCGTGCCCGTGTTGCTACGGCTGCTGCTCACCCAATCCATGCCGCTGTTGAGCAAACTAAGGCGTCCGGAGGCTTCCCTGCTGTTGTTGCCAAGACCGCCGCCTTGTGTGCTGCTCCTCCTCGAAACCATTGTCAAGTTGTGCGAACCCGTGCTCTGGAATCTGCTGGTACTGGTCGTCCTCGTTTTGTTGTTGATCTAGACGTTGTTAACCCAATCCCTACCACTGTTGAGAAAACCAAGGCTTCCGGAGGCTGCCCCACTGTTTGTTGCAAAGACTAGACCATTCTCTCCTCCTCGAACCCGTGCTCGGGTTCAGCGAGCTGCTGGTCTAAAGCTAGCTCATGGTCTGGACTCTGCTAGCACTCGAAACACTTCTGTTGTGGGAATGCTCCTGATCGTCGAGGTGGCATGGCAGCAGCTGATCCTATTGTGGCTGCCGTTAGAAGGGGCCCTGCCTGTCCACCATGTAATGTAGCTCCCGCTGCTAAGGGCCCTCGCTTTGCTCCTGGTCATGGTACTTCCACCGAGGTTGATCCAGCTAACGATGACGCTAGTGATGGCGGCGGTGGCATTGGGGCTGGGTCTGATGGTGCCACTCCATCTCTCGAACCTCTCGGAGATTTCTATCCTGAAGAACCTGATGATGGCAAAGTAATCATTCGTATCGGTGTCGTGGATTATACTGCAAAATTAGATGATGGCACAGAAAAATTATATGACGAGTTTGATGTAATCCTTGGAAGATACGACCCTGAAGTGGTAGAGTTATCTGACCTGATGGCATCATTACGTGTGAAGGTGTTGTGGGGGTCCTCCCAGGAAGCACGTTTGTTATATTATGGTTATAGGAGCAAAAAGGCTATCGAAGTGAAAGATACCAGGGATTTAGTCGTACCGTTTACAAGCAAACATTATAGAGGTGAAGTTTACTTCCACTTGGTAGTGCTCACGGTTGGAGAGGAATTGGAACTCGACAATAGAGATGATGAACTTTTAGAAGGCAGGGGTGACCTGATCCATGGCATCACTAGGGCCGGTGCGACTGAGGGTGGCTTCGAACAGAGGAGAGTCTTACAGAGGAGCGTCATAAAGAGGAGCAGGAAGAGCATCCCCAGAAAGGGCACCCCTAAGAAGAACATCACCAAGGAGACCATGGTAGAGAAGAGGACGCCCAAGAGTCGCACGACAAAAGGCACCATGCCGCAGAGTACACCCCTGAGATCTAGTCAAAATGCCACACCGAACGGTAGCAGCAAACGCTAAGAGGGCTAGCACGGTTGTGAACACTCCCAGGAGTGGTAGCAAAGAGGCGAAGATGGCTAGCATGGAGGCTACCACACCAAGTGGGAGCAGAAAAACACTAATTTGGAGCGGACCACGCCGCTGTCAGGGAATTATGCTAGCACGAAGGAGAACACACCCAATAGTAGTAGCAAAAGGGCTAATTTAGAGCGGAACACACCGCTGAGGTTAGGAAATAATGCCAGCACGAAGGAGAACACGCCCAATAGTAGCAGCAAAAGGGCTAATTTGGAGCGGAACACACCGCTGGGGTCAGGCAATAATGCCAGCACGAAGGAGAACACGCCTAATAGTAGCAGCAAAAGGGCTAATTCAAAGAAGAACACGCCGCAGAGGTCAGGCAATAATGCTAGGACCCTGGAGCCAACACCCGTGAGGGGAGGCAGTAAGGAGATCACACCCAAGAGCGGCAGCAAAAGGCCTAGTTCGATGGGGAATGGAACACGGATGACAAGCCCTACTGATACCATCAGGAAGGAGGATGTACACAGGAAGAGCAAGAGGGTTATGTACACTCAAGATGAAATTGATTCTGACTGCTGTTTGTGCACTAAAGTACCTGGGATGCGTGCAAACGTAAGACCACCCATGTGGTTGCAGCAGAACCAACTGAGTGTCTTGGAGAAAACAGAGTTGCCGGTGAGGTGGACTGGGGCAATGTTCCTATCCATCCGGGTGGAGACGATGGTGTAGCCCTACCCATGGGAGTCAATATGATGTGTACAGTACTAGGCATTAGAGACGATGGCGAAGATTCTGAATCAGATGAAGAAGCAGGCACTGTAGAGGATCAAGAATCTGGTGATGATGAAATAGACGAGGAACTTAACGATGAGGCTGGTATTCCAGTCGATGATTTGGGTGTTGATGTAGAAGAAATGAAACATGACCACGAGTATCCTATAATTTCGGTCGGCACCGAGTTCAGGAGCATGCATGAGTTCAGGATGTCGTTCCGGCATTTTTGTATCAAGAGGGAGTTCAACGTTTATCGACTGAAGAACTCTGCCGAGAGGTATGAGGCCGTTTGCAAGTTAACGTGGATGAATGGACGGGCCGAGGTACATTGTCCATGGAGGATCATAACAAGATCCTTACCTGCGTCGACTGCAATTAGGGTATTGGGGCAATGAATGCAGCAAACCATTAGAACTCTCTCTCTCTCTCTCTCTTTTCACTCTATAACTACAATTGATGTGCGATATCTTTCTAGCAACTAGTCGACTCCGCTTATCTTTTAAATGAATCTATGTTGCAGGTGAACAGAATGGGCCCTCCACACATGTGTCCGATAGGCAGCAAACTGAAATCCTCAATGGCTGATACGGAGTGGGTGGCTATGCAATCTATGTCCATACTAAAGGATAACCCTAAGGAGACCGCGAAGAATATTCAGACTAGCCTCGGTTCTAAATACAACATTGTCCTTCCGTATTACATGGTTTGGAAAGGTAAAGAGAAAGCTCTGGGGGTCTTGCACGGGGATAGGACCAATAGCTTCAGGATGCTGTACAACTTCAAGGCGGAGGTACAAGCTAGGTGTCCGGGGAGTGTTGTGGAGATTGACACCGAATTAGAAGGTGGTAAAATATATTTCAAAAGATTTTTCATGGCGCTTAAACCTTGCATCGATGGATTCAAGAGCGGTTGTAGGCCGTATCTGAGTGTAGACAACACTATCCTAACTGGCAAATGGAAAGGCTCCCTGCCATCTGCCACAACACTTGATGGTCACAACTAGATGTTCCCAGTGGCATTCGGGCTGTTTGAAACAGAAACGGAGGAAAACTGGGTCTGGTTTATGAGGCAGCTCAGGAGATCAATAGGCCACATGGATCCATTGGCTATATCCATGGATGCATGCAAAGGGCAGACGAATGCAGTGAAGGAGGTGTTACCGCGAGCTGAAGGTAGAGAATACCATGCCCATATGATGCTCAACTTGTACTCACACTACGCAGGCAGCGTATTTCGTTACATGTTTCCTGCTGCTAGAGTTTACAAACCTAGTAGCAGCGATTATTTCATGAGCAAGATTTTTGCCGAAGCCCCTGAACTTCCAGAGTACTTAGCCATCCATCATTCGTAACTATGGAAGAGGAGTCAATTCAACCCTGCCATCAAAGTTGATTACATAAACAACAACCTTGCAGAATGCCTGAATAACTGGGTGAAGGACATAAAAGTGCGTCCTGTTCATATCTTGATGGACGGCATACGTGGTATGATCATGAAGTTGTTAAATATAAGGAGAGAGATCGGTAGGAGACTTAGAGGACATATGATACCGCCAGTTGTACAACAACTGCACAAGAGAAGCTGAGGACTTGCTCATCTTAAGGTTCTCCCGTCAACCAGCAGAAGTTGTGAGGTGGTCGATATGTCCAAGAGTGGCAAAAGGGATGTTGTGAACATCCAGCTGTGAGAATGCACCTGCTTAGAGTGGCAGCATACCGGGAAACCTTGCGACCACGCCTTGGCCTTCTTGGTGAAGAAAAGAACTCTACCACATTTGGATCAGAATTTGTCAAACTACTACTCTATGGAAAAGTTCAGAGCTGCGTACGCTGGATCCGTCGAGCCATGTACATACCCATCTCAGTGGCCTCAAGTCCAACTGTCTTTCGAGCATTGCCAGCCAGTTACAAAAAGGGCAGAGGAAGACCCCAGGTGAATAGGTTTAAGAATTTTCTTGAGAAGAAGGGTTCGGCTTTCTGTGCTACAAAGAAGGGCAAAAACAGATGCAAGACCTGCCATCTTATAGGCCATAGAACAGCTGGATGTCCCCTTAATGCTCCCAAACCTAGGTATGAGATGGTACATTCACACAAAAAATTGTTTATAGTCCGTAGATATAAGGTAGTAATCCATGTACTGTTTTTTTACAGGAAGCGCAAGGTAAGAAACAAGACAACCGACTCAGTGATTTTGCTGCGGGAAGAAAACCAAAACGAGTGGAGTGATGATGCCAGACAAGATTCTGGTGCTGATTGGCATGACTTCCCTCGGCCCGGAGATGCAGGGTACGTGAAGGTAAGAAAATTGGCACCCAGGAAGAGGAAGAAGGCAGGAGATGAAGAAGCCAGTGGACGTGAAGGAAAGAGGAAGAAAGTTGGCACCCAAGCAGAGAAAGAGGGGGCTAGCAGTGTAGCAGCCTAATGATGTATTGAACTTGAACCCATATACGTAGTTCGGTTAAACTCTGGAGCTGTGTGCGTGGAACTTGTCGGGCGAAACAATCTGCCTCTCGTACTCGGCCGCGACTTTAGGATTTGATACGGCTGAGGCCACTAGTTGAATACAAAACTGTGACTGTGCCACTACTATCTGAACAATCGCGATAGTTGAGCGGTTAAATCCTCTCCAAAATCGATGGGTGTTAGTGGCACAGACATGATTTATTTATAGGTGCTTAATAAATCCCTGCTGTTGGAACTACACTTATGGTAAGTTTCTGGGCTGGAAAACAATTTCTTAAGCTGGCCGCTACACTCCACGAAGCAGCAACTTATTTCAGCTGCTGGACAACGACATGGCAACATAAACTGCAAATGCAACAGATAATGCCTAGATAATGAGGAAATTGTGTCCACTATCTGGCCTAATCTTGAGCCCGTTTATCTCACCACCTCCCTGCCCCTGCCTCCCCTGCACCTGGCGAAGCTCCCGGATCTCTCGCTCCATCGCACGAATCTCCTCTTTCTTGTCCCACACAGCATCACGTAGATCCTGGACAAGCTCACTGTGAAAACCTGTCAGTGGCTTTTCGATCCACACAAACTTGTCACAGCCAGTCCCCCTCCCTTCCTGCATAGTAGAACGAAGGAAACAAAAAAAGAATTACATTACGCTTTCCGGATCCGGGTTACCATTGTACCTATAGTAGGAACTTACCACTCTCATGCTGCAGTTGTTGAATTTTCCTGCAGTATTTTTGTCGGTCCACGAAATCCATCTCGGCATCTTCTCACCACACAAACACAGCATATCGGGGTAGTAATCGTAGGGCGCCCTCCGGTACCTGATGGGGGCACCCGCCTGACGGCGTTGAGCCGACCCTGATTCCGCCCGAGACGAACTGCATGAGCTGCGAGCCATGAGCGAGGGGAGCGAGGGCACATGAAAGAGGAGCCTCTGGATGTCAGGGTAGTGGTGAAGCGCGATTTATCCCTACTTAATAACTCAGGCAGAATCCTACCGTCCACATTCGGCTGACAGGTGGGGGACCTAGCGTGTGGACTTGTCAAAAAAAACTCGCGCCTTCATGGTTCAAAAGCCCTGTCGCGCGCATTGGACGAAATTTTTTGGTACCTTGCCCGCGTACATATCACTGGGAGGTCTTGCTCAGGAACCAGACACGCCTGACCCACAATCTTACTCCCTCCTAGGAACTTGTCATGGCTCGCGCTGGCAGATCCATCCGCTCCATCGCTTCTGGTAGGGCTCGCCACGGCGGATCCACCCCAAGATCCTACTATCGCAGTATCAAATGGCCATGGTTTCTTGAGAGGAGCGACGATGCTACGTATGCGAGCTCGGCCCCTCCTACCTGTAGAAGGACTGATGCAGCGTCGAGCTCGAGCAGGAGCCGCCAGGCGTGATGGCGCTCGGTCCACGCCAACCCCGTCACCTTCGTCATTGTCGATTCCGATGTGGAGGGCGACGGGGACGAAGCTGTGCAGAACGCCATTGTTGCCTCCTTGGCGAAGGGCAAGCCACGACCGGGAGTGGATGTTGCCGGGAAGGGCACGGCGGTGTCACCAATCGAGGTGGACTCCGACGACAGCTGTGTGATGTGGGTTTAGATGTTGTTTAGGATGGTTGCAATTTCGGTTGTGTTTAATGCGAGTATAATTATTGTAATGTGTTTGTCGAGCTATATTAAGAAATATGTACAATAGCAGCCGGTGAGTGCTTCCACTTTAGAAATTGTGCCTGTGCCATTTGCATGTTGCATTATCAACGTAGATTACTTGTAAACAATCCAACGAAAATCATCAGATTACAACCATCGGACGTGAGTGGCAGGATGGAAGAGAAGTTGGGACAGTGGCTTCGAGGGGAAGGACACTGGCAGGTGGGCCCTCGGAACACGTGACACTGACATGCGGGAGCGGGAGCACACGGTATTGCCGGCCTGTCCAGAGCAAGCGGACTTTGCAACGTGAGAACAGCAAGCTGATTGGACCAATATAATAACTCGTCGAAGTATTAAGGAGTACAGAAAACTACAACTGGGGTACATTCGCACAACACGTATGCTCTAAGCATGTGAGAAGCATCGCTTAAGTCTAACAGTAACGACAGCACAAGTACTACATTTGTCTGTCGGTCTTCTCGATACAAATGTAGAAATGCATCTGCCTGTTCGGTCTAGCACCGACAAGGTACTGAGATGGCACGCACAGGATCGACCTTAGGTCCACATACTCCACCTCCCGCGGCGTCGGGCAGCTCGGTGCCTCGGCTAGCACAAGAATGCTATCCGACGACGGCGGCTGGGCGTTCGCCCACATACGCACCGTGTATACAGGCCAGGCGCACGAGACCGACCTGACGCATACGGCACCCACGACGGTGGGCCCGGCTCTGGTTCCCGCAACACCGACGGTGATGGTCAGGACGAAAACAGAGCCGTCCCCCTGGAAAATTAGCAGGCGGCGTGCCGAGTCAGTGTACGGCGCCTGCTCTTGGAGAAGTTGGGCTTGCCCATACGAGATCCTAATCACTTCGATCAAGTGCACATCTGCAAGGTGGACGACGAGCTCTGCCGGCGGGCTGGTGTAGTTGCAGCCTGGCTCCATGCAAGCGCATGCGCCGTGCGGGCACGCGAGCTCGTGGAGTGGGAGCTCGCGGTATGAGTAACGGCGAAAGCATCCTGGGTGGGAGCACACGAGCGGGAATGCCGCTTCAAAGTTGCACGCGAGGATCTCTAGATTCTTGGGCTCCCACATCTGCCACAACTGAAGTTCATCGAGAAATCAGAAAAAAGATCAGCAGTTAGATTGGCGAATAGCAGGAATGTGTAGGATAAGTTCAAAATCTTGTAAAATTATTTCTTACCATGAAGGTAGCGACCGGAGAATTGGCGGATGTCGTCGGCTTGTGGCTACGGCAGGATGGAAGTGAAGTGGGGAAAGTGGCTTCGAGGGGAAGGAAGAGATGTACGGGGAGAAACAGAAGTAACGGGGACGTGACACTGGGATATGGCCCACTGAACTCGTGAGTCGTAACACTCGCAACATGCTAGTTTGTCCAGAGCAAGCATGGCCAATCATGCCGCAGAACAGCCTACTCAAGGATCGCTCTCGCGAAGACCATCCCAATCGCCCAAGCGCCCTAATCGAATGGTATGTAATAATCGTCAAGCAGAAAAACTGTGTTATGGCGTGCCTTCTAGAAGAGTCGGTCTAACAATGGATCCATTGGGGGGCAGTGCTAGTTTTAGTATAAGAACAAGCATGAAATGACCCAAATGGATCCATTTGTGGTTTTAGTATAAAAACACACATGCAATGACTCTAGTGGTTGATCCATGTGTGGTTTGTGGAAAGAACACACATGCAATGACTCTAGTTGATCCATATGTGGTTTGTGGAAAGAACACACATGCAATGACCACTGGTGGATCCATGTGTGGTTTGCGGAAACGAGCACACATGCAATGACCACTGGTTGATCCATGTGTGGTTTGTGGAAAGAACACACATGCAATGACTCTAGTGTTGGTTTTAGTATAAGAACACACATGCAATGACTCTAGTGGTGGATCCATGTGTGGTTTGTGGAAAAGAACACACACATGCAATGACTCTAGTGGTCGATCCATGTGTGGTTTGTGGAAATAACACACATGCAATGTCTCTAGTGGTTGATCCATGTGTGGTTTGTGGAAATAACACACATGCAATGACTATAATGGATCCATAAGTGGTTTATGGAAAAGAACACACATGCAATGACCAATGGTTGATCCATGTGTGGTTTGTGGAAAGAACACACAGGCAATAACTCTAGTGTTGGTTTTAGTATAAGAACACACATGCAATGACTCTAGTGGTTGATCCATGTGTGGTTTGTGGAAAAGAACACACACATGCACTTACTCTAGTGGTTGATCCATGTGTGGTTTGTGGAAATAACACACATGCAATGACTCTAGTGGTTGATCCATGTGTGGTTTGTGGAAATAACACACATGCAATGACTGTAATGGATCCATAAGTGGTTTATGGAAAAGAACCCACGTGCAATGACCACTGGTTGATCCATATGTGGTTTGTGGAAAGAACACACATGCAATGACTCTAGTGGTTGATCCATGTGTGGTTTGTGGAAAGAACACACATGCAATGACAGTGGTGGATCCATGTGTGGTTTGTGGATAGAAAAAACATGCAATGACTCTAGTGCTAGTTTTAGTATAAGAACACACATGCAATGACTCTAGTGGGTCCACATGTGGTTTGTGAAAAGAACACACATGCAATGACCACTGGTTGATCCATAAGTTGTTTGTGGAAAAGAACACGCATGGAATGAGTCTAGTGGATCCATGTGTGGTTTGTGGAAAAGAACACACATGCAATGACTCTAGTGCTGGTTTATGGTTTTAGTATAAGAACAAACACGCAATGACTCTACTGGTTGATCCATGTGTGGTTTGTGGAAAAGAACACACACATGCAATGACTCTAGTGGTTGATCCATGTGTGGTTTGTGGAAATAACACACATGCAATGACTCTAGTGGTTGATCAATGTGTGGTTTGTGGAAATAACACACATGCAATGACTCTAGTGGATCCATAAGTGGTTTATGGAAAAGAACCCACATGCAATGACCACTTGTTGATCCATATGTGGTTTGTGGAAAGAACACACATGCAATGACTCTAGTGGTTGATCCATGTGTGGTTTGTGGAAAGAACACACATGCAATGAAAGTGGTGAATCCATGTGTGGTTTGTGGATAGAACTCACATGCAATGACTCTAGTGCTAGTTTTAGTATAAGAACACACATGCAATGACTCTAGTGGGTCCACATGTGGTTTGTGAAATGAACACACATGCAATGACCACTGGTTGGTCCATAAGTTGTTTGTGGAAAAGAACACACATGCAACGAGTCTAGTGGATCCATGTGTGGTTTGTGGAAAAGAACACACATGCAATGACTCTAGTGCTGGTTTGTGGTTTTAGTATAAGAACACACATGCAATGACTCTAGTGGTTGATCCATGTGTGGTTTGTGGAAAGAAAACACATGCAATGACTCTGGTTGATCCATATGTGGTTTGTGGAAAGAACACACATGCAATGACCACTGGTGGATCCATGTGTGGTTTGTGGAAAAGAACACACATGCCATGACCACTGGTTGATCCATGTGTGGTTTGTGGAAAGAACACACATGCAATGACTCTAGTGTTGGTTTAGTATAAGAACACACATGCAATGACTCTAGTGGTTGATCCATGTATGGTTTGTGACAAAGAACACACACATGCAATGACTCTAGTGGTTGATCCATGTGTGGTTTGTGGAAATAACAGACATGCAATGACTCTAGTGGTTGATCCATGTGTGGTTTGTGGAAATAACACACATGCAATGACTCTAGTGGATCCATAAGTGGTTTATGGAAAAGAACCCACATGCAATGAACACTGGTTGATCCATATGTGGTTTGTGGAAATAACACACATGCATTGACTCTAGTGGTTGATCCATGTGTGGTTTGTGGAAAGAACACACATGCAATGACAGTGGTGGATCCATGTGTGGTTTGTGGATAGAACACACATGCAATGACTCTAGTGCTAGTTTTAATATAAGAACACACATGCAATGACTCTAGTGGGTCCACATGTGGTTTGTGAAAAGAACACACATGCAATGACCACTTGTTGATCCATAAGTTGCTTCTGGAAAAGAACACACATGCAATGACTCTAGTGCTGGTTTGTGGTTTTAGTATAAGAACACACATGCAATGACTCTAGTGGTTAATCCATGTGTGGTTTGTGGAAAGAACACACATGCAATGACTCTGGTTGATCCATATGTGGTTTCTGGAAAGAACACACATGCAATGACCACTGGTGGATCCATGTGTGGTTTGTGGAAAACAACACACATGCAATGACCATTGGTTGATCCATGTGTGGTTTGTGGAAAGAACACACATCCAATGACTCTAGTGTTGGTTTTAGTATAAGAACACACATGCAATGACTCTAGTGGTTGATCCATGTGTGGTTTGTGGAAAAGAACACACACATGCATGACTCTAGTGGTTGATCCATGTGTGGTTGTGGAAATAACACACATGCAATGACTCTAGTGGTTGATCCATGTGTGGTTTGTGGAAATAACACACATGCAATAACTCTAGTGGATCCATAAATGGTTTATGGAAAAGATCCACATGCAATGGACCACTGGTTGATCCATATGTGGTTTGTGGAAACAACACACATGCAATGACTCTAGTGGTTGATCCATGTGTGGTTTGTGGAAAGAACACACATGCAATGACAGTGGTGGATCCATGTGTGGTTTGTGGATAGAAACACACATGCAATGACTCTAGTGCTAGTTTTAGTATAAGAACACACATGCAATGACTCTAGTGGTTGATCCATATGTGGGTTTGTGGAAAGAACACACATGCAATGACTCTAGTGGTTTATCCATGTGTGGTTTGTGGAAATAAACACACATGCAATGACTCTATTTGATCCATATGTGGTTTGTGGAAAGAACATACATGCAATGACTCTAGTGGTTGATCCATGTGTGGTTTGTGTAAAGAACACACAGCAATGACAGTGGTGGATCCATGTGTGGTTTGTGGGTAGAACACACATGCAATGACTCTAGTGCTAGTTTTAGTATAAGAACACACCTGCAATGACTCTATTGGGTCCACATGTGGTTTGTGAAAAGAACACACAGGCAAGACCACTGGTTGATCCATAAGTTGTTTGTGGAAAAGAACACACATGCAATGAGTCTAGTGGATCCATGTGTGGTTGTGGAAAAGAACAAACATGCAATGACTCTAGTGCTGGTTGTTGGTGGTTTTCAGTATGAAAGAACACACATGCAATGACTCTAGTGATTGATCCATGTGTGGGTTTGTGGAAATTAACACACATGCAATTAGCTACTAGGTGGATCCATAAGTGGTTTATGGAAAATACCCACATGCAATGACCAATAGTTTATCCATATGTGGTTTGTGAAAGAACACACATTGCATGACTCTAGTGGTTGATCCATGTGTGGTTTGTGGAAAGACACACCATGTAATGACAGTTGTGGATCCATGTGTGGTTTGTGGATAGAACACACATGCAATGACTCTAGTGCGAGTTTTAGTATAAGGAACACACATGCAATGACTCTAGTGGGTCGACATGTGGTTTGTGAAAAGAACACATATGCAATGACCACTGATTGATCCATAAGTTGTTTTGTTGAAAAGAACACACATGCAATGAGTCTAGTGGATCCATGTGTGGTTTGTGGAAAGAACACACATGCAATGACTCTAGTGATGGTTTTGTGGTTTTAGTATAACAACACACATGCAATGAATCTATTGTTTGATCCATGTGTGGTTTGTTGGAAGAACACACATGCAATGAGTCTGGTTGATCCATATGTGGATTTGTCGAAAGAACACACATGCAATGACCACTGGGATCCATGTGTGGTTTGTGGAAAAGAACACACATGCAATGACCACTGGTTGATCCATCTGTGGTTGTGGAAAGAACACAACATGCAATGACTCTAGTGTTGGTTTTAGTTAAGAACACACCATGCAATGACTCTAGTGGTTGATCCATGTGTGGTTGTGGAAAAGAACACACACATGCCATGACTCTGAGTGGTTGATCCATGTGTGGTTTGTGGAAATAACACACAAGCAATTACTCTAGTGGTTGATCCATGTGTGGTTTTGTGGAAATAAACACACATGCAATTACTCTAGTGATCCATAAGTGGTTTATGGAAAATAACCCACATGCAATGACCACT
>OU342744.1:115743969-115819941 GCA_910589775.1 Avena eriantha
GCAATGACTCTAGTGGTTGATCATGTGTGGTTTGTGGAAAAGAACACACACATGCAATCACTCTAGTGGTTGATCCCTGTGTGGTTTGTGGAAATAACACAATATGCAATGACTCTAGTGGTTGATCCATGTGTGGTTTGTGGAAATAACACACATGCAATGACTCTAGTGGATCCATAAGTGGTTTATGGAAAAGAACCCACTGCAATGACCACTAGTTGATCCATATGTGGTTTGTGGAAAGAACACACATGCAATGACTCTAGTGGTTGATCCATGTGTGGTTTGTGGATAGAACACACATGCAATGACAGTGGTGGATCCATGTGTGGTTTGTGGATAGAACACACATGCAATGACTCTAGTGCTAGTTTTAGTATAAGAACACACATGCAATGACTCTAGTGGGTCCACATGTGGTTTGTGAAAAGAACACACATGCAATGACCACTGGTTGATCCATAAGTTGTTTGTGGAAAGGAACACACATGCAATGAGTCTAGTGGATCCATGTGTGGTTTGTGGAAAAGAACACACATGCAATGACTCTAGTGCTGGTTTGTGGTTTTAGTATAAGAACACACATGCAATGACTCTAGTGGTGGATCCATGTGTGGTTTGTGGAAAAGAACACAAACATGCAATGACTCTAGTGGTTGATCCATGTGTGGTTTGTGGAAAGAACACACATGCAATGACCACTGGTGGATCCATGTGTGGTTTGTGGAAAGGAACAGACATGCAATGATTCTAGTGGTTGATCCATGTGTGGTTTGTGGAAATAACACACATGCAATGACTCTAGTGGTTGATCCATGTGTGGTTTGTGGAAATAACACACATGCAATGACTCTAGTGGTTGATCCATGTGTGGTTTGTGGAAATAACACACATGCAATGACTGTAATGGATCCATAAGTGGTTTATGGAAAATAACACACATGCAATTACCACTGGTTGATCGATATGTGGTTTGTGGAAAGAACACACATGCAATGACTCTAGTGGTTGATCCATGTCTGGTTTGTGGAAAGAACACCCATGCAATGACTCTAGTTGATCCATATGTGGTTTGTGGAAAGAACATACATGCAATGACTCTAGTGGTTGATCCATGTGTGGTTTGTGTAAAGAACACACATGCAATGACAGTAGTGGATCCATGTGTGGTTTGTGGATAGAACACACATGCAATGACTCTAGTGCTAGTTTTAGTATAAGAACACACATGCAATGACTCTAGTGGTTGATCCATGTGTGGTTTGTGGAAAGAACACACATGCAATGACTCCGGTTGATTCATATGTGGTTTGTGGAAAGAACACACATGCAATGACCACTGGTGGATCCATGTGTGGTTTGTGGAAAAGAACACGCATGCAATGACCACTGGTTGATCCATGTGTGGTTTGTGGAAAGAACACACATGCAATGACTCTAGTGTTGGTTTTAGTATAAGAACACACATGCAATGACTCTAGTGGTTGATCCATGTGTGGTTTGTGGAAAAGAACACACACATGCAATGACTCTTGTGGTTGATCCATGTGTGGTTTGTGGAAAGAACACACATGCAATGACCACTGGTGGATCCATGTGTGGTTTGTGGAAAAGAACACACATGCCATGACCACTGGTTGATCCATGTGTGGTTTGTGGAAATAACACACATGCAATGACTCTAGTGGTTGATCCATGTGTGGTTTGTGGAAATAACACACATGCAATGACTCTAGTGGATCCATAAGTGGTTTATGTAAAAGAACCCTCTTGCAATGACCACTAGTTGATCCATATGTGGTTTGTGGAAAGAACAAACATGTAATGACTCTAGTGGTTGATCCATGTGTGGTTTGTGGAAAGAACACACATGCAATGCAGTGGTGGATCCATGTGTGGTTTGTGGATAGAACACACATGCAATGACTCTAGTGCTAGTTTTAGTATAAGAACACACATGCAATGACTCTAGTGGGTCCACATGTGGTTTGTGAAAAGAACACACATGCAATGACCACTGGTTGATCCATGTGTGGTTTGTGGAAATAACACACATGCAATGACTCTAGTGGTTGATCCATGTGTGGTTTGTGGAAATAACACACATGCAATGACTATAATGGATCCATAAGTGGTTTGTGGAAAGAACACACACGCAATGACCACTGGTGGATCCATGTTGGTTTAGTATAAGAACACACATGCAATGACTCTAGTGGTTGATCCATGTTTGTTTGTGGTTTTAGTATAAGAACAAACATCCTCTCTCTCTCTCTCTCTCTCTCGTAGAATCCCAAACCTGTGCCCACTCTGTCTGCTACGCCCTGATTGGTTGTCACAGCTGTCACGCTGATCGTGCTCACCAACCGTTTATCCTCTGTGATTTAACGAGGCTCGTTGCACACGTCGTGCCCTTCACAGGACAGCGCGAGACAGCACGGACGTCTCCCTCAACGAGACTTCTACAAGAAGGAACACGATGCCATCCATGGAAAAAGTGGTTGAGTGGTCATGTCATGTTTAATCTAGTCTGCAAAGGCTACAAGTCTACTACACGACAACTGGTCATCCACGGACCACCGACTATACCATTTTTACTATGCAGCACGCCTGCACTCTTACTTCCGTCAGGCCCCCACCACACGAACCTTCCACGCGGCAGCCGCAGCCGGAAGAGCTGTCAACCGGGGCCCTCTAGGAGGCCTAAACGTCCCCGCATTAAAAACCCAGCCTATCGGGTCCTCCATTCGCACTCATCCACTACTCTCTCTTCCCTATCCAGCAAAACACCACAATCTTGAACGTCCTTGCACGAACCTTCTCCATGAAACCAGTGCGTGGGGGTGAGTGTCCGGGCATCGCCGCCGGGGTGGTGCTTCACGCGGCAGATCTGGGGGAGCATCACGCAGCACAGGCCAAGGAGGACGTGCAGTTCAACCCCTTCGGGGACCATGTGCACGCCGGTGCTGACGACTTCGGAGGAGCCGATGAGGGCGTGGAGTTCGACGAACACGCTCCGCTCGTGTATCTGGAGGTACATCTATTTCTACATGTTTCATATATTCTGCTCGAGCTTAATCTATCAAGGCGTCATAAAAAATCTAGTCCTAATGATTAGATGCAACATACGAACCGGTACATGGAGAGATCTAGTCTGTTCTGAATGAATCCACATTATTTATTAATAAGTTACCAAGAACACAAACCACATTAATTTAGGAGCGAGCTGGGGAGACGGCCGTAATGAACTGTTGAACCTGTATAGACATGTTATTGCATCGAAAGTAACTTGGAATGGTGGAAGGAATATATATTTATTATTTTGCTCATTTCGGTTTGTATTCCATACATTACAGGTGTATTCAAGTGAGATGGACTCTGACAAGGAGACCAGGGAAAACAAGAGCCGCCATGTCATGAAGAAGCTCAAGAGCGGGATAATCCCTTTCCGCACTCGACTTGGGGAGCTCAAGTGCCTTTTTTGTAAAAAAGGAGTTAACCCGAGGATTGCCAGCTTGATTACGCATGCGGTTGGCATCGGTAAAAGCCCGGCTAGTAAACACAAGTCGGTGACCAAGGCTAAGCACGCTGCTTATGGCAAGTTCCTGAGGGAGTATGTCAAGAATGGCCTAGTGTCCCCTTACTTAGGAATCATCAACTCCTAGCCGACCAACCCCGTCACTGTGTTGGCCCGGCCACTAATAATATTTAGTTCTCTTACCGTATCTAGACCCTTAAACTGTGTGGATTTCTATTTTCGTACCCTTCAAAATATATTCAAGTTCATCTGTTTATGTTGTTAAAGTTTCGATGGCATACTCGTTATTTTGCATGGATAGAGGGGTGCCCCCGACAGATATAAGGGTTATCCTGTCCGCTAGATCACAGAGGATCAATGGTTGGTGGGCAAAACTGAGTACAACTGAATCGCCATTGTTAGACACGAGGGAAAAACGTGACTCACGGTACGCATGTGCGGTGCACGGGGCGGTAGTGGACATGTGTGGCCGTGCACAGTGCATTAGCCTATGCGGTGCATGGTAGTGCAAGGAAACGCCGCTTCCCTTCTCCTTTAATAGAGGCCTCCCCACTCCCACTCCCACTCATCACGCACTCGCTCACTCAACCGTTTCCACTGTCCCATCACCTTCTGCAAATGCCCAACAAAGCCCCAACCACGCCGGCGATGGAGAAGATCGGCGCGGTGGCCATCGGCGCCTCCAAGGCAGCCGGCGAGGAGCCCCCCGTCCCCGTCCCCGCATCCGCCGTAGCCTCCGGCGAGGAGGCCCTCGCCGGTCTCGGACAGATCCCGCTCGGCTGGGACCCCTACGAGGAGGTTGTCTACATAAGGCCGGAGAACCCCTATGACACCAGCATCACCGACCCGTGGTCTGAGGTAACCAGGGTTTTCTCCCCTTCCCTTGTTCTTCCCCCGTTCCCATCGTTGGATGCTAGATCGTATGTTTTTAGGGCTCAGCTGTTCATATTTTTTACAGTAGCTAATCCTATTGTGTTAGATCTCGATTTTCGATGAATCCCCCTGTTCGTAGTTGGTATAAGTATTTGATTTGGTTTGAGATTTGGGGAATAATCGGGAGATCTCATTCGGTTAATTTATGCAAAAAATCAATCCTGATAATCAAAGTATCTCAATCATGTCCTTATTTCACTCTTCTATTTTTTTCCAACAGGAGGATAGCAGCGACCTCCGTAGTGACGACGAGTCGCAGGACACCAAGACTCGTCATGTGCTAAGGAGGCTAAAGTCCGGTCAGTACAACAACTTCTTCGTCGACGACGTGTACAGGTGCCCCTTCTGCCCCACCAGGAGGCTCCGCGGCACGGACTTCAACTCCCTCGTGAAACATGCCGAGGACGTGAGGACCTGTGGCGAGTCCGTGAACGTCCACGGCTTCAGGGCCAAGCACCAGGGGCTCGGTCTTCACCTCCGCAACCTCCAGAAGGTGGCTATCGAGGAGGGTCGTATGCCCCCGATCAGACCCAAGGTGCCCAAGGTCAAGGGGCTGGGCAGCAAGAAGTGGAGGAGGCGCCAGAGGGAGGAGGCGGATGCCCTCCTGGCAGAGGCCACGAGGGGCCACTGATCAGCTGCTGCTACTGTAAAGCAGCTTCTTTTGTCTTGTCTGTGTTGAAGCAGTCCGCTGCTGCTGCTGAGCAGCCTAATTGTCGAACCTCATTAAGTACCGTACTATATAACCTATATTAGCTGCTTTATCTACATCTGCTATGTTTACTAAATTTATTTATGGTGCTGGTTTGTTTTGCTGCTCTAGATTTGCTACCAGATTGGGGTAAAATGATCGCAAAAGGAACAATGAATGAAGAGAGAAGCTGCTCTAGATTCCCTACCTTTTTGGGCAAAAAAACACAACTGTTAGAGAGAGAGAGGGGAAAAGGCGCTCTTTAAAAAGGCCACTTTAGGCGTCATGGCGCACGTAACGGCCAAGCCTTTGACCAGACGGCACCCCCCTCCGAGCGCATGTGAGGGCTTCGGAATATCAGGAGGGCAAAAGTGAGGACAAACGAGACACAATGTTGCTATAGCTAAATCTGACAAAAAGCTGAATTTGGCTTTACCATGCAATTTGACTAGAGCTCCACAATGTAGCTATTCTAAATCCCTAAACTATGTGGTGCGTTGAAACCTAATACTTTTCCACCGACATGTGTGTTGCAAAGTTGCTTGATCGTGCATGCTTACAAAAGTTGCCTACAGAGAAACTTATAGAAGCATGGGCAAACAAGCTTCATTTTGGCAAATTCGGGACAAGCTTTGTGCAATTGGCAGGCCTGATCGGCTGCCCCGGGGTGTAGGGATGCTAGGTGCATGTCTATGCTTACACTTCTTAAACTTGTTAGGAATTAATAATAACTATACACTTCCTTCTGTCCTATCACGTTACGTCGTGTCAGCACCGCGCACCCGCTGCGGATCGGCAACGGGACGGTGGTCTACGTGACCGGTCTCTGCCACGCCAAAGCCACGTCGCACACCCGTCCCATCGCCTATCGGGACGGACGCCGAATTTAATCGCTAGGTTTGGAAACCATCGGTGCTCGCCCGGTCAAACTTTCTTCCGCATGGGTATGACCGGAATATTGGTAAACAGAATTTAAGCATCGCCTTCTATCTCCTCAGCACATCACTGTGCAAAAATCCCCAACTCATTCCTTCTGCCGGTGCCGCCACCGCAAGAACCATCGACGATGCCGCAAGCACCGCCTCCGCCTGGCCATACCACCGCAATAGATCACTCCACCTCCACGCCCAGTCCCAGCCACCGCTAACGAAACTAGGCCACCGCCGCTGCATTAGCTGCTGCCATGGACGCAGAGTACGGCATGTTCGGCGACGGGAGCGACTACGACGAGTACACCGTCACCGCCCATGCCACCACCAAGCTGACGGTCGTCCACACAAATGCGTCAGCGGAGGTGGCCAAGGTCATCGCAATGTACGAGCGGTGGCTACAAGATCCGATGGACAGGCACAAGATCGTCGGCCTTGACCACAAGTATACCGGAGATAGGAAGAAGGCGGCGCTTTTGCAGCTGTCCATGCGCAACCACTGCTTCCTATACCACGTATGTAGGGCCAAATCTGTATGCCTGGAGCTTCGCGAGTTCCTACACAGGAGGGAGATCTACTTCGCCAGCGTCGACATCAAGAACGACACTCCGAAGCTAGAACGGGATCTCCTCGTTCATGTCGTCAATCACGTCGATCTCCAACATTTGTGGAGGTACCCGGATGGCGGTACGGGGAAAGCCGGCATGGCTAGACTCGCTTCCGACATCATCGACCGCGAGTACGCCGGCATGAAAATCGAGTTCCCGAAGCACCTGCACGAGCGATGGGAGTGGAGGCACCTGAATTACGATGCGATCAAGTACGCAGCCAGGGACGCGTATGTCTGCTACGAGATGCTCAACAAGATCTGGTGGATGGGTGAGTGTGTTGTTTACCACTGCTACTTTCGCATTTCGTTCCTAGTTTTATCTTGCCTGTATTTTATCTCGCATGTATTTTCTAAGCATTCTGTGTGTAAGAACCAAGCTCGTATGATCCCTGTGTTATTAGCTACTTAACCTATATGAATTACATTCCCCCTTTTGTATGCTCAACATTCATTCTTACGAATTTTGTCTGTGCCATTTGCATGCGGCAGAATCAAGGACTGACATGCATAAGGTGTGATACAGTCATAAGTCATAACCAAACCTAGATTATAGAGAAGGATACAATCATAAACCAGATTATAGTTTGACAAAGGTAATACACAGTTGTTCGTAATTGCTCACATAGTGTACTTATGAAATAACATGTTTTCATAAACACAACAATCATGCACTAATAGTCTACATCCCAGCCTGTTGGAGAAGGCAACCGATCCCAGGATGCCTTCGGTTGCTTGCCCCGATTTGTATATTCATCTACGATCCGGTATCTGGGACAAACAACCTGCCTTAGTGGTGGTTCAATGATGCGATGCCTGGAACGATATTTTACAATCTAGCGGTATAGCTCATGGCTAACATACCCGTCAATTGCAGCGTACTTCAGATTAGGTTCAGACAGTGGCTTATCCTCCCAGTAATCGTGCCCTAAACGCCTCCACGAACATCTCGGCAATCTGTCCTTCATGTCAGTATACCACGGGTCTATGAGTTCGGAGGCAAGAGCGGACATCCCGGTCTTGCCACCCTTCGTCCCTGGGATCCAGTAAATTTCCTGGATGTCCACTCTGCACTCCTTTGGGATTCTAATGTTGACAGTCGAGCTTTCAAGTAGTTTACTGTCATTCGTGATGTCAACACTAGTAAATGTTATGTGTTGGTTCACGAGAAAGTCATGAAACAAATCCCTAATGCTTTCGCCCCACCTGCATGAAAATGAATTCACACAAATAATATAGCAATAACTTTTGCAAACAGACGGTTCAGGAACAAAAAGACATCAAAGTCTACCAGATCCCGTCAGCCCCCTTCTCGCAAAAAGGCTGGTATACGAGGACGTGCCCCTTCATGGAGAGTTGCACCACGGCGATCCTACGGCAATCGCGGCTGTACTCGAGGTCGAGACCTACGAACCTGTTTTCTTCGAACTGTAGCCAATTCGTGAAATTATTCAGAGTGTTCCTCACCGTCCGAGGGTCGGTGGTGTAGACGACATCAATCTTCTTCCCGTCATGTACTTCGATGTCGAAGTGCGCAGTTTCTTGCCTGCCGTCGTTTCAAACGTCCGAAGCGTCCATGACTACAGGCAAGAGGGAAAGGACACGGAGGAAGAGGGTGATGCGGTGGTGGAGGAAATGGATGAGGCCGTGGAGGAGAAAGACGATGAGGCTGTGGAGGAGGAAATGAGACGGAGAAGTGAAAGATTGGAACCGCCCTTACCAATATCTGGAATGGTGCATGACCGTTTGTAGTAGGGTGAAGGTGGCGAAAAACGGCGGTTTTACATGTCGACGCTAGCACTTCCTAAAATTTGTTCTGCGCCACTTTCATGCGGTGGAATCAATTCAAACATAGGCACGTTTACGCGTGCCGACCTTTACTCACTGACAGGTGGGCCGCACATTTCCCTTTTACGATTTATTTTTTCACTTCCTCTAGACGGTTCCGGTGCCCGCCCTCAATAATTACGCCCCCTTCTTTTCTTCCACGCGGATGAGAACCGGCGGTGGCGGCGGTTCCTTGCAGATTCGCTCCCCACTCAAACAACTGCCCCATCCCTGATTCCACCCCCTCTCGAATCCATCCGCCTCCTTATCACAACGCCTCCATTAATCTACCGGATTCCAGACTCCATTTGCCGCTATGGGTAGAGCTTGGGGTAGCAACAGGATGAAGCAAAAGGCATGCGACGATGACGCGGATGGCCAGGGCGACCGCTACCGCGAGCATTGGGGATGGCTGAACCTCAGCGCCACGAACGTGCACAGGATCGCCTCGGAGTTGGACATCATCTCAGCCGGCCGCCTCGCTCGCTGCATCCCTGGCTACCGCGTGACGATGCGAAACATGGACGAACAACCGTTCGGCACGCCAGGCCTTCTTTACCCTGATAACAGCAAATGGCTAGATGACCGCGATGGCCACGTAAGTTCCAGTATCTAGCTTATTCGTTCAGTCATATCATTGATTCATATGTGTTGAACTCTCATCGGAATCCTATGTTCCTTTCGTCGAACGTGTTGTGTGCACGCGCGGTTTGAACAAATCGAACCATTTAAGACTATTCTATACAGCAGAAGCTCTGCTCATACCTGATATTCTGGTATTTTCATAGTGACACGGTCTTACTTTAGGTGATAGACGAGTTGTCAATTTCGATTTTGCAATGGAATGCCTGCTAGGTGATATTCTGTTTCCTAAAATAAAAACAAACAGATTAGACGATTTAAGGCTGTTATGCCCCGAGCTGTTTAATTATGATCATCGTCAGGAGTTTGTTCTGGGGGGCTCTGCTCCTACTCCATATATTGAGTATCTTCATAGTGACACATGCACAATTTAGGCGATATCTAAGGAGACACTCGTATTTAGGCGATATTTTGTGTACTTTAATCTAAAGGTCAAGTTGTCAAATTGTATTTGCAATGGAATCCATGCTAGGTGATTGTATCAACTGACAACAAACTCTGCAGAATATTCATGCGAAACTGATGCTGCTAGATAAGTGGTCGGAATCAGTAGTGGTGAATATCAAGGAAGAAGAAGAGACGGAAATGAGAGATGACCAGAACTGGGTGGGTGGCAACGGCGAGTGGATGATCCTTTTATCCCAGGATGGGAGTACTTGGACTCTAAAAAATTGCTACAGATTGAAGAGACTTGTAGTGCGATCTTTGAAGGGTGTCGGCATTACTGCATTCAACAGCGGGTGGCCGCCGCACATTTCTGAATTTGCTTACAGGTTCAACATGGCAGAACTTGAGCTTGTGAAGGTACATATCCCACATAGACCGTGGGAGGGGGCGTGGAAGAACTGGGAGTACGACCTCTTAGCGGTGTTCGACAAGGCAATCACATTCATTAGATGCCCAGAAGACAAGGAATGGACAGTCTTGCGCGACGACTTCCTGCGGCCGGAGAAGTATGTCGATGCCATCTTCACCTATGGCTACTCTTCGTACAGACCGCAACACATTTATGCGGTCACTGAACCTAGCGGCGACGTGCGTGTTTGGGAGACGTCCATTTGGGGTGAGTCATGGTGTCATATAGCGTGTAAAATCCAATTCAAAATTCTGCTTACTGACTGTTAGTAACATGCAGGTACCCACGCAGCCCCGCGCATAATTCCATCTCCGATCATCAAAGATGCAGTAGCAGATGCTGAACTTGGGACACGGCGCTGGTTCCTGGCACCTCTCGGAGACAACACGGAACAGCATGATGAACTCTTGTGGATTCATATCAGGGGAGCACTAAACAGCGTTGGTGATACAATAGAACATATGGGGACACAACTTTCTTCATACCCATCGCTGCGGTGTCATGTTTTCTCGAGGTCTGCATGCCCATCCGAAGACCCAGTAGAGCAAGTCTGGAGCAGAGTCAACAATCTGAAGGGACAATCTGTGTTTCTTGGGATCAACTACCCTTTCTTTGTCGGAGCCCCTGGAACTATTGAACCTGTAATTGCTCAGGCAGCCCTGGCCCCTGATGCCGCTGCTAGTGGTGGTGGTGGTGGTGGTGGTGTTGGTGGTGGTGGAGCTGACGAAGAACTAGTTGATGTTGCTCCTGGTGAAGCTGACGAAATACTTGGTGATGCTGCTGCTGGTGAAGCTGACGAAATACTTGCTAATGCTGCTGCTGGTGAAGCTAACGAAATACCTGCTGAGGCTACTGCCGGAGTCCAGGAAGAACATGCTGGTGTTGTTGCTGAGGTGCCAGCACTTCTAGTGTTGATAGCAGACTGTGTGTTTGCTGCACACTCACGCGCCTATCATGTTGACACTCCAGATCCGACCTGGAGCCGAATCCATGTCGGGGGGAAGGGGCCTACAATTGGCTCATCAGTGGGGCCGTACTATTTGAAGGAGAATGAAAGACGGCCAAACATAGCATTCTGGTTCGTTCCAACGATTCTACCAGCTCCAGGGACCTAGTGCTCATACTGGCAGATCCGATGAACCATTTGTCTTTAACTTTATCATTAGTTACGCTTATGTGTGTAAAGACTAAGCTATGCTTATTTGTGTAAGACTAAGTTAGGCCTAACTGCGTAATATTCAGTGAAGCCCAGCTTTTCTTTCCACGCCCATAACAATAGAATTGCAGCATAGAACCTACAAATGTAATGTGCATACCACACATTTTTGCTCAGGATAACAACCAATTCAAGCAAATGATACATCGTGTACGCATTTGAACGCATCACTAGAATGTGCCACCTATTGATGATTGATGACATGGATCTAGCTTTTCTGCGCTTATTTGCATTGAATCGCTCATTGATTTGTTCACATATTTTTTGGCAATGGCTGATGAACTCCACTCTCTTGGTAACTTGGTTCGTCAGCGAGCACTTGTTGATGCAATGCAAAGTACAGAACATGGTCGTCATTGTCATTCCATTTAGGTTCTCTATGTTTCGTCATCACAGAGCTACTAATTTCAAATGAAAATCTAGTAAACAATATATGTGTACATTGTTAGAGTATGCTACGGCCATGGTACATACATGTTTTTCTACAATCACAAGAAGAAAACTTGATGCATTTTCACCTTGTTGGCGTTGTGCCGAACTGGGTGGATGTGGCTTTGGGGTTCGGAGAGGAAGGCGTCGTGGCTGGTGCGTGTGCGACCATGACGACGGCGAGCTCGGATTCTGGAGGAGACCAACAGGACCGAGCATGGTCGGCATGGGTACAGATCTCACCCGGGAATGAATTCCCGTCCCCGCGCCGTGCCAATGGTGCGGTCATGGTGAGGGCGAGCTCCGATTCGGGATGGGGAGGAGAACGGGCCGAGCAGGTTTGTCCAAGTCCTAGCTCCGCGCCATGGCCGCGACCACAGATTTCCGCCCCGGAGGAAGAAGCAGACGCGTAAAGGATGCATGCGCCAACGCTGCAAGCCTACATGGCAACCTACATGGCAGCGACGACGGCAACGACATAACGGCGAGAACTGACAGGGGGGACCCAACTTAACGGCCGTTAGCCTGATTTTTCGTATTGAAATGTAAAGTTGAATTCATGCCGAAAAGGACCCTCTGAGTATTTGGCACGCCAACTATAGTCATCGCGGATGATATCAGGGAACTCGGGTACCGCGTTGCCTGGCCACCCCAACTTACGGGCCGCAAAACGATATTCTCCGCACGCACGGCCTCGACCCCAACTCATCATTCACACGAACCGCATGGCCTCGCCTCTCCCTCCTTGTCGAGCGCTGCCGGCGACCCTCTCCCTGCTCATTTTTACCTTGCCTCTCCCTGCCAGCCCTCCTCCTGGAGCTCCTTCGCGCCCCCGCTCGCTCGCCTGGCCGCATCTCCCTGCAGGCCCCCTCCTCCTCTAGATCCTCGATCTTGCCCCCCAAGCTCCTAGCGATCTCACCCGCTCCGTCCATGAGTCTTGTCGCCCCCAGGCACGCCCCCTCTCGCCTCTAGCACTCCTTCCTTGGTACCACCGCCTATTTACCATGGCCCTCCTTCCTTGGTACCCACACCTCGGTCTTCCCTCTCCTCGTTCCATCCTGCCGCCACCAAGACTAGTCGCCCCCTCCGTGCTCTCCCCGTCCGTCTGGGCAGTTTGTCCTCTTGGTGGTGCTGCTTATTTTATTCCCGACTGGCTTGCTGATTCAAGGCACATTGAGAACCTATATAAACATGTGGAATTCAACATAAATGAGCGATGTGGATACTCTAATCAATGCTGAGTGGCAGTTGGCCCATTCAATCGATGAAAAAGCCCAGCGTCTGTCTCGGATAGAGACTCAGATCACCCTCGACCGGAAAAAAAGAACCGGCATTTCACTTATGCGTGGCATAGTGGGTAATACGGGGTTTCGTGGGAGGGTAAATTGGTCCAAAAAAGAGTTGGACGACAATAAACAATTCGTTCTTTATTATTAGGTATAGATATATTCGGAATTGCCACCTCTCTCATCATTGTATTTACCTCGTGATTCGTGTAATAAGCTACACATGAGTTACAACCTGAAATTTTAACAAGGTTACAACCGAGAATTAGTATCATTTTTATAAGTTGCAACTAGCTTCAAATGAGAATTAGCACAAATAGTAGGATAACATCACCTGACTTATATATAAGAAGTTCTCAGGCGATTGAGATCTAGGCACTCCTAATATATTCCATGTCGTTCACTGTTTTATCAAACTAAGTTAGGGCATCTCTAATCAAAGTACAAAAACTGGTTAGAGGAGTAAACGATACACGCACCTAACCGATCTCTATTGGTATTAGAGGAGTAAAAAAATTAGGAGTCGGCAACCTCAACTCCTATTTTGACACCACTAAATGGTGCATGAGTAAAAGATTCCTCCCATTTGTTCACCTCCACCTTGGCATATCCTTCACTCCCGACGTCTGCTGGCGCCCACCGCCGCCACCCACAGCCCCGCAATGGCCGAATCTTCTTGTTGGTCGTCCCCATTGATGACCCACAAGTATAGGGGATGTATCGCAGTATTTTCGATAAGTAAGAGTGTCGAACCCAACGAGGAGCAGAATGTGCTGGCTAGTGGTATGGATCAGGAATTCTCTGCAAATACTTATCAAACGGATTTTTATGGGTTTTCGATAAAGCAAGTAAACAAAGTATGAGTAAATAAAAGACAGTAAGAATGAATGCAGCAAGTGGCCCAATCCTCTATGCAGCAAAGGACAAGCCGGTTGTATTTCTATAGATGACCAAACGTTCTCGAGGACACGTGGGAAGACTGTCAAGTGCTTTCGCTTCATATAGTCGATTAATCTTCTCTAGCTTGCTAAGTGTTGTGTGGGTGAACCTGTGCTAATGTACCGTCCCATCCAAGACTTAATACATACTTGTGATTAAACCCTCTTGCAAACATCCGTAAGTACAAGAAAGTAATTAAGGTAGAAACCTAACCACAACTTTAAACTCTAAGACCCTTACGTCCCTTGTGCAATGGTTTCCTAACTGGGGTTCAGGTTTCTGTCACTCCGGCAACCCCTACGATTAGTAGCCAAATACACAATGCATTCCCCTAGGCCCATATAGGTGAAGTGTCATGTAGTCGACGTTCACATGACACCACTAGAATAAGTATACCACAACTTAAATAACAATCTATTGAATCTTTCTCAATGCAACTCCACTACTAACAACAAGACTTCTCCCATGTCCTCAAGAACAAAACGAACTACTCACAAGACATCATATGGATCATGATCAGAGATGGAATAATGATGTATAACAATCTGAACATAAACAATAATTCAATGGTTCACTCAATAGCATCAACTACAAAGAGTAATCAACACCGGGAAAGTTTCCCCTATGAACTAATGCAAGATTCAACTCAATTATTACAGCAATATGGAGATGGTGATGAGGGTGCTGATGGTGATGATGGTGGTGATGATGATGATGATCCCGATGAAGCCTAGCTTGATGATGGTGTTGATGGCGACGATCTCCCCTCTCCGGGAAGGAATTCCCTCGGCAGAAATCTGTCTGCCGGAGAGATCTTTCTCTCTCGGTGTTTTCCGCCCCGCAGAGGCGGTGGAATCTTTCTGTGGTCGCTCCCCGAGTCTTAGGGTTTCAGGAGGAAGATATACGCCAGAGGGGAGAGGCTAGAGTGGGCCAGGACGGCCACACCACTCCCTGGCGCGGCCTGGGCTTGCTCGCGCCATGGGGTGGTGTGGGCCCCCTGTGGCCCACCTCCACTCCATCTTCTGGCATCTTGAGTCTTCTGGAAAAATAGAATTTTCCGTATATTTTCCCGGATTTTCTGATCTTCGCGAATTTTGCCTCCAAACAGCACCTTTTCCATCAGAATCCTGACTGCAGTGGTCCATGCTCCAAAAGTCATCAACCATGCAAAAACAGATGAAATAACATAAGTATCACCTCTCAATACGAAATATATCAATGAATAATAGTGAATTAAGACATATAATAGTGATGCAAAATGGACGTATCAACTCCCCCCAAGCTTAGACTTCGCTTGTCCCCAAGCGAAACTGAGCTCAATAAACATGGCCTCAGGTTTATGGAGTGAAGAGTCGATAAAATAATACGGACAAGAAGCATCACATTCATCAAATACATAGATCATAAAAGAAGACAACTCACTATTATACAACTCAACTTGCAATGAGTAAAGGAAACACAATAAAGACACATAAAGTGAATCATCATTGGTAATGGCAAACTTAGCTCTTGGTCGAAGAATAGTTGATAACTTGCTGGAGTTTACAAATAGGTGGTTTTCAAAGAAAGATTTCAAAGTAGTAGACTTCAAGATAAGAGCAATGTGCAAAGCAAGGAACATAAGAAACAAGAGTGAATAAATCATCATATGAATGAATGAAACACATCAACTCAAAATACTTGCTGAGATAGAAGGGAATAGGTTTACTGACTCAACTACAAAGTAAAAGAAAGGCCCTTCGCAGAGGGAAGCAGGGATTGCAAGTCTCATAAAGAGCTCCCAAAAATTATGATACTTACTAGCTTTCAGCCCTCATTGCCCCTATCATAGGCATCTTTTGGTGGTTAAGGTTAAAGTGACACAACTAAGAGGATATGCTAGACAAGTTATAAGTTGAAATCTCATGCCCCTTACTTATGAGTACCGATCCTCATGCTACTCAACTTCAGTCACGAGCAAGCTCTTGTCATTGTAAATACATGCGTATCATTGAGAACCGCCAACGGGGTACCCCTTGCACATGACACAAGAGCTATCCCATAATCAAAATGACAAGGCAAGCAGACAGTGAGCATCTCAGCGATCTTTTTATTTGCTATTTGCATAGGTTTTTATTGAGGACGCTTCATAGAATGCTCACTATAGTTATGCTGCAAGTTTCCACCATGATTAGGCATGGCTTAGGCTAGCGGCCCAGGCGTTTCTCAAACACACATATAGACTCCATGATCTTACAAGTTCCACTTTTATTTCACACCGCCGGGATCCATAAGCAAAAGAACATGATATCAACTAGGTACAAGTACCAATGAAGTGTCGAAAGCGGTCCCCATGATACATGGTTCTTCTAACTTCAACTCATAAAGCGCAAGCATATACGCAACAAAGAAGGACCCAATGGTTCAAGTTTATTAAATGCAAGAAAGTAAAGTGTGCCATCAAGTTCGCGAGAGCTTTAATCACTAATTTTCACATAACAAGTTTAATTTGGGAGGTAGATAAAACAATAATTTACTTGGAATAGCAATAATGCTACTAGGTAGGTATGGTGGACACAAATGGCAAAGGTTTTGGTTTAAAGGAGGTGGATGCATGAGAAGAATTCCCTCTCAGTACAGGTTTTTGGCTAGTAAGGCTGGGTAGCAAGTACAAGAGTTGAAGGAAACAAACAAACATACAAGTGATAAAGACAAACATGCAATCTTCCTTGGAAGCACAAAAGATCTTAACTAGAGAATACTAAACTTATTAGCAAATCAAGAAAGAAAGATGATGAAATTATTTTTCTTTAAAGGTACTTTTATCTTTTCTTTCAACTCTCAAAAATAGTGTGGCTACTGACCGAGCCAGGTTTGCCAAAACCAACTAAATTAACTCAATGATCCTAGAGTGCTACCAATACTAACAACAAGATCAATCATATAACCACGAATTGAAAACTAATATAAGCTATGCAAAAGAGTGAATGATAGAACTTCTCATTAATATTCCATAACGGAAACTCACACCAAGGGATACATACCTAACGAGAGAGGGGACACTTCCATAATGCAAACCATACTACATAATAACTCCTCTATTCATGATATGACTCTATTAATAAGGTAAAAAGATAGAAGATAGTGATATGATACCGCGACACTCCCCCAAGCTTGGAACAAACCAAGGGGATGCAAACCTGATGACGAATTACTCCTTCGGTGGTGGTGGTATACTCTCATCTTCGTCCGTCTTCCAGGGTAAAGGCTTCCCATCAACAAAGGACATCGTGGTTTCCAACATCCTGAAACTTGCAGCAGCACTTATGCGTTTAAATCTAGCCTCATACTCACAGTTTTGATTTTGAACATCATAGAACTGTGCTTGCAGTTCGTTGGTTGTTTGGCGGAGTGAAAAGACTTCATCTTTGAGTTCATCAGTCTCCTTTTGTTACTTGGCGATGAGTTCGGAACAAATCTTGTGGATGATGTCCACTTCGCGCTCCGCCATCTTCCTGTACCTAAAGACTTCTTGCTCCAATGCTTCCATCCTGTCCTCTAGACTTCCTTCACCTTTAGGGCCTTGAACCTCCTTAATCCGGACCTCCCCACCTTCGAGCAACAACTCCTTGGGATGAATCTTCAATTCTCTCATGTATGGGTTGATGATATCTTCTAAGGAATCTCTCTTGGATGTTCCAGAGGAAGACATTATGGCTCCAAATCTGGGATTCTACCTGGCAGAAACAGATCGAAACAAAAACACGACAAAAACATGATATACGAACCTCGGGAGATCTAGGGGGTTATAAATTATGAAGTTTCACTTCAAAAGGAAGGTACTGGGAGAAAACGAGTCAGAGGCGGAGTCCTGGGTGGCCTCACCACCTGGTGGCGCGGCCAGGGGTGGGCCCGCGCCATGGGGTGGTGTGGGCCACCCTGGCTCCGTTTCCGTCCCTTTTTCGCTTCGTAGCTTTCCTTATTGACTGAAAACTGCAAAAATATAGTTGTATTGTATTTTCGCGGAACTTTTCTTACCAGAACTGTTACCTAGTTGGAAACGGACTCTGCAGGTCTCTGAATTTGGTCCTCAATGAATTTCTCTGGAGTTATAACTTGAAAGGCATCAACATCTTCATTGTAAGAATCTCCAGCAATATAGTGTTTGAGTCGCTGTCCATTCACTACTTGTGTAGTATTATCTTTTAGAGAAGAAATTTTTATTGCTCCTGAACGGTATACTTCTTCAATGATGAAAGGTCCTTCCCATTTTGATAGTAGCTTACCTGCAAAAAATCTGAGACGAGACCTATACAATAGAACTTTCTCACCAACATGAAATTCTCTCTTAAGTATTCGCTTGCCATGCCATCTTTTAACTTTTTCTTTAAAGAGCCTAGCATTCTCATAGGCTTCACTCCTCCATTCATCTAAAGAACTTAAGTCAAAAAGTCTTTTCTCACCAGCTAGCTTACAATCTCTATTTAGTTCTTTCACTGCCCAGTAAGCTTTGTGTTCTAATTCTAGGGGTAAGTGGCAAGCTTTCCCATAAACCATCTTATAAGGAGACATCCCCATAGGATTCTTATAAGCAGTTCTATAAGCCCATAAAGCATCATTCAACTTCTTAGCCTAGTTTTTTCTAGACCTATTAACAGTCTTTTGCAAGATAGATTTAATTTCTCTATTTGACAACTCTACTTGCTCGCTAGTTTGGGGGTGATAAGCTGAAGCAATTCTATGATTAACATCATACTTAGCAAGGGTCTTCCTAAAACCTCCATGAATGAAATGAGAACCCCCATCAGTCATGAGATACCTAGGCACTCCAAACCTAGGAAACATAACATCCTTAAGCATTTTTAGAGAGGTTTCCCCGTCAACACTTTTCATAGGAATGGCTTCAACCCACTTTGTCACATAATCAACGGCAACAAGAATATGAGTGTAACCCTTCGAAGGAGGGAAAGGTCCCATAAAGTCGAATCCCCAACAATCAAAAGGTTCAATAACTAGAGAGTATTTCATAGGCATTTCATTGCGTTTAGAAATATTACCAACACGTTGACATTCATCACAAGATGAAACAAATTTTCTTGCATCTTTAAAAAGGGTAGGCCAGTAGAAACCTGATTGTAATACCTTTTGTGCAGGTCTATCTCCTGCATTGTGTCCTCCATAGGCGCTCCCGTGACATTTACGCAATATCTCTTTTTGTTCATACTCTGGAACACATCTTCGCATAATACCATCAACCCCTTCTTTGTATAAGTGTGGGTCATCCCAAAGATAATGCCTCAAATCATAAAAGAACTTTCTTCTTTGCTGAGCTGTAAAAGTTGGAGGCAAATACTTGGAGACAATAAAGTTAGCATAATCAGCATACCGAGGGCTTCCTCGCGAGTTCACCCCTACTGCGGCTAATTGTTCTTTTGGGAAACTATCATTAACAGACATTGGATCAAAAGAAATGTTTTCCAAATGAGATAAATTATTAGCTACAGGATTTTCAACACCCTTTCTATCTACTATATGTAGATCAAACTCTTGTAAAAGCAGTACCCATCTAATAAGCCTAGGCTTAGCGTCCTTCTTCGTCATAAGATATTTAATAGCAGCATGATCAGTATGAATGGTTACTTTTGAGTCCACAATATAGGGCCTAAACTTATCACAAGCAAAAACAACAGCTAGAAATTCCTTTTCAGTAGTAGCATAATTCCTTTGAGTAGCATCTAAAGTCTTACTAGTATAATGGATAACGTTTAGCTTTTTATCAATACGTTGCCCAAGGACAGCACCTACAGCAAAATCACTAGCATCACACATTATTTCAAAGGGTAAACTCCAATCAGGTGGTTGAACGATAGGGGCTGTAGTTAAAGCCTTCTTAAGAGTTTCAAAAGCTTCCTTACAATCATCATCAAAAACGAACGGTACATCTTTTTGAAGAAGATTGGTAAGGGGTTTTGATATCCTAGAAAAGTCTTTAATAAACCTTCTATAGAAACCAGCATGACCAAGGATACTACAAATACCTTTGATGTCTCTTGGGCATGGCATCTTCTCAATTGCCTCAACCTTAGCTCTATCAACTTCTATGCCTCTTTCAAAAACTTTATGCCCAAGAACAATCCCTTCATTAACCATGAAGTGACATTTTCCCAATTAAGAACAAGATTAGTTTCTTCACATCTCTACAAAACTTTATCAAGGTTGTGCAGACAATTATCAAAATAAGTTCCGTAGATAGAAAAATCATCCATGAACACTTCTACAATTTCCTCACAAAAGCCATGAAAGATAGCAGACATGCACCTTTGGAAAGTAGCAGGAGCATTACATAAACCAAAAGGCATACGTCTATAAGCATAAGTTCCATAAGGGCAAGTAAAAGTAGTTTTTTCTTGATCTTGTTGTTTGACAGCAATTTGAGAGAAACCAGAATAACCATCAAGAAAACAAAAATGGGTCTTTTTAGACAACATTTCCAACATTTGATCAATAAAAGGAAGCGGGTAGTGATCTTTCTTAGTGACTTTATTGACTTTCCTAAAATCGATGCACATCCTATAGCCTACCACTATTCTTTGAGGAATAAGTTCATCATTATCATTAGGGACAACGGTAATACCTCCCTTTTTAGGAACACAATGAACAGGACTAACCCATTCACTATCAGCAATAGGGTAAATAATACCAGCATCAAGGAGTTTCAATACCTCATTCCTTACCACTTCCTTCATCTTAGGATTTAAACGTCGTTGGTGCTCCACTATTGGCTTCGCATCTGGTTCTATGTTGATAGAATGCTGACATATAGTAGGTGAAATCCCTTTCAAATCATCCAGAGTATAGCCCATAGCTCCTCGGTGTTTCTTCAGAACTTCCAATAATGTTTCTTCTTCCTCCCCTGAAAGTTTAGCGCTAATAATAACAGGATATATCTTTTTATCATCAATAAAAGCATATTTAAGATCATCAGGGAGAGGTTTTAGATCGAAGACCGGATCCTTTTTAGGTGGCATCGTGGTACCCAAGTCTTCTACAGGCAAGTCGTGCTTAAGCATCACTGGTTGATCACGGAGAATCATGTCAATCTCATTTCTTTCTTCCATGAAGATTTCATTTTCATGTTCCTCCATAAATTGCTGCAAAGCATTATTAGGAGCAAGAGAAATAGAAGCAAGTTGTTCAACCCTAAAATCCTCATTATGGGCTTCCTCTTCGCAAGGTTCTTTAGCAAATTTCGAAAAATTAAACTCATAGGATTCCCCATCAAACTTAGTCAAGATTTTCTCCCTCTTGCAATCAATAATAGCTCCACACATACTCAAGAGAGGTCTACCAAAAATGATAGGATAAGTTTTACTAGCGACTGAACCAAGTACTAGAAAATCGGCAGGGTACTTAATCTTACCACAAAGAACTTCCACGTCTCGCACAATACCAATTGGAGAGATGGTCTCTCTATTAGCAAGGTGAATAACCACATCAATCTCCTCCAACTCGCAAGGACTGATTTCATGCATAATTTCTCTGTAAAGCTCATAAGGAATAGCACTAGAACTTGCACCAATATCACATAAACCATAATAGCAATGATCACCTATTCTAACAGAAAGCACAGGAACACTAGCCTTTTTAGACCTATTGGGATGTGAAGCAATATTAGAAGCATCCTCACAAAAGACTATGTGCCCATCTTATACGCTTTTAGTGACAAGGTCTTTCACAATTGCTACCACAGGTTCAATGTTTATTTGTTCATCGGGTTTTACAATTCTTTTTTCACTTTTGGTGATTACATTAGTTATCATTGGATGTTCCTTTACCTTTTCGGGAAAGGGAATCTTCTCGATATAAGGCTCGGGTAAGATGGGATCAATAATGCAATACTCACCACTTCCAATAGGAGCATAGTCTACAATATGTTTGTAAGGTGCATGGTACTTGTTCCATCCCCTTTTTGGAATTTCAATATAGGAAGCAAAAGCTCTAAAGCAATTCGTAATAACTTGCAAATCAAGACCATAAAGATTACTAATATTTTGAAAGTCATCAGTTCCCATAAAAGATTCAATGCATTCATAATCATAATTTATACCTGACTTTCTACCTTTGTCGTTCTCCCAAGCTTCAGCATTGTCTTGAATATGGTCCAGAAGGTCCCATTTAATTTCTTCTTCCATACGATTGAATGATCCAGCACAAGAAGCATCCAATAAATCTTTATCATATAGAGGGAGCCTTGCATAAAAGTTATTGATAATAATATTGTTGGGGAGCTCATGAATGGGACATTTGAGCATTAGTAACTTCAATCTCCCCCAAGCTTGAGCAGTACTCTCTCCATCAAGAGGCCAAAAGTTGTATATTTGATTCCGATCTTTATGAATTTCACTAGGAGGATAAAACTTTGAATAAATGAGAGGCACTATTTCCTCCCATTCCGGAGCTTGACCATTCTTTAGCAGCTTATACCATTCATCAGCTCTTCCTTTCAGTGATAATGAGAATGACTTCTTCTTAACTTGATCTGTAGTAATACCTGCACACTTGAACAACCCGCATAATTCGTGTATAAAGAGTAAATGATCATCGGGATGGACAGTTCCATCTCCAACATAGTAGTTATCCATAACACGATCAATAATTCTTGTAGGTATTTTGAAAACATCTTTTTCAGCAGGTGGTGGCTTATCTACTACCTTAGCAGTGGTAGTAGCATTACCAAATAAGAAACTCAACGAATTATCCATAACAAAAATAAAGCAACTAGCAGAAGTAAACAATACTCACAGTAGAAGTTTCCTTTACCAGTTCCACTCTCCAATAGCGCTTCACTCCCCGGCAACGGCGCCAGAAAATAGTCTTGATGACCCACAAGTATAGGGGGTGTATCGCAGTATTTTCGGTAAGTAAGAGTGTAGAACCCAACGAGGAGCAGAAGGTGCTGGCTAGTGGTATGGATCAGGAATTCTCTACAAATACTTAGCAAACGGATTTTTATGGGTTTTCGATAAAGCAAGTAAACAAAGTACGAGTAAATAAAAGACAGTAAGAATGAATGCAGCAAGTGCCCAATCCTTTATGCAGCAAAGGACAAGCCGGTTGTATTTCTATAGATGACCAAACGTTCTCGAGGACACATGGGAAGACTGTCAAGTGCTTTCGCTTCATATAGTCGATTAATCTTCTCTAGCTTCCTAAGTGTTGTGTGGGTGAACCTGTGCTAATGTACCATCCCATCCAAGACTTAATACATACTTGTGATTAAACCCCCTTGAAAACATCCGTAAGTACAAGAAAGTAATTAAGGTAGAAACCTAACCACAACTTTAAACTCTAAGACCCTTACGTCCCTTGTGCAATGGTTTCCTAACGGGGGTTCAGGTTTCTGTCACTCTGGAAACCCCTACGATTAGTAGCCAAATACACAATGCATTCCCCTAGGCCCATATAGGTGAAGTGTCATGTAGTCGACGTTCACATGACACCACTAGAAGAAGTATACCACAACTTAAATAACAATCTATTGAATCTTTCTCAATGCAACTCCACTACTAACAACAAGACTTCTCCCATGTCCTCAAGAACAAAACGAACTACTCACAAGACATCATATGGATCATGATCAGAGATGGAATAATGATGTATAACAATCTGAACATAAACAATAATTCAATGGTTCACTCAATAGCATCAACTACAAAGAGTAATCAACACCGGGAAAGTTTCCCCTATGAACTAATGCAAGATTCAACTCAATTATTACAACAATATGGAGATGGTGATGAGGGTGCTGATGGTGATGATGGTGGTGATGATGATGATGATGATGATGATGATGATCCCGATGAAGCCCAGCTTGATGATGGTGTTGATGGCGACGATCTCCCCTCTCCGGGAAGGAATTCCTCCGGCAGAAATATGTCTGCCGGAGAGATCTTTCTCTCTCGGTGTTTTCCGCCCCGCAGAGGCGGCGGAATCTTTCTGTGGTCGCTCTCCGAGTCTTAGGGTTTCGTGAGGAAGATATACGCCAGAGGGGAGAGGCTGGAGTGGGCCAGGGCGGCCACACCACTCCCTGGCGCGGCCTGGGCTTGCCCGCGCCATGGGGTGGTGTGGGCCCCTTGTGGCCCACCTCCACTCCATCTTCTGGCATCTTGAGTCTTCTGGAAAAATAGAATTTTCCGTATATTTTCCCGGATTTTCTGATCTTCGCGAATTTTGCCTCCAAACAACACCTTTTCCATCAGAATCCTGACTGCAGCGGTCCATGCTCCAAAAGTCATCAACCATGCAAAAACAGATGAAATAACATAAGTATCACCTCTCAATACAAAATATATCAATGAATAATAGTGAATTAAGACATAGAATAGTGATGCAAAATGGACGTATCACCCATCGTCCATTCCCAGCGCTCGTCGCCGCCACATGCCCCAATCGCGGCTTCTTCTGCTGCTCGCCGTTCCCCTCCACAATTGGTGCCACCCCACCACCATCGGCATCCATTCCGCTCCTCTAGCCTCCCTGACCTACCAGTACTGTCAGCACCGGTCTACCATGGCGTGCGAGTCGTGGGAAGCGTGGGTCGTGAAAATCACCAAATGGCATACTCACCGGAAGGTGTGGATTGGGAGCTATCAATCGCCGGAGCAGGCGGCATTGGCATACGACGTGAAGACGTCGAGCTCCAAGGCTCCGACTACGGCGAGCTAAACTTCCTGCTAGGGTGCTCCTCGGTGCCAGACCTAGAGCTAGTCGACCAACGCTTGGTCTCAGACCGCGAGCGTCGGGAGGACAGGGAGGCATGCAAGCATCTCGAGGTGGAGCGCCGCGACACGGAGATGGTGGAGCGGCTCGCGCAGGCTAACCCGGAGCTCGTCGAGGAGGAGCGTCAATGGCTCGAGGAATACGCCGTGGCGAAGAAGATGGCGGACATGGCGAGGAAGAAGGAGGTCAGCGATGCTGTGGGGCTGTCGACAGCGTCGGCACTGATGAGGATGAAGGAGGAGGACGTGGGAATTTCGACGGTGGCGACGATCATCGAGCTTGACATCAATTCCTTCTCCTTTGATTGGGAAGGTAATTAGGTTAGTTTTTAGTGAAATTCGGTCGAATTCGAGTGAAATTTGGCCAACTTTTGGTTGTACCGTGTACATATGTAGTGAATATAAGTATTTCTTATCAAATTCGGTTCCAATCGTGGGTTGAATTTGATTGAATTTCTTTGCGATCGCGGTTTTACTCCTGTAAGTTTTGTAGATAGGTTAGAAACCGTTTTTTTTAGAGTAAGTATTAGGGAGCCGTTTCTATATCTATATCTATATCTATATTTATATCTATATCTAATAATAAAGTACAAAATGTTACTTACGGGTTCCGCTTTTTTTAGACGGTTTTACCCTTTGCTAGATCATCAAAACTACACCTCTGCCACCGCTAAGTTAAAATACACGGTTGGCTTCATTGTTCCCAGTTCTTATGTTAAAAACCGTTGAGTACAGGCGACTCCTTTTGTTGTTCTCAACGCAAAGCAACTGCCATCCCCGCTGGCCGCTGCACCGGCGGAGTGCCCACTCCACACAACGATTGCACTACCTATGTCCCTCCGACAACCAGCTCAGCCTGCCAACGTGACTGCGACCGCCCCGAGCATCAAGTGAACGAAGCTTGACGAAGGCTATTGCGGGCGTGGCCTAGGATCTCATGAGCTGATCGTAGGCCCCGATCTGTATCGGTGGTTCTGTATCGGTGGTCTCGGGCGTTGCTGGTAGCGTTGACTTCGAAGGGAGCTCCCTAGGCACTGGTCGGATGGAACGGCTGCTCTGCGAGGCCGCAAGGAGCGAGCTGTGGGGCTGTGTCGCATGCGGGGTCGTGGACTTGGCAGGGCAGAGTGCCTTGAGGCGTCAAACAGCGCTGAGCTCTGCTCCGGCGAGCTAGCACAACCCATTTTACTCCTAGACAGCTGGTTGAGTTCAGCGCAAATGCAAAGCGGATAGGAGCTAGATAACATAAATGGAACAAATGACGGAAGTAGTATTTAGTTCGTGTTATTGTGCTGGATAATTCTGAATGTACAGAAGATTTTGTGAATTTTTTGTACATTTGTATATGAGGAATTTGTGTACTTTTTGTGCATTCGCATAGGAGAAATTTTTCTATTTTTTACATTTGTATCTGCATATGTGCATAAAAATCGAATTCGATCAAAAACTAGGCATACGAAATAAAATTAAAGTAGTTGTCTACAAATAAATAAGAACTCCAATATTTGTTTCCAAATTTAATGTGTACGACGGGCTACTCAAAAGGATTCATCACCGAGATGTCATCCTATGTGCCATTGTAGTTGTGCTCGCACTTGAGAAATAAAAGTTTTCGCTATTTATTTTTTGAATTAACAAGCTCCTTGCTATTTGTATCCGTGCTAATGCACGAATAATTGGAGTTGGACCGTTGCAACGACGGGCACTATTCTTAGTCCTAGTCCTAGTCCTAGTCCTAGTCTATACCTAATACCTATACCTATACCTATACCTAATAATAATAATATAATAATAATAATATAATAATATAATATATATAATAATGAACGAAGTGTTTCTTACGGGTTCCGCTCTTTTTTAGACAGTTTTGACCTTGCTAGATCGAATATATTACCCACCCTACCACCCACGAGTCAAGATACGAGTCGTTGCTTCTGCGAGCAGCCAGCATGCGAACGACGACGCCATAACAGGTTCCTGCTATGTTTTCATTCCGTGGCCGCATTAGAGTCCGCTTAGAATACAATCGATCGATGCAATCTGGTTTTCCGTTTTCTTATTCATGCATCGTGAGACTCCTGCCTCGGAATCGATACCCCAAGTCGTCGTCTCCCTTGATCTAGCCTCCCCTTAGATTAGAGGCGGTGGGACGGTGTTCAAGGTGAGGGATGCGGCGACGCACGAGCAGGGCACATGGCTGTGGATTCAGGGGCCAAGTGGCGGGGTAAGGTGGCCGAGGTCCCGACAGCAGAGAGCAAATATTGGTGTCGACCATGGAGGGATGCTCGTCGGCGTGGAGGTCTTGCCGTTGAGAGGCGGCAGTGCTACTTCAGGCGAGATCGGTGAGCGTTGCAGTCAGATCCGGGGCAGGAGCCTGCTCTCTCCTACAGGTGCTTGGCAGCAGCGAGGAAATCCAACCTCCTCCTTTAATGTCGACAGCGTATATCAACTGCGAGGGCCATGGGTGTGCTGACCAGAGGATTTCTCCTGGGCATGGACTGACTTTGCCTAGGCAAAAAGAAATGGAGCTAGGGATCATGCGGTGCAGCGGTGGGGAACCTGACTTTAGCTACACAGCTTTGGACCGAAGAAGTATTGCTGCTGCTGCTTTTGATAGTCCTATTGTGATTTGGCATTGATTAGCTTAGGCCGAGACGGGAGCTCAGGACGATTCACCAGTCTGCTGCCCCTACTGCCACGAGTCGCGAATGGACGCTAATTTCTTGATCCTGATAGGCTGATTATCTGTATATTTTCGAATTAAGGCGATTCTTTTAGTGCTGAGGACACAATTCATGATGGTTTCAGAAGACTTGAAATAGAATATGCACAAGCCGACCCTCAACTTACTCGTCCGGCATGACAAATTTAAACACACCGTCCCTTCAATTGTGAAGTCTCTGAGTGCAGACAAAGTAAGTGTAACTACAAAATCATATTCACTGAGCATGTTATTTTAATTTGAACTAAAAGAGTCACTTATTGGCTTGGTGCAAATTTAAGATTATTGTATACTACTAGCAGGAACTAATACACTCGAGGAAAGGATACACGTGAATAGAGTGAAGGCCATGGTATTGCTGGCGTGTACGTGCTCCGCTACACAATCTATTCAATCTTAGTTTCACTCGTAAAAATTGATTCCCCTTCATCTGATTTATCGACGACAAGTCGATGATTAATCGGTCGTTTGACCCTGCTTACAGATTGCTTCCTCAAAGGCACCGTACTTTTGATTCTAATGGCTCTACTATGACTTGTAGCCGGTATGCACACATTGCACACTACTTCCCTTTCGGTTAAATCGGTGGAAGTCCTACGTGAGTTAGATGACTATGAGATCATTTTTGCTCATATAGCTTAGTGGATGATTTTTTTCCTGTACTGAACTTTTTTTTCAGTTGTAGGTTACGATGCACGGAGTACAATCTCTCTGTCATGGTGGAGGATTTCGTCCCCCTTTTCAGCTCCCCGTGGTCGGCGACGGACGATTGTTGTAGCTGGTATGTACACATTACACACTACTCTCCAGTGATCAAATCGTTGAAAGCCTACGTGAGCTAGATTACTTTGAGATCGCTTTTTCTCATGTAGTTTAGTGGACTATAATTTTTCCCTATATTGGTCAACAATATTTTTTTAATTGTAGGTTGCACAAAGATTCCATATATTCGTCAGCATATTTTTATATTCTTAATAGTTCTTTCTTTTTCTCATATGGCTATTAATAATAATTAGATTTTTCAAGTGGAGTACTAAAACTGCCATATAATCTCATTAGCCATGTATAGGGACTACGAAGGACTAAAGGAACAAGAACAACAACGAGTAATTCATCCGCTAATATATTCCTGAAAAGTCAAAAGCTAAGCGATAATGGTTTTGTGAAATCCTCTCGGATGTTAATTGGTAAAAGAATTGGCCTTGGTTTAATATATTTCTCGAAATAGTAGATATATACGGAGTACAATCTCGATGTCACGGTGGAGGACCTCACTACGTTTTCAGCTCCCCGTGGCCGGCATCGGACATCATTGTTGCAATCCTGCCCAACAATAACGTATACATGTGTGCTTTTGATTCCAATAGCTTTACTATCTATGTGTAATGACCGTGGAACAATTGACTTGTAGCCGATATGTACACATTGGACACTACTCCCCTTGGTAAAATCGATGAAAGTCCTACGTGAGCTAGATGACTATCAGATCATTTTTGGTCATGTACCTTAGTGGATGATAATTTTTTACACTATTCTGTACTTTTTTTAGTTATAGGTTGCGATACATGGAGTATAATCTCGCTGCAGTGGTGGTGGACTTCACGCCCGTTTTCAGCTCCCGTGGTTGACGGTGGACGATTGTTGTAGCTGGTATATACACATTGCACACTACTTCCATGTGGTCAAACTTTGAAAGGCGATATGAGCTAGATGACTTTGAGATCACTTTTGCTCATGTAGTTTAGTGGACTATATTTTTTCTCTATTGGTGAACAATTTTTCAATTGTAGGTTGCACAAAGCTTCTATAGATTTGTCGGCACCTTTTTATAAGGTTCGTGGTTCTTTCTTTTTCTCTGATTGTTTTAATGATAATTAGATTTTTCAAGTGGAGTACTAAAACTGCCATATAATCTCATTACCGATCTATGTATATATAAAGAAAACTTATTCCAATGTAATGGAAGAACTCTTCTTTTTGTGTAACGATGTCTGCCCCTGCCGCCGCTTGAGCGGCCACGAGGTGACAACAATGGTGATTCAAAGGTTATCGAGGAAGAGGCTGGCGGTAGCACGCATAGTAGATATGCGAAGTACAATCTCGATGTGATGGCGGAGGACCGCATGCCCTTTTGTAGCTCCCCGCGACCAGCGGCTGACATCATTGTTGCAATCGTTCCCCAAAAGAAGGTATACATGCAGATTTTTTTGTCCCGTCGCAACGCACGGGCACTTAGTAATAATAAAGTATGAAGTGTTTCTTACGGGTTTCGCTTTTTTCGGACTGTTTTGTTCCTATTATTCTTTGGATATAACCCACCATGCCATGTATAAGTTAAGTAACCGTCCATTGCTTTTTATTTTATATACGATCTGAAGCATATGAGTTCGATAGAATTACCCACATATTTCAAGAAAAAAAGGCGTATGCTAAGGGTTATTTTCCGTGTACCACCAAGCATTAAAAATAGTTGCAAAAACGCTGCCAGCTCCCTGCCCGCATGCCGCCGCCACGCCCGTTCTTTAGCACCGATGGTATTTGTTCCTTCTCTTTAAGCTTGATCATCAATTTGCACGCTCCTCTCCTATTGTGCCACCGGATCCTCGAGAGGCAGATGCCCCTGGCTTCTGTATCATGTCATGTCGCTACATCCCCTTCTACTTCTGATCTGCAGGTCGAACGGAGCAGGTCGATTATGTAGGCATGGCTTTGGAAGAGAGTCGATCTGGCGAATCTCTTGCATGCGAGGGCAGTGCATGAATCAGGGACAAACAAATAACGGTAACAGCCGGTTGAATCTGTGAGTCCGCGACTTCGCAGCAGCTGCAGCTTTGCATAAGTTCTAAACAATCGGTCCATACTTTGGTGAATGCAGATTAGATTTATTTTTTGTACACTAATTTTTAAACCTGTGGGACAGTTCGGGCATGCTGCACTCCTTAGTTCTCAACTTTCCACTGCATCTAGAGACTACCGCAGCAGATGGATGAACTAAAACGTTGAGGCTGGTTGTTGCTACTTCTGTTGGTTTTTCTGAGGTATCATATACCTAATCTACACTTTCTCAGCTACAGCTACCACATTACTCACCTATGGTGAGTTGGAGTTTAACCATGTCTTTACAAAAACCGACGTATCTATGCCAACTGTTTCGCACAGCGGGCCGGGCCCGTCGCGGAGGCGGTGGACACCTAATCCTGTTGGTTGTCAAGACACTTCTCGTTTCATCAGAATTTCATAGTACATATACATGTATTAATTTTCACAGGTAGGAGAGTGCTAACAATTCTTAGTCTACGCCTCTACGGGTTGACCAGGTGAGGTGAAGCTCGTGCTAGCTTAGTTTCATGCATGTACTATTCATTTTAGGAAATAAAAGAGGATTGTGTATCCTTATATAGAACTTTTCATTTATCAATCAGGTGAGGTGCTAGCTTTGCATGACATCTTTTTGTAAGCTCCATGTTATTCTCTACTTGTTTCTAATGGTAATTAGTTTTTTTTTGAAATTTTCATATTATCTTTTGTAATTAGAGAATAAATAAATTACTTTGTATTTTATTTGCTCATGTTGCCGCTGGAGCGACCACTAGGGAACAACAATGGTGATCCAAAAGTCATTAAGAAGGTTTTTGGCATCACGAAAAGTAGATATACCAAGTACTAGCTCGACCTCTCGCACTTTTTCAGCTCCCCGTGGTCCGATATGTGTTTTCCAGAGAAAAGGTATATAAGCCTATTGTTTTCCTTTCCGCTGCAACGCGCGGGCATTTTGCTAGTACTCCTTTAACTATTGAGATCGGTTAGAGATGCCCTTAGTTTGCCAAAATATTTTATATTAATAAACAGTGAAAATAGTAAATAAAGTGATTGTGATAAATGGAGAATATTCAAAAAAGGGCGTTGCCGCCTCCTACCGTGGTGCTACAAGTCCCCGACAGCTTTGCTACATACCATGACCACCACTGCTACAAGCCACCTGTTGAAATATATTGTCTAGTCTTTCCATCAGTTTGGATTGTTGGTTGCGTTGGTTAGTGCATGCAATTACGGGTTGAGCTACTTCGATCCAAACTACATCTACCTCAACTACCACGGCGAATTCTCAGGCTCAACGACGACATCAACTTCATCAACGGCGATAACTTCCCCAACGGCACCATCGATCACAACTACATCGCCCTCACTCCCGGCTACATCAACATCGGCTTATTCTCTAGTCAGACCATTCGTGTCACTACCGATCCGACTGCGGGGAGTATTAGAGTATATGTCGGTCAGCTTATTTAGTAGTTTAAATATTGTAATCTAATTCTATCTCTATTAGTCTTCTTATCATCCAAGTCTTCTAGTACTATATAAACAACAGGGCTCTCAATGTAATCACCTCTTGCAATATCAATATAGTCTATACTTCCGCAATCTTTCACCACCAATGATTTTGTTTCAAAACATTGTTACCATTGCTAATTGGCACATCGTCGCTGCGAGCGGTCGAGGCTACAAACCGTCGTCGTCGCTGCTGCTACAAATCGCCGATGTCGCTGCTGCGAGCGATCGATGCGGCTCCTACACACGACCACCGTCGTCGGCTCGTCGCTACAAGAAGTTGACATCGCCGCTGCAAACCACCACCGTCGCTGCTACAAACTGCCCAAACCATGGACGGTGGATGCTACTGCCTCGCGAGAGATCCGCTGCAAGGGGTCGGTGACCTCGTAAGAGCTGGAGACGCACCTCGGCGGTAGGGCCAAGTTGGCCGTCCCACGATGGCAGGTCAGGGCTGTGCGCATTGAGGTCCTTTTCTGTGTGAGTTTTTGGTGTGACTGAGTCGGTCCTGGGACACGCGTCGAGCTTTAGATGCGGGACATCGGGGGTCTAGTCTCCGGGGGATGCTTAAGGCGTCCCATTTAAAATTCGCTAAGCTGAGTTATCGTGTTTTAGAGCATCTTGAGCAGTAGCTCTATAATCTGGCGTTGTATATGCGCTTTGCAGCACGCCGGCGTGGCCTCCACCGGAGGATGCATCTTCCAGCGCGCCAAATGCAGCAAAAATCGACCCCCAGCCGGCGCCCCAATTTACAAAGCTAGAAACTAGTTTTTACACAAATATACATCGAAATAGGATTAAAAAATAGGATAGAAATATATTTTACATAGAACAGAAACATAGTGCAACCATAGTAGTAGGTTCTAGTGCACAAATTTAAAACATAGTGCAAACAAACTAAAAATAAACCTATCTACTCTTCATGCTCTTCATCCTCCGAGGTGGTGTCGTCGGACTCGGTCCAGAGGTCTGCCCACCTCGGATCATCGTCGGAGATGGTGCACGGCCCCGCCAATTGGGCGTTGATGAAGGCCTTCCAGTGACGCTGTTCCGCCCTCTTCACCCTCCTCTCGGTCCTCTTCGCGGCATAGAAATCAACCTCCGCTTGGACGTCCTGCGGGAACTCCCGCTTCCATGCGACCATGGCGTGCTCGTCATGCTCGGCGACGGCGAACCGCCGCTGTGCCTTGCGATGACGATGACGGTCCTCGTCGGTGAGACGCGTGGTGCAGGCACGACGAACTCCGCTTCCTCAAGGGAGTTAACATCGTCGAAGTTCATAGCTGGCCGCGACAGCCGAGGCACCACACCAAGGCGCCGTAGGCGCGCGTGGCCTCATGCGCGCTCTCGTAGGTGTCGAGCGTGAGGCGAAACCTGGCAGCACGCAGCTCGGCATAGAATGCATTGTTCGGCAGCACACACGCCCCAGAACCCCAACGAACCGCGTGTGGCGAGGGCGGACGGCGGGCTGAGGAAGGTGAAGGGCGAGGAGCGGTCGGTGGGTGGGAATGTGGGTAGGAGCTGCGCTAAAAGTTCACGGACGGTTTGGATGCGTGTAGGGTTTTGTTTACGGCACGCTGCAAGCGGCGCGTACGATATCGCAGAAGCCGCGGCGTCGCGAAAGATGTAGCGCGCGCTTTTTTCCGGCGTCCGCTGGAGCTGTCACGCACGCTCCCGCGCGATATTTCGACTTCTTTTTAGGGCAGCCAATTTACAGGTACGCTGGAGATGCTCTTATATATGCTCGCCGAGTGACGACAACGTTCCATTTAAAATTCGCCGGAGATCGGAACCCTCGATGCCCCGCCTCCAGAGCTCGACGCGTGACTCACGACTGCTCCTACTGGCAGACTCGGCGACATTCCACGACCACGAGTCCTCAGCGTCCCTTCCTGCAGAGAGACCCGCGCTGCGCCATGGAGGAAACCCCGGTGATTCCTCGCGTCAGGCTGGGCACCCAGGGACTGGAGGTGAGTCTCGATCGATCGATTATGTAATCATCTCCCCTCCTTGCATTGTCGGGCTCTCGCGCCACTGACTCGAATAATGATACAACAAGCCAGGTGTCCAAGCTGGGGTTGGGGTGCATGGGCCTGACGGGCTCCTACAATTCCCCGCTGGACGACGACGCCGGCGTGGCCGTCATCACGCACGCCTTCCGCCGCGGCGTCACCTTCTTCGACACCTCCGACTTCTACGGCCCCCACACCAACGAGACACTCCTCGGCAAGGTTTCGTCCTCTCACGTCTCGCCTGACTGATTTCTTGGCTTTTGGATGGGAGCGTTCGAGGCTGAGCTGCAGGTGCTAAACGTGGGCAGGCGCTGAAGCAGCTGCCGCGGGAGCAGGTGCAGGTGGCCACCAAGTTCGGGATCAAGCTGTACGAGTACGGCGTCGGCACGGGCTCCGTGTGCGGCCGCCCGGAGTACCTGCGCGCCTCCTGCGAGGCCAGCCTGCGCCGCCTCGGGGTTGACCACATCGACCTCTACTACCAGCACCGCATAGACACCACCGTCCCCATCGAGGACACGGTCTCCTCTGGTTCCTTCATCATGTGTTTGATTGGTGCGTGCGGGTTGCTCACTGTAATTCTTGTACTGAAACTGGGTGCAGATCGGTGAGCTGAAGAAGCTAGTGGAGGAGGGGAAAGTCAAGTACATCGGGCTATCAGAGGCGAGCCCCGACACCATCCGGCGAGCCCACGCCGTGCACCCGATCTCCGCGGTGCAGATGGAGTGGTCTCTCTGGGCTCGCGACATCGAGCCCGACATTGTACCTCTCTGCAGGTAAATTCCAGTACTGTACATCATTACAAGTTCTATTTGCGAGGTTCCATGATTGGCTCATAGTTCCGATTGATCATGTAAAGAAACTGATTCTTCCGCACAGAGAACTGGGGATTGGAATCGTACCTTACAGCCCGATCGGCCGCGGGTTTTTCGGCGGAAGAGGAGTCACGCAACAAGTGTCTGCTGAATCTAATCTGGTACCAGTACAGTCAGCTGCTTGATCTGGAGCAGTCAATAATGATCTGAAACCCATTGTTTTTTCTTCCCAGAAAGGGCATCCACGGTTTTCAGCAGAAAATCTGGAGAAGAACAAGCATCTTTATCTGAAGATGGAAGAACTAGCCAAGGAACACAAGTGCAGCCCTGCTCAGCTAGCTTTAGCTTGGGTTCTTCATCAAGGGGATGATGTGGTTCCCATACCAGGTTAATGCTGCGATCCCTTCTCATGCCATTGATAGCATAGTGTTCAACAGGTAGGGGTGATTTTACTGAGGTCTCCATCTGGTAGCAAGCAGACCAAAAAACTGAAGACCGTCTTTGCTTGCATGTGCTTTCTGGTACAAGTGAAGTGTGTAGTTTGAGAAATCTTAGTGAAGGAGTGTAATAACATACGAAGTACAAAGAGAGATAGTCAATTGCAATCCAGCTTTCTTTGGCAGACGAACAATCTGGTAGTCCTTTTGCTCTACAGTTTGAGCAAGTGATCAGTAATCAAGCTCAGCTTCTTCCAGTAGACTGGCATTTGATAACTGAAAAATATGCTGTATAATTTCACAGGGACAACGAAGATCAAGAATCTGGAATCCAACATTGACTCCTTGAAGGTAAAGCTCACGGAAGATTGCCTGAAAGAAATTAGCAACCAGATACGCGAAGAAGATGTGGCCGGCGGAAGGAGTTATACTTCCTTTGCACATGCCAACTGGAACAATGCAGACACGCCAAGGAAGTAAAATTTACAAAAGATTCTACAGATAGTGATATGTGAGAACAAAACAACCGTGCCATGCTATCTGCTATTGTACTGAATGGTGCTGCTCTATCTTGTGAATGTTCTGCGCGAAATAATGTGCTGCAAATCAGAACAAGTCCTATGCAAATTTTTGTCTGCTCATATAACAGAAGACTGAGACTGAAAGTTGTGTGCTGCCTCTCCATCTTGAGTGAAAACAATTAGAAATATTTGAGAAAGTTTGGATGGTACAAATATGTGATAGATTGAATGGACAAGGAAGCAGCGAGACTGGACAGCAGCTGCTGGGCAGGCGCCGTCCCTCTCAGACTGCAGGCCATGCGGAAGTTGCTAGCCTGCTACCCCAAGTACCAGTAGCAAGCTAGGACGATGTCCATAGAGATGATGCGATGCCGTTGAGGTGTCGGTCATCATCAACCCTTGGGAGCCATGAAACCGTCAGGCTCAAAGCCTCAAACCGACCAAAACCAGTGCATTACGGGCTGAATTGGGGGTTTGTGCCGCAAATCAGCTTAAACCGTCTACCAAAAGACTTAGGATAGGGTGACACACTCCATGTGAATGTTTTTGGAAGGCCTTTAAGTGCGCCGCTCCCAGAAAACCAATACACCAGAGGAAGAGCAGGAGCATGGTACACAAGAAGATTTGTATCAACTCTGAACACTGAAACACTGAGTGTGATCATCTTTTTTCTCAGATTCATTTCATTCTTTCCTCGATAATATCCTGCTTCATATTTGGCTAGCTATATTCTTCTCCACCTCAAAAATAATCAGCGCCAAGCAATATCAGTTATAATAATCATCAAAGTTCCAAACACTATCTGAATTTGCATAGATAAATATAGTGCCCAGTAAATAATTCGGTACAAACTTCACATGCAGAGCTTCTTGATTGAAAGTAGCCCACGGTCGTTCTGTGCGTGCCCCTGGGTGGTCTTGCCTTCGAGATCCCCCCCCCCCCCCAAAGGCTCCGCAGAATTTCCGCAGGGGGCTCTTCCCTCTGCTGGTCTCGTTTTTATATATACCAAGGAACTCAAAAACAGGATAAACTTCATTACTTTATCCATGGAGTATGGGCTAATCAATTCTCATTCACAAGACAAGCAGCACTATTGCTAATTATGCTGCTATAGAGTAGCTGACTTACCTTTACACGAGCAGAATGCTTCTGGTCGGATGCATTATATCTACTGATTTCTGGGTTTCTCCCCTTCTTCCTTAAGGCTATCTCTTTGCAGCCTGTGATAAAACAATAAATGTCTCACCAACAGAACATTGGAATTGGACGAGCCTTCCACAGAGTGCTACATAGAATTTCTGTACATATCAGCATGCATAACAAACAAGTATTGAACAAAATACCAAACTAAGAGAGGAAAATACAAGCCGACAATTTACAGGTTCACCATACGATACTATCTGCAATTCATGCTTGGACGAAAGGAACAAACAGCATACTGAAAGCGGTTGGAACATAAATAGGAGAAAAGAGGCAAGAAGAGAGGGGTTCCCTTTACAGACATGAATCTTCAGACATATTGAAAAATGGTATCAAACAACTACAGTAAGGTCAAGGCATGGGTAAGGTGGTAACTTCATTTTGCGTAGTGAAGTTTTGTATCAGCTGCATGCACAATTGGTTCAAAAGAATGTCATGTCGACAGATTTTGCATTTGTGAAAAAAACATGTTGAATTTTTCGAACTGTGCAACCACCTTAATACAGATCAAAATGGAGAAAGGAGAAAAGTGTTGTGTCTGTAACAACCTCAAGTTAGTTTTACTCCATTTAACACTATGGTCTTGTGACCACAAGTATTAGAGAGAAAAAGAGTGTGAAGGAGCATCTTATTCTGCAGATTCAAGTCTTCTACAACAAATAGGTGCATCCTCAAAGGTTAGACAATTTGATACCAGATGAAGTCAATATATATTAACATACATAAGAAACCTTGAGTATAATCTATCATGGTTTGGAGAAAGTAAAAAAGCAGTGTAAAACATTGCTCCAGAAATTCAAAATTTCCTCTGCTCAGAAAAGAAAATATCATGAGCCCAATCCCATACAGACCTCGACGTTCTCGCAGATACCATACTAGCATAATGCTACTGCGAGCTATCATCTGCCTACAGCCTATAGGTGCAATATACGATAACCTCTCGGTGACCATACACTTGGATGGGTCTTGTATCAACAGAAACCCACAACAAAGTTCAAGCTCTTGGAGTTGGCTTCACTTGCAAGATTCTTCTCAGATGGAAGTTGAATCACATGAGTCTGCACTAGTAAGCTGGATTGTATGAATGTATCTGCTGACAAGTTTTTGATGTGCTATCCCTGTGAAGTCAGTGGCTCATTATCAATACCCATCCTTGTAGTAGACCACAAAAGTCTGTCACCCTTTTTGGCCTATATTTAACCCAGTCAATGGTCCAATACGCCAGTGTTTTACCAGTAATCCCTGCAAGAGCAGTTCCCATCCTCAAACCGATGGAATCTTGCTCTATCACGAATGACAATCACCCGGCCATAAGCTTTAGAGATGAGCTTTGCCACTAGATGACAGTCCCCACATATACGGAGATTCTTAATCACCCGCAGGGTCTCCCCAGGTGGCGTAGCAATCAACCCATATGCAATGGCCAGCTTTTCACTATGATAGCACAATGCGTGCTGCTTCTCCTCCTCCCCAATGTCGTGAAGCACATTGCTTGTCTCCGGCTCATATCCCAACTCACCTATTCTTGACACTATTCCCTCTAGTGCTTTGTATATCTCCTGCCACTTAGGGTGATCTCTGTCACCATTAATAAACTTATGCATTACACCACTTATCTCAGTGTAGCTGAAGCCAGGTACTTTCTGCACATCATTGCTCCGCATGGTATCACGGACTCGACCAACATCTGACCACCGTGCCTTGGACGCATATACATTAGAGAGGAGGACATAGTCACCGTCAACATTTGAACCAAGCTCAGCAAGCTTTGTGGCAGCTAACTCCGCGAGCTCAACATCACCATGCTTCTTGGATGCACCCAGCAATGTCTGCCAGAGGACAATATCAGCTGGAAACGGCATAGACTTGATGGTATCGTATGCCTCAGCAAGGCGGCCTGCACGGCCAAGAAGGTCCACAACTGCGCCATAGTGCTTTACATTTGGAGGAACCCTCATGCCATGAAACACCCTGAGGCCATCGTCCACAAGCCCAGCATGGTTACATCCCCCCAACACAGCTATGTATGTCACTTCGTCCGGCTCAATACATGCCGGCATTTCATCAAACAACCTTAGTGCATCTTCCCCATGGCCGTGCATGGAAACTGCCTGTATTGCAGTATTGTACGAGACAAGCGTCCGGTCTTCTCGTTTGATGGAGTGGAACACTTCTAGCGCCAGGCCCAGCGAACAGCACTTGGAGTACATGTCAATAAGCGCGTTGCAAATACGAACGTTGCTGCTGACACCAATTTTACGAGCAAACTCGTGTACATACAACCCGTCCTGTAACGAGCCAATCTGTGCACACGCAGAAAGCGCCGCAATGATGGTTAACTCATTGGGTGCCTCCCTTGGTGGTAACTCGTGGAAGCTCGCTACCAGTCTGTGGAACAGCGCAAGCGCGAGGCTTGGCTCAGTCCCCTGAGCCAGCCCAGCAAGCAACGCATTCCATGAAGCTACGTCGCGGACAATCATTTCATCGAACACCTTTCGCGCCGATGCGAGATCACCACACTTTGCATAGGAGTCGACAAGCGTGGTGATCAGCCGGACGTCGGCTGCGCATCCGAGGCGCACGACGAGCGCGTGGATCTGGAGGGTGGTGGGGCCGTCGGAGCACCGGGCGGATGCCTTCAGCGCGAAGGAGAGGGAGAGCGCGTCGAGGCGAGGAGGCGGTGGGGATGGGGAGGGGAGGAGGCGGCCCGCGAGGAGGAGGAGGGAGCGCGCGGGGTGGGGAGAGGCGGCGAGGCCTCGGAGGGCGGCATTGAAGTCATTGGTGGCTGGAGACGGGAGGGAGCGGAGGAGGAGGAGGGCGTGGGGTAGCGCCGCGGGGTGCGCGGAGAGCGCGAGGCGGTCGAGGAAGCGGGCACGGAGGAAGGGGTCAGAGTGGAGACGGGAGGAGGTGAGGAGGCGCGCGTGGAACTGCTTGTAGTGTGACAGAGTTGTCAGGAGCGGGAGGAAGGACTCCAGGTGCTGAGCCGCCACCGCCGCCGCTGACGCCGGCGGGGGTAGCATTGTGGCTGGAGGCGCAAGACTTGGATGGCGCCAATGATTCGGCTATTTTTACCGGACCTGCTTGAAAATTTGGACCGGGCTTTCTGATCTCTGCTTTGTTGGGCTTGGGTCGAGGAAGTATCGACTGGGCCATCACATCTGACGCTGGATCCGAAGGCTGGGCCAGCTCGACCTCGGCTAGACTCGTTAGAAGTATCAACTGGGCCATCACGTCTGACGCTGGATCCGAAGGCTGGGCCAGCTCGACCTCGGCTAGACTCGTTAACTAACGAGCTAGCTCGGCTTGACTAGTTTAGCAATGAGTAAAGAAATGAAACTCGGCTTGACCTGAAAACTCAGAGCAACTTATAAGTAGCTCGCTAAAAAATACCAACAATCAACATGTATGAATTATACGATGTAATGTTTCTCATTAACGATCAATAATAATATGATACCGACTGGATACCGCAATAATATAGTCGATAAACCACAACAATCATTGTGTGCCGCCTTTCCTTGCACCATGCACACAAGGGATAGAAGACCTGAGGGGAATAGCTAACCCTAACTCAGATTGTACCGTGGTGGGTCATCGATATACTTGGACACGCTAGATTTGCTAGTTGGACTTGATTTGTTAGTTGGAATAGATTGTGTAGTATATATTTTAAATTTTACCGAGTTAAACGAGCTAAACGAGTACTCGGTGAACTCGGCTCGTTTAACTCGAACTCGTTAACAATAAAAGTTGAAATTCGGCTTGACTCGTTATATGGCGAGTTCGAGTTGACTTGTGAGCTACTCCTTTAACTTGCTTGAGTTTTGAGTTTTAATTCCAGGCCCAGTGATGCTTCCCACGGATAGTTCCTATGGTCAATTCCAACCGGTGGGTCCAAAAATAAGACAATTTTCTAGTATGTTTGGGTGGCGTCGTGGACAAGCTAGGCCCGCATGTTCTCCTTTTATCCGCCAGTGCACCCAACGACTAGACCCATTTACCATGTACATGTTTTTTTCTTCTTTTGTTCACCATTTCGTCCATTGTGGCTATTCGATCACCATCACAATTATACAAATAGTAGTCTAGAATATATAAGATTAAAATATAGTTCAAACAATAATCCACATTATAATAATTTGAACAAACATTGTTCACACAATCAAATAAATACAAAAAATGAGATGAAAGAGCTATTAGTTTCCTCCTTGAGTTCAAATCATTTTAGAGTTGATCGTGCGTTCCCTGATCACGAATTTCATAATGCATATGAAGAAACTATTGGAGTTGTCGTTCCAACCTCGAGCTCAACCAAATCGTTTGGAAGTCTCGCCCGTGGTCATATATGAAATAATAACACTCATCTTTAATAATTATGTTGTGCATGATCACATAAGTAGTCATCAACTCATACATAGTCTCCACCTACCATGTTCTAGTAGGGCACCGAACAATAGTCCAACAAGATTGGATTACACGAGATGCCCTCTCCACATCCTTCCTAGTACTCTCTCATTCTTTAGCAAATCTAGCCCTTTTCTCTTCTTTGCTAGTAGGTATTGTCTTCACAAATATAGACCATTGTAGATATATATCATCAGCTAGATAGTACCCTTGTTGTAGTAGTGTTCACTTATCTCATAGTTTACATTGGTGTATTGTCTTTCACAAGCCTAGAGAACGCTGGAGAGCATTGAAGCATGTTGATGTTACTATAAAAGCTTGTCATGCCGAACAAAGAGTGTCAATTCCAGAAATTTTGTGATCAACTGTCTCAAATATGACTGTGCACCCTCCAACATGTTCTTTATATTGCCCCTGCCAAGCAAACGGGAAGTTCTCCACTCTCGATGCATGCAATCTATCCTTTCAAACATTCATGAAACTCTCTCGACTCATTGATCGACAACAATTGGGATGTGTCGTGGCTCGGAACGTGGCACAGTCGCCGACATCGAGCTCCTCTAGCGACAATGTGGAGCCAGGTGGAGACGACGACAAGGCCTATGATACGGGGACGACTCCGACGTTTGTTGCAGAGCCCGAGCTCCGGGTCGGGAATACGTACAGACAACTCTGGTAACTATCTTGGCCTCTTCCGGCCAGCGGCGGTGGCAGAGGGTGGCGGACCGGAAGATAGGGTATGGATAGATGATGGACCCCGGCTGGTTCGCAGACACACGTCCATGCACTGTTGGGTAAAAAAATTAGATAGGATCTACGAGAATTTTATTTTTTTGAAAAGACGCAGCAGCTCGCATGCATCTCCCCAGACAATTCACCACCCGAAAGGTTTTGACCGGTGCAAGTGCAACAACTATCATCACGAAGGAAAAGAAAAAAGGACCCCTCTGCAGTGCAGCAGTTCAGAGTCGGAGACCAAACACAGCCAGCTGAGCCGGAACGCATATCCTGCTTGCTCGAGTCGTGCCAGCCACCTCCCCCGCCAGCAGCTCCCGCACGGCGTTTGACCCTACGCGCCGTAGCCAGCCTCCTGCTCCCGGCCATTGGACGTCTTCTCGAGTGCGAAGTGGTTTGGCTGGAAGTCTTTTTGAAAGGGGATTTGCACTGGCGTTTGTTCGTTCGTTCGCACCAAACCAACCGAACGGCCGGCGTCCGATCATCGGTCCTAATCGGCATTCGTATATTGTCATTATTCGACCAAAAGACCATGTACAGGAGTACTACATTACAATGTATAGTCGTCAGTGGTGACTTCGTCTAGAAAGATACTGTAGCTAAGCACTTCTGCACGTGCCCCACCTATCCATCCATCCATGATATGATATGTACGTATCTCCCAACGTTTTCCGTTCAGGAAACGCAAACTATATATCTCCATCTTCTGAACGTCAAGTAGTAGTACCACAGTGTGCAACAATTAATCTAAGGTGCTCGAGGCGCTAAGCCAAGCAAAGCGACAAGTCTACCGCGAAAAGAAAACAGATAGCGAGGCGAGAAGTGGACTAGGCACCGACTACTAGCTGCTGGGAACAGGAGCACGTCGGAACGATCACAAGCCAAACGCCTCTCTCAAGTCTGATGCCCCAGGTGTATGCTGCGGTGTGACGCCGACCCTCTTCTCGAGTCTCAAGTCTGAACTAACGCTCAACAGCACCACTCAAAACCTCAACCAAATAAACAAAGAAAGAAGATTACGTTCCGAGCGAAAAAACTATACTCCTACTAGCTGCTTAGTCCCGTATGTACATACGTTGGTCCAGCGCTGTCGTCGATGCGTTCGAAGTAGAACAGGCCAAAGTTTCTGGATGGCATCTGGCTTTAGACAAAAGAAGTGTCGCGATGCTCAACAAAGCTTGGGCTATATAGCTCTACAAGCATCTGTCTGTCTGTGTGTTTTTCCTCTGGGTTTAAAGGGCGGGCTTGTGACTTTGCCGGGTTTCAGCTGATTTTGGATGCGAGATGTTGGGTCGTATCGAAGAAGCTAAGCCACTAGCGATGTCGGAACTGTCAGGACTCAGGTGTCACATCTAGATGTATCTCTGAAGCCGTCTGCCAGAATGCTTACGCACGTACTACATGCTGGATTCCTCGATCAACAAGACTATGTATCACCTCCGTGACTGTTAAAACGCGTTCAATAAATCACCCAAAAATACATACTTCCTCCCGTTGTCCGTTCTGAAGCAAGTGTTGCAGATTTATCCAGATTCATATATTTATCTAGGGGAGTGCCTAGATTTCAGCCTCATGAGATAAGTCGCTGATGCCATCCTACTATTTGTGTTAATTTTTAATTTTAACCTAGTTGCAACTTATAAGATTTGTACTGATTTTCTAGTTACAACTCATTAAATTCTCAGTTATACCATAGTTGCAACTCATGTATAACTTCTACATTGTACGAATCACGAGGTAAATCAAATGGTGAAAGAGGTGTCTGAGAACTAAGAAGTTCTCAGGCGCCTGAGAACTAGCAAATCCGTTTATCTAGATACATGCGTACGGTGGCGGAGTCGGAGCCCCTCTAGACCGGGCACTTGCCAGGGTTTTTGACGGCCGATGTAGCTTATTTCGTTGAAATTTGACCTGATATTGTATTTTAGGTCTTTGAATTTTTACTTTGCCCTAGCTTCGAAGTGCATGCTTATAACGTGCGACATCTTCACCGGGCTGACCTATTTGGGACACGAGAAGTGTCCGCTTTGGTCTGTATGGATGGCTAGCGGGCATGTTTTTTGGTACGGTCCATTTGGGCCGGGGAGCTCCTAGAGGGGGGCGAACCTATTTTTTTCAACTCATTTTTTTGGATTATATAGCTAAATTTGGAAGATAACAATGCATACACACTGAAGGATATAGAAATAAATAGTGATACAAAATAAACTAGGCTACCCTAACGGCCTCCTCTCGTCGTCACCTAGTGTTCGTCATCATTCTCGTCGTTGGTGTGGTAGTGACGACAACATATGGTCCCATCGAAGATTTTGACGTTGACCATGCCGTGGCCATCAAACTTGAAGACGAGGAAGTGCACGAACTCCACGGAGTGCGCGCGGGAGAACATGTCCCGTGAGCGGTGGAAGTACATATGGCCTTCGTTGTTGAACAACACCTCGACGTCCCAGACACGACGGCTAGAGTTGTACTCCCGCACCTTGACGCGCTAGCTCCTGGCCATCGAGCAGCCCCGCAAACTTGTTGGGGAGGCGTTGTCTCTCCCACTCCCGCCTAGGAGAATGGTCACGCCAAAATTAAAGACGGAGAGGTCCACTATGAAGAGCTCGAGTGACGTCGGTGGAGACTGTGATGGCGATGCGTGCCGGCCTCATCCTCGATGACGCTCGAGGCCGGAGGCCTTCCTAGTAGTCGTTCTCTCACTCCTATGCCTCTGGCCATGGCTGCCGAAACTGTGGTATGGGATATGTCCGCGGGTGGCCAGCTTAAAAAGGTAACCCAACAATGGCATTGGATGCCGTTGCAGGGACAGAGAGGCCGACATTGAAGCGACACGTCCAATGCAGGTGTCGGGCGGCGCGACGAGTGCAAGGGTCAACCTTCCATTGATGGCTAGGGATAGATGGTTGGGTCGATATCAAGAGGGCCTGAATCGTTTGAGGCCGAACACGGGAGAACAAACGTGCGATCCGAAACGTGTCCGGTTCGTCGCATTCCTAGCCCAAATTTGGGCTGATAATGGGTCGGTCCGACACACTTGTCCGTTTGGGTGTAGCCGCTTGGACGAGTTATCCTGGTCCGACTGTCCGTCGAGACAATTTGGGATAGGTCATGGTCTAAGGGCATCTCCATCGGGCCGACCGAAACAGACTGTTTCTGTCTGTTTGGGTCGGCTCGCGGTCACTTTTGGGTCGTGGTCCGGTCTGTCCGGCCAACCGCGCTGATGGCCTGCAAGTGCACAGGTTCGTCAGAGCATGTTTTCGCGGAATTATTAATTTCAGTTTTTATATCGATCTCAAGGTGTCACCGGTCTTGAGTGAATTGACTGCAATTGTTAAAGGTGGAAGGTGGTGAGTGAATAATAGAGAAAACTTGTGTGAGGAAAAAGCGAGAATTAAATAACATAAAAATAAAGAGAGAAATGTGTTTGAGGTTCCTGCAAATGAGAAATTAGGCGCGAAGAGAAACAGTTCATTGTGATAGTGGAAGTGCTAGATGACTAAAGTGGAATAAGTGATAGTGATATTTCTTATTTATAAGTAAGTAGGCAAGCAACCCGTATACGGTATACCGACTGGAAGTCCTTATGGCCAATTCTTTCCAGCCCCAATGATCTGTGTGCCTGTTATCACGACAACGGTCAGCACATTAATTAAGGTCTTCAGACCGGATTAAGGCTTTAATCTTGATGGTTCCTTATTATCCTCGAGTAGTACTAGCTCCTCATTGATGTCGGCTGTGTCACTCGGTCGGACCTATTTTTTCGAATTCATTTCTTGGATTACATAGTTGATATTAGAAGATAAAAATGCATATAGAGTGGAGGATCTAAAAATACATAGTGGTACAAAATAAACTAGGCTACCCTAACGGCTTCCTCTTGTCGTCATCGCCATCGTCATCGTCGTCGTTGTGGTAGTGACGGCAGCCATGGTCCCATCGAAGATTTTGATGTTGCGCATGTGTTGTGGCCGTCGAACTTGAAGACGAGGAAGTGTGGGAACTCTAGGGAATGCGCGGGGGCGAACATGTCCCAAGAGCGGTGGAGGTACCTATGGCCTTCGCCATCGAACAACACCTCCACGTCCCAAACGCGGCTATCGGAGTTGTACTCCCGCGACCTTGACGTGTTGTCTCCTGGCCATCAAGCACCCCCGCAAACTTGTTAGGGAGGCGTTGTATCTCCCACACCCGCCCAGGAGAATGGGCACGCCAAACTTGAAGGCGAAGAGGTCCACAACGAAGGGCTCGAGCGACATCGGCGGAGACGGTGATGGAGATGCGTGTCGGCCTAGTCCTCGACGACGCCCGAGGTCGGGGGGGGGGGGGGACGTTCCTAGTAGTCCTCCTCTCTCTCCTATGCCCCTGGCCATGGCTGCCGAAACTGTGGTATGGGAGATGTCCGCGGGTGGCCAGCTTAAAAAGGTAATCCAACCATGACATTGGATGCCCTTGTGGGAACAGAGAGGCCAACATTGAAGTGGCGCGGCCAGCGCATGTGGCGCGGCCAGCACAGGTGCCAGGCAGTGCGACGAGCGCAAGAGTCAGCCTTCCATTGATGGCTAGGGATAGATGGTCAACGGTTGTTGGGTCGATGTCAAGTGACCCGACTCGTGTGTGGCCGGCCACGGGAGGACAGGCGTTCAATCTAGGACATGTCCGGCCTGTCGCATGGACGAGTTTGGGTGTTTGGGTGTAGCCGCTTGGATGAGTTTTCTCGGTCTGACTTTCCGTTGCGACAATTTCGGATAGGTCATGATCTAATGGATCGGGCTCGGGGGAGATGTCGTTATTTCCGAAACGGAGGGAGTAGAAAGCAGATCAATATCCGATGTAACACGAAAGGTACATAGGAGGTCCATGCACCACATACATGGATCATGTACGGAGTTCTTTTCTTTTTCGAGGTGATGGATAATCGGAGTAGTAAATGGTAACTTCCAACCGACAACGGGTAGATTGGACGGGCGAATCCATGAATCCGGTGCAGGAACCCGTCGCTGCCGGCGTCGGGACCTCCGTGATCGAGTGAATCACGGTCACGGCAGGCTGCACATCTGCAGCCAGCTGCCACCGAACCGGAGCCGGCAGTGACGGCTGACACCGTGGCATAGGATTGGCCGTACGGCACCACGCCGAGGCGACGAGACGAGACGAATGATTTCCGTCGCAGGATCACGTCCCCGGAATTCCACAGCCACGGAACCAGGCCGCAAAGTACGTACCTACCCAACCCTCCCCTGCTCCCCAGCGTACGTGATCCTTGCTCCGGTTTCAATTCGCACGGCACGGCAGGGCAGGGCTCCCGTACGTACCCGCGACCTCCTCCCCCTCCCCCTTTCTACTTTCCATCCAGTCCCACCACAGATCTCGCCACTCCCGCAGCCTTTCCTTTCCACCCGCCACGCCACGCGCCGGCAACGAACCGTTCCTTCCATCCTTCCTTCCTACCGTTTGAAACGGTTCCGCGTTGGGCCCCGGCCCGTGTGCGCTCCTGATCGAGTCTTCGTCTAATCGCCTCTGCGATCGCTGCCTAGTAGACACACACGCAAAGGGCTTTAGCCGGCGGCGCCCGTTTTCTCCTCCTCGGTGCGGGACGGCGGCGGTTCTGGAGTCTGGACTACTGGTGGATTAGTTAACCATGGGCTGCAAAGGGTCGAAGCACGCGCTGCTGGATGGCGCGCGGCCGCCGGAGCCGCGGAGGTGCTCGGGCCTCGTGGCGCGCCACTCCGTCGCGCTCAGGTCCTCCACGCTCGGCACGCTCAGCCTCGACCGCGCCACGGCCACCGCCACCGCCACCGCCGCCGCGGTTTCCTTCGGTGGACCGGAGGCTACGACGACCACGAGCGCCTCGGCGGGGAGGTGCCGGTCCATGCGGTGGTTCCCGGCGTCGCCGGCGGTGGAGGAGCCGGCGAAGCGCCAGAGGCGGGCGCCGCCGCGGACGCCGACCAAGACGCCCGCGCGCGACCCCGAGGAGATCAACGTCTGGGAGCTCATGGACGGCCTCGACGACGACGACGGCGACGGCGTGGTGCTGGCGCGATCGGCGGCCGGGTCGCCGGAGTTCGACCCCGACGTCCTGTCGGCGTTCCGGGACGCGCTCGCTGAACTCTCCCCGCCCCATCCCGACGCCGCCGTCGTCGCCGTCAGGAAGGAGGAAATCCAGGTGTTCGCCGGCGTCGTGCGATCGCAGGTCAACGCGTTCCAGCAAAGGATCGACGGCGGCAAGTCGGGAAAGAGGCTACTCCCTCCGCCGCCCCCGCCGCCGCCGGAGAGCGCGGGGCGGGTGGTCGTGTACCTGACGAGCCTCCGCGGCATCCGGCAGACGTACGAGGACTGCTGGGCGGCGAGCACCATCCTGTCCAGCTACGGCGTGCACGTCGACGAGCGCGACCTGTCGATGCACGCCGGGTACAAGGACGAGCTGCGCCACGCGCTCGGCCTCGGCGGCGCCCTCGCCACGCCGGCCAACGCTGGGCTCCCGCAGGTGTTCGTCGACGGCTGGCACCTGGGCGGCGCTGAGGAGGTGCGCCGCATGCACGAGTCCGGGGAGCTGGCGGAGGCGCTCGAGGCCTGCGAGTCCGCGCCGGGCCCTGGCAAGGCCGGACCGGGTCTCCCCGCAGAGCCGTGCGCCGGCTGCGGAGGCGCGCGTTTCGTGCCGTGCGACGTCTGCTCCGGCAGCTGCAAGGTGTTCGTGGAGGACGAGGACGGCGCGGCGGGCGCGTTCAGGAGGTGCCCGGAGTGCAACGAGAACGGGCTAGTGAGATGTCCGATCTGTTAGTGGGAAACCTCTTTTGTCGTCTGCTTCGATTTTTTTGTTCGTGTGCGTGCCTTGTGTCGACTGTCGACGACGACGAGTCGTTTGCTCCCGTTTAGCTGCTTGTACAGACGTTCAGACAAACACACAAAACCTGACAGAGATCTGCCATCTTGTGATTGCAACGAAACTGCATTTTAGACTACTGATCTGATTTGTCAAGACAAACTTCCTGTCGATTCAAATCAAACACGTAGTACTACCAAGGAAGGACAAATGTCGCAGAGAACACAAGTTCTAACCACTGCACTTTTGACTGTGACTGAACCATGTGAACAGAAGTAAGTTCTTGAGAGTCAAACAATGTTGAGAGCGTGAGGCATGTGTCCTAGGACCGGCTTCCAATGCTCATCAAGTGCGCGCTCGTGCACAATGTCGTGGTGCTGGCAGGCAGTACAACTAGGCATCTGGCATTCATTGTGTACCATCGCCGCCATATTATTACCTCGTGACTTGCGTGGTCGATCGTGAGCAGAAATGGCAAGACTCGGCGCCATTGATGTGTAGCAGCTCACCCCAAAGAACTCGGGACAGAAGGAAATTGAAGGAGCTGCGCCCACGACTGTGCTTGTACCCCTCGGAAAACCAATGCCGTGGAGACCATGGTGGCTGGGAACCCAGCTGCCAATAAGGACAAAGCTAGTTTTTCTCTCCGAGGTTGGTGATCGATGGCAAGGAAGCAACCACACTTCAAGAGCATGGCGTCACTTTGACAGATAAATCTTCCGGCATTGTCATTAAGGTAAGAGCAACTCCAGCAGTAGCTTAAAACGCTGCGCGCTAAATTAGCTTTGCACGATAGTATAGGGCGCTGCGCCGGCTTGTCCTCCACCGGAAGCACTAAAAATAGCGTGCGGAAACTAGCCGAAATCGCTCCCCAGACGCGCTAAAATACAGTGCCTCAAACACATTTTTCACAAGAATAGCACGTCAACAAGATCTTGAAAATAGGCTTTTTTTATAGGACAGAAAATAAACCCTAGTGCATATATTACAAAATACAAGGAAATAAAGCTAGTGCAGAAAGTAAACAAACTAGTGCAGAATAGTACGAACTAAACTAAACCTATATCAACAACTCAAAATTGGAGGAGTCCGTTGTTGTGTTCGACACCGGAATCGAACTCTAGTAATCGTCCCAATGGGGGTCGTCCTCGGCGATGATCGTCGGACCGGCCATCTGCGTCTCGATGAAGGCCTGCTGCGTCACCTTGTCGGCCTTCCATCGGAGGTTGTCCTGCTTCTTCGCATCCCTCCTCTGCTGCTTTTGAAGGAAATATGCCCTGAGAGGCAATAATAAAGTTGTTATTATGTATTCCTTGTATATGATAGATATTTATTTTGCATGCTATAATTGTATTGAAAGGAAACGTGAATACATGTGTGTTTACTAAAAAAAAGGGTTCCTAGTTATGCCTCTCTTTAAGACTAGCTCGTTGATTAACAAGATGATCAAGGTTCCCTGATCATGGACATTGGATGTTGTTAATAACGAGGTCACAACATTTGTGAAATGATGTGATGAACATTCATCCGAAGTATAGCATTACGATCAAGTCATTATGTTTACATTGCTATAAACATCATACGAAGTAATCTTAGTCCTTAAACCATGAGATCATGTTAATTGCTAACACCGGAAGAGTATCTTGATAAAATCAAACGTCACACCTCAACAGGGTGATTATAAAGGTGGGTTCAGTGCTACGCAGGTGTTATGTTGAGGCTCATGGATCAAGAGTGGAATTTGTCAATCTCGATGACGGATAGATATACGCTGGGCCCTCTCAGTGATATCACATTAAGATAGCTTGCAAGCAAGTGATGTGATCACTAGAATGTTATATCACGGGAACGAGAAAAGAGTGCATGTCGGTAACGAGATCAAACTAGGTATTTGGATACCGATGATCGAATCTAGGACATGTATTATATCATCAGACAAATGGATTAAGTTACTAGAGTTAAAGGTTCTCACGATCACAGAAGTCATCGTTGAATGTGCAGGAGTCAGTATAGATCTCCAGGTCCCGCTTCTGATTATTGATCTGAGAGGAGTCTCAATCATGTCTGCATTATTCACGAACCGTACGGTGACACACTTAAGGATTGCCGGACACCATTTTGGAGCACATATGTTTCAGACAAAAGGATTGCAAAGCGCAGGAATTGTTTCAATAGAAACAAGATTTGTTTCGATAGAAATCGGAATTGTTTCGGATGAAATTGCAGAAAGTGGTTCTGCATGTGATATTGAAATATTGCAAGGGGTTTTATGTGAATGTTTGTTAATTAAAGTAATTAAAAAAATCTGAATAAAATAAATAAAAGAGTTTTATTAATTGAGAGTTGCATTAAATTTGGTGGGAATTTAATGCATGTGAGTGGAATTTTGGGTGGAGTCAAAATTGATGTGAGTGGAGCTTCCACAACATGAATGAGGAAAAGGTGTGGGCACCCTCCTTGGCCGCCGGCCATGGTAGGGGAGGAGCCCCCCTCTCCTATAAAAGGCCCCCTCTCCTCCCTCACAAAGCACACCTCCTCGTGAAGGATCTCTCTCCCCCTCTAGATATTTCCCCATGGTCTGGGATTAGCGAGATACATGTTCCTGGTGGCCTTGCATCTGGAAGGAGTTGCTGCTTCCGCTGATTCGTTGGAGCAAGGAGGTAGAGGTTGTCCGGTGGCTTGAACGTGTGTGCGAGGACGGATGCGCTGCTGATTTGCGGCGCTCGGACTTCACACGATCTTGAGATCGGCAAGCGTACGACTATATCATCCACGAGTTCCAACTCGTTAACAAAACTCTGTTGTCTTCGAGGGTAAGTTCTCCGTGGATGTATATCCACCCGTTGCTCTGTATCTAGTAGATAGATCTTGGCGTATAGTTCTCATCGTAGGAATTTTTTTGTTTTCTATGCTGCGAACCCAACAGTGGTATCAGAGCCTGATCTATGCGTAGGTGCTTTGCATAGGTAGTACACATATGTTCATATGTGGGCGATGATGATCATGTTATTGCTTCTTTCATGTATTTTGGATATTGGTGGCATAGTGGAATGAAGCAGCCCAGACCAACCTTACATGTCATCGTACATGAGACTGGTTCCACGACTGACATGCAACTAGTTTTGCATAAGTGGCTAGCAGGTGTCTGTCTCTCCTACTATAGTCAATATTGGATTTCAAACGAGTTGCTAATAACTTGGTTATCCTCGTTGTGGTTCATGTTTGTAGGTAAAGACCGGTTCTATCTCTGAAAGCCCTAAGCCACGTAAAACTTGCAATGGATAAATTAGAGGCGTCTAGTTTAGATTGTTGCTGAGCTAGTGTATTGATATGGTAATGTTGTAAGTAGATGTATGGTAGATACTCTTACAACACACTTAACGTGTAAGTTCCATAGACCTTGGCCTTACACACAAAGGAATGATAGAGATCATACCACGATGCATATGATGGTGATCAAATGCATGGACCATATCATCTCACTTTACACATTAGATGTTAGCATCTTATACTGCTAGTTTGGCGCTTTTGGTAGCATTGTAAGATGATCCCTCATTTAGATATCAAGATAAAATGTGTTCTTCCTTCAGTATACACCATTCTATGGATCGTGTTTCGAGACATCACGTGATGATCGGGTGTACTCGACTCCGCGCTTTCATACAACGGGTGTAAGACAGTTTTACACACGTGGAATACTAAGGTTCTTACTTGACGAGCCTAGCATGTACAGACATGGCCTCGGAACACGGACCGAAAGGTTAAGCATGAGTCATATAGCTGATATGATGCCCATATAGATGCTCGTCTTTGAAGCTACACCGACTCATGTGATGATTGGACTTGGTGTAGTGGATTTGGTTCATGTAATCACCAAAAAGGCACGAGGGATGTCGTTTTTGAGTGGGAGTTCATTAGTAATTTGGATTAGTTGAACTCAATCTATCGTAAACTTAGTCTAAATAAACTTTACAAATTCTGTTGTAGATGGCACCACCTGCTTTTAATTTCAATGTGTTCATGGAGAAAGAGAAACTTGTTGCGAATGGTAGCAACTTCACCAACTGGGCTATGAATTTGAGGATTCTCCTCACTGCTGCACAAAAGTAATATGTGCTAGAGGCGCCGCTAGGCCCCCCACCAGCTCCTGATGCCCCTGACGAGGAAAAGAATGTCTATATAACTCATCAGGAGGACCACAACTTAGTTCATTGCGGCATACTGTATGGGCTAGAGCCAGAACTGATGGGTTCGTAGCATGGAAAACAAAAAAATTCTACCGCAAGAACGAACAAAACCTAGATCTAATCTAGATAAAAGCCACGATCTAATCTATTAGACATGAGCAACGAGATAGATGGGAACTAACCCTCATAGATCCGAAAGCGTTAACGAGATTAGATCTCGTGGTTGATGTAGTCGATCACTTGCCGATCTCAAGATCGTGTGGACGATCCTTCCGGCGTCGCGTTCCAGCAGCGCTTCCGCCCTCGGTCAAGTAGACGATCCTTCCGGCGCCACGTTTCGGCAGCGCTTCCGCAGTCGGTCACACGTGCGGAGTCGAAGCAGACCTTCCTCTCCCCGTTCCAGCGAGCAGTGGAGGTAGTAGATCTTCTCCACGGAATCCCAGCAGCACGACGGCGTGGTGGTGGTGGAGTAGAGAATTCTATAGGGCTTCGCCTATGCCTGTGCAGAAGATGGTGGAGGAGAGAGGCGATAGAGATTGGGTGTTATGAGAGCAGGGGAGGAGGGGGTGCCCCTGCCCCTCTATTTAAAGAGGGGAGGCGCCTAGGGAGGGGGAGTCCTTGTAGGACTCTCCTCCCTCTCTATGGCCGGCGGATTGGAGGTGGGGGGAGGAGTCCTCCTCCCCCACGAATCCGTATCTTGACCCACCAGGACTCCTTGATCCCTATCTTGATTTTCAAGCAAACTCCAAGATATCTTCTAGAACCTTCCGGAACATTCTGAAACCTTCTAGAATCCTCATACAAACACTCCAGAACATTTCCTAACTCATAAAATGATCTCCTATATATGAATCTTATTCTCCGGACCATTCCGGATCTCCTCGTGATGTCCCGAATCCAATCTGAGACTCCGAACAACATTCGTTCCCCAACGCACATTCCATATCTACTTAAAACAACTTCGAACCTTAAGTGTGTCACCCTACGGTTCGTGAATATGTAGACATGATAGAGACACATCTCCTATCAATAACCATCAGCGGGACCTGGAGATCCATAATGGCTCCCACATACTCAACGATGACTTCGCGATCGATTGAACCACTTACATACGAAACTAATTCCCTTTGTCTCGCGATACTATACTTATCCGAGGTTTGATCGTCGGTATCTCCATACCTAGTTCTACCTCGTTACTGATAAGTACTCTTTACTCGTTCCGTGATATGTCATCCCTTGTGACCTAGTCACATGCTTGCAAGCTAACTAGATGACATTCCACCGAGAGGGCCCAGAGCATATCTATCCGTCATATGGATGGACAAATCCCAATCTTGGTTCATGCGCTTCAACACATACTTTCAGAATACCCAATGACACTTTTATAACCACCCAGTTATGAAGCGGCGTTTGATGTCATCAAAGTATCCATCCGGTGATGGTGATTAACACAACCTCATGGTCGAAGGAATAGGTTACTATGTATTTGAAAGCTTACAGCAATACGAACTTAATGACTTGATCTTATGCTACGCTTACTACGGGTGTGTGTCCATCACATCATTCTCCCAACGATATAACCTTGTTATTAATCACATCCTAATGTCCATGATCAGGAAACCATGATCATCAATTAATCAACAAGCTAGTTCAACAAGAGGCTTACTAGGGACTCTTATATGTTTACAAAACACACATGTATTAGTGTTTCCTAATAATACAATTATAGCATGGGATGTAAACATTCATCATAAACACAAAGATATAATAATAATCACTTTTATTATTGCCTCTTGGGCATATCTCCAACAGTCTCCCACTTGCACTAGAGTCAATAATCTAGATTACATGGTAATATACCTAACACCCATGGCGTTTTGGTGTTGGTCATGCTGTGCCCTAGGGAGAGGTTTAGTCAACGGATCTGCCACATTCAGATCAGTGTGTACTTTGCAAATCTTTATGTCACCATCTCGGACATACTCGCGAATAGCGTGGAAACGTAGCTTAATGTGCTTCATCTTGCTATGTGACCTTGGATCCTGCGCATTAGCTATGGCACCTGTGTTGTCACAGTAGATGGCCATCGGGTCCAACGCACTGGGAACCACGCTGAGTTCAGTAATGAATTCCTTCATCCAAATGGCTTCTTGTGCAGCCTCCGAAGCAGCTATGTATTCTGAATCAGTTGAAGATTTCGCCACAACGCTTTGCTTCGCACTCCTCCAGCTCACTGCAGCACCATTCAAAATAAATACGTATCCCGATTGTGACTTCAAGTCATCCGGATCGATGTTCCAACTAGCATCGGTGTAACCGTTTACAACAAGCTGTTCATCACCTCCATAAGAAAGAACCATATCCTTAGTCCTATTTAGGTACTTTAGGATATTTTTGACCGCTGTCCAGTGCTCCATTCCAGGATCACTTTGATATCTGCTAGTCAAACTAACAGCATGTGCTATATCCGGTCTTGTACACAGCATGGCATACATGATAGAACCTATGGCTGAGGCATAGGGAATGTTATTCATTTTCTCTCTATCTTCTGCCGTAGCTGGACTTTGAGTTTTACTCAAGGTCTTACCTGACAACATGGGCACGAACCCTTTCTTGCTATCTTCCATTCTAAACTTCTTTAGAACTTTGTCCAAGTATGTACTTTGTGAAAGCCCTATTAGGCGTCTTGATCTATCTCTATAAATCTTGATGCCTAGAATATATGCCGCTTCGCCAAGATCCTTCATTGAAAAACTATTATTCAAATAGGTTTTGACGCTATTAAGAAGTTCTATATCATTCCCAATCAACAATATGTCATCTACATACAGTACTAGGAATGCTACAGAGCTCCCACTCACTTTCTTGTAAATACAAGCTTCTCCATAAGTTTGTATAAATCCAAAGTTTTTGATTACTTTATCAAAACGTTGATTCCAACTATGGGATGCTTGCTTCAGTCCATAAATGGAGCGCTGAAGTTTGCATACCTTGTCAACATCTTTAGGATCGACAAAACCCTTGGGTTGTACCATATACAACTCTTCCTCAATGTCACCATTAAGGAATGCCGTTTTGACATCCATCTGCCAAATCTCATAATTGAAATATGCAGCAATTGCTAACAAAATCCTCACAGACTTTAGCTTCGCTACTGGTGAGAAAGTCTCATCATAGTCAACTCCTTGAATTTGTCGGAACCCTTTCGCGACAAGTCGAGCTTTATAGACGGTAACATTACCATCAGCATCTGTTTTTCTCTTGAAAATCCATTTGTTCTTGACAGCCTTACGGCCATCCGGTAAGTCCACCAAAGTCCACACTTGGTTTTCGTACATGGATCCCATTTCGGATTTCATGGCTTCTAGCCATTTGTCGGAATCTGGGCTCACCATAGCTTCTACATACGTCACAGGGTCATCAGCGTTGTCCACCAACATGACGTTCAAGGCAGAGTCATACCAATCAGGAGTGGTACGAACCCTCGTTGACCTGCGAGGTTCAGTAGTAACTTCGTTCGAAGTTTCATGATCATTATCATTAGCTTCCTCTTCAATTGGTGCAGACGGCACCAAAACATCTTCCGGTGCTGCGCTACTCTCAAATCCGAGAGAAGGTTCAATAACCTCATCGAGTTCTACTTTCCTTCCAGTCACCTCTTTCGAGAGAAACTCCTTCTCAAGAAAGGATCCATTCTTGGCAACGAAAACTTTGTGTTCGGATCTATGATAGAAGGTATACCCAATCGTTTCTTTAGGGTATCCTATGAAGACGCATTTCTCCGCTTTGGGTTCTAGCTTATCAGGTTGTAACTTCTTTACATATGCTTCGCAACCCCAAACTTTAAGGAACGACAACTTAGGTTTCTTACCAAACCACAATTCGTACGGTGTCGTTTCAACGGATTTAGATGGTGCCCTATTTAAAGTGAATGCGGCTGTCTCTAATGCATAGCCCCAAAATGATAACGGTAAATCTGTAAGAGACATCATAGACCGAACCATATCTAAGAGAGTTCGATTACGACGTTCGTACACACCATTACGCTGTGGTGTTCCCAGCGGTGTCAACTATGAAAGTATTCCACATTTCTTCAAATGCATGCCAAACTCATAACTCAGATATTCACCTCCGCGATCAGAACGCAGAAACTTAATCTTCTTGTTACGATGATTTTCCACTTCACTTTGAAATTCCTTAAACTTCTCGAAAGTTTCGGACTTATGTTTCATGAAGTAGACATACCCATATCTACTCAAGTCATCCGTGAAAGTGAGAACATAACGATATCCACCACGCGATGCTACACTCATTGGACCGCACACATCGGTATGTATTATTTCCAATAAGTCTGTAGCTCGCTCCATTGTACCAGAGAATGGAGTCTTAGTCATTTTTCCCATTAGACATGCTTCGCATCTTTCAAGTGATTCAAAATCAACTGATTCAAGAAGTCCATCTGAATGGAGTTTCTTCATACGCTTCACTCCAATGTGACCAAGATGACAGTGCCACATGTATGTAGAATTATCATTCAATTTAATTCGTTTAGCATCTATGTTGTGAACATGTGTATCACTACTATCGAGATTCAGTAAGAATAAACCATTCATCTCAGGTGCATTACCATAAAAGATATTACTCATATAAATCGAACAACCTTTATTCTCAGACTTAAAAGAGTAACCGTCTCGCAATAAACAGGATCCAGATATAATGTTCATGCTTAACGCAGGCACCAAATAACAATTATTTAAATTTAAAACTAATCTCGAAGGTAGATGTAGAGGGAGCGTGCCGACGGCGATCACATCAACCTTGGAGCCATTTCCAACGCACATCGTCACCTCGTCTCTTGCCAGTCTTCATTTATTCCGCAGCTCCTGTTTCGAGTTACAAATATGAGCAACCGAACCAGTATCAAATACCCAGGCACTACTATGATTACTAGTAAGATACACATCTATAACACATATATCAAATATACCTTTCTTCTTGATGTTGTCGTTCTTCAGATCCGCCAGGTACTTGGGGCAGTTACGCTTCCAGTGACCAGCTCCCTTGCAGTAGAAGCACTCAGTTTCAGGTTTAGGACCAGCCTTGGGCTTCTTAGCAGGTGCGGCAGCTTTCTTGCTGTCCTTCTTGAAGTTGCCCTTGTTCTTAGGCTTGCCCCGTTTCTTGAAATTGGTGGTCTTATTGACCATCAACACTTGGTGCTCCTTCTTGATCTCCACTTCAGCAGTTTTCAGCATGGACGACAGTTCAGGCAACGTCTTGTTCATGCAGTGCATGTTGTAGTTCATCACAAAGTTCTTGTAACTTGGTGGCAGTGATTGAAGGAGACGGTGAATCCCCAATTCATTAGGAATCGATATTCCCAACTCTTGGAGTTTGTTTGCGTACCCAGACATGGTGAGCACGTGCTCGCTAACGGAGCTTCCTTCTTCCATCTTACAGTTAAAGAACTTTTCGGAGGCCTCATAGCTCTCCATGGCCGTGCGAGTCTCAAAAATTAGCCTGAGCTCCTTAATGATCTCGAACGGGTCGTGGTGCTCAAAACGCTGTTGGAGCTCCGCTTCTAAACCGTACAGGATGGCACACTGAACTGTGGAGTAATGATTCTTCCGAGTGGTGAAAACATTCTTTTCGTCATCGGTGGCATTATCTGCAGGTGGGTCACCTAGCGGTGCATCGAGCACATAGGTCAACTGACCAGCCCTGAGGACGATCTTCAGTCCATGGAACCAGTCCGTGAAATTGCTTCCATTGTTTTTAAGCTTTTCTTTCTCTAGGAACGCATTGAAATTGATGGAGGGGGTCGCCATAATCTACAACAATTTGCAAGTAGTTTAGACTAAGTTTATGACAAATTGAGTTCAAATTTAATTATTAAACTAACTAGGTGAACTCCCACTCAAAACAACATCCCTCACATTGTCTTAGTGATTACACGAACCAAGTCCACTACACCAAGTCCGATCTTCACGAGAGAAGATGTAGTTTCATCGGCGAACAATCTTCATGTTCATCATATCAATTATATGACTCATGCTCTACCTTTCGGTATTCCGTATTCCGAGACCATGTCTGTACATGCTAGGCTCGTCAAGATAACCTTAGTTTCCACATGTGCAAATCTGGCTTGCACCCGTTGTATGCACACGTAGAATCTATCACATCCGATCATCACGAGATGCTTCGAAACGACGAGTCTTAGCAACGATGCCAACTAAGGGTGAACACTTTATTACTTGATATTTAGTGAGAGGGATCATCTTATAATGCTACCGTCGCGATCTAAGCAATACAAGATGCATAAAGGATTAACATCACAGGCAATTCATAATTAGTGTGATATGATATAGCCCTTTCTTCTTGCGCCTTTGATCTCCATCTCCAAAGCACGAACATGATCTCCATCATCACCAGCATTGCGTCAAGGTCAGTGGCGCCGCTTCATGGTTGTCCATCATCACCAGCAACTATTACAACTACTTGGAATAAAGCTATTACAAGATGAATAGACACGCAGGTCTTAACAAAATTAAAGACAACCATTAGGCTCCTGCCGGTTGCCATATTACAACAAGGATCATTGCATACATCAAATACAATCACAATCACATGTTGGCCATATCACATCACAAAACCCCTGCAAAAACAAGTTAGACGCCTCTAATTTTCTTTGCAAGTGTTACGTGGTTTGGGGCTTTCGCATAAGACCGATCTTACCTACGAACAAGAACCACAACGTTGATACAAGTGTTGTCAAGATGCTCATTGTAAATCGAATCTTAACTATGGTGGGAGAGACAGACACCCGCAAAGCAACTTGTGCAAAGCAAGTTGCACGTCAAGCGTGGAGCAAGTCTCATGTGCGATGACATGTAATGTTAGCCCGAGCCGCTTCATCCCACCATGCCGCAAGATGCAAAGTACACGCTAAGACACCGACAACAAAAGCATCAACGCCCACAAAACCATTGTGTTCTACTCGTGCAACAGATCTACGCATAGATACGGCTCTGATACCACTGATGGGTTCGTAGCATGGAAAACAAAAAAATTCTACCGCAAGAACGAACAAAACCTAGATCTAATCTAGATAAAAGCCAAGATCTAATCTATTAGACATGAGCAACGAGATAGATGGGAACTAACCCTCGTAGATCCGAAAGCGTTAACGAGATTAGATCTCGTGGTTGATGTAGTCGATCACTTGCCGATCTCAAGATCGTGTGGATGATCCTTCCGGCGTCACGTTCCAGCAGCGCTTCCGCCCTCGGCCAAGTAGACGATCCTTCCGGCGCCACGTTTCGGCAGCGCTTCCGCAGTCGGTCACACGTGCGGAGTCGAAGCAGACCTTCCTCTCCCCGTTCCAGCGAGCAGTGGAGGTAGTAGATCTTCTCCACGGAATCCCAGCAGCACGACGGCGTGGTGGTGGTGGTGGTGGTGGAGTAGAGAATTCTATAGGGCTTCGCCTATGCCTGTGCAGAAGATGGTGGAGGAGAGAGGCGGCAGAGATTGGGTGTTATGAGATCAGGGGAGGAGGGGGTGCCCCTGCCCCTCTATTTAAAGAGGGGAGGCGCCTAGGGAGGGGGAGTCCTTGTAGGACTCCCCTCCCTCTCTATGGCCGGCGGATTGGAGGTGGGGGGAGGAGTCCTCCTCCCCCACGAATCCGTATCTTGACCCACCAGGACTCCTTGATCCCTATCTTGATTTTCAAGCAAACTCCAAGATATCTTCTAGAACCTTCCGGAACATTCCGAAACCTTCTAGAATCCTCATACAAACACTCCGGAACATTTCCTAACTCATAAAATGATCTCCTATATATGAATCTTATTCTCCGGACCATTCCGGATCTCCTCATGATGTCCCGAATCCAATCCGAGACTCCAAACAACATTCGGTCTCCAACGCACATTCCATATCTACTTAAAACAACTTCGAACCTTAAGTGTGTCACCCTACGGTTCGTGAATATGTAGACATGATAGAGACACATCTCCTATCAATAACCATCAGCGGGACCTGGAGATCCATAATGGCTCCCACATACTCAACGATGACTTCGTGATCGATTGAACCACTTACATACGAAACTAATTCCCTTTGTCTCGCGATACTATACTTATCCGAGGTTTGTTCGTCGGTATCTCCATACCTAGTTCTACCTCGTTACTGATAAGTACTCTTTACTCGTTCCGTGATATGTCATCCCTTGTGACCTAGTCACATGATTGCAAGCTAACTAGATGACATTCCACCGAGAGGGCCCAGAGCATATCTATCCGTCATATGGATGGACAAATCCCAATCTTGGTTCATGCGCTTCAACACATACTTTCAGAATACCCAATGACACTTTTATAACCACCCAGTTACGAAGCGGCGTTTGATGTCATCAAAGTATCCATCCGGTGATGGTGATTAACACAACCTCATGGTCAAAGGAATAGGTTACTATGTATTTGAAAGCTTACAGCAATACGAACTTAATGACTTGATCTTATGCTACGCTTACTATGGGTGTGTGTCCATCACATCATTCTCCCAATGATATAACCTTGTTATTAATCACATCCTAATGTCCATGATCAGGAAACCATGATCATCAATTAATCAACAAGCTAGTTCAACAAGAGGCTTACTAGGGACTCTTATATGTTTACAAAACACACATGTATTAGTGTTTCCTAATAATACAATTATAGCATGGGATGTAAACATTCATCATAAACACAAAGATATAATAATAATCACTTTTATTATTGCCTCTTGGGCATATCTCCAACAAGAACTTCGAAAGCGTTTCGAAAATGGCAATGCCTTTGATACCATGGGAGAATTGAAAATGATTTTCGATACCCATGCTACCGTAGAGAGTTATAATGCTTCTGAAAAGTTCTTTAGCTGCATGATGGAGGAGAACAGCTCTGTCAGTGAGCACGTACTCAAAATGTCTAGGTACGCCGATAAGCTTGTGTCCTTGGGAATAACGATTCCCAGTGACTTAGGCATACATCGTGTTCTCCAATCTCTGCCACCTAGCTACAAGAGCTTCGTGATGAACTATAACATGCAGGGCATGAAGAAGTCTCTTTCCGAGCTTTTGTCAATGCTTAAGACTACAGAAGTGGAGATTAGGAAAGAACATCTAGTGTTGATGATCAATAAGACCACCGGTTTCAAGAAGGACAAGAAAGGCAAGTAGAAGGGAAAGAATGGCGGCAAATCTGTTGCCGCACCTGAAAAGAAACCCCGAGCTGGCCCTAAGTCTGATACCGAGTGCTACTATTGCAAGGGGTCTAGCCATTGGAAGCGCAACTGCCCCAAGTATTTGGAAGACAAGAAGGCTAGCAAGGCAAACAAAGGTATATGTGATATACATGTTATTGATGTGTACTTGACTAGTACTCGTAGTAGTACCTGGGTATTTGATACGGGATCGATTGCTAATATATGTAACTCGATTCAGGGGTTGTGGAACAAGCGACAGCTAGCAAGGGATGAGGTCATGATGCGGGTTGGCAATGGATCAAGTGTTGATGTGATCGTCGTCGGAACGTTGCCTCTCCATATGCCATCGGGATTAGTGATAAATCTGAATAATTGTTATTTTGTGCCTGCACTGAGCATGAGCATTGTATCCGGATCGTGTTTGATACGAAGTGGTTATTCCTTTAAATCGGAAAACAATGGTTGTTCGATTTATACGGATAATATCTTTTATGGTCATGCACCTGTGTTGAATGGTTTATTTCTGTTGGATCTCGATAGTAGTATTATGCATATTCATTATGTTGATGCTAAAAGGGCAAACTTGATAATGATATATCTACATATATGTGGCACTGCCGTTTAGCTCATATTGACGTTAAACGCATGAAGAAACTCCATTTTGATGGACTTTTGGAATCACTTGATTTTGAATCATTTGATATATGTGAGCCATGCCTTATGGGCAAGATGACTAGAACGCCGTTTTCCGGTTCAATGGAACGGGCGACAGATTTATTGGAAATCATACATGCTGATGTATGTGGACAAATGAGTGTGTCGGCGCGAGGTGGATATCGTTATTTTGTTACTTTCACGAATGATTTGAGTAGATACGGGTATATCTATTTGATGAAACACAAGTCTAAAACCTTTGAAAAGTTCAAGAAATTTCAAAATGAAGTGGAAAATCATCGTAACAGAAAGATCAAATTTCTGCGGTCCGATCATGGAGGAGAGTATCTTAGTTACGAGTTTAGCACACATGTGAAAGACTATGGAATAGTTTCACAACTCACGCCTGCCGGAATACCACAACGTAATGGTGTGTCGGAACGTCGTAATCGTACTTTATTGGATATGGTTCGATCTATGATGTCTCTGACTGACTTGCCACTGTCATTTTGGGGTTATGCACTAGAAACCGCTGCATTCACTTTAAATCGGGCACCATCTAAATCTGTTGAATCGACACCATATAAATTATGGTTTGGAGACAAACTTAAGCTGTCATTTCTTAAAGTTTGGGGATGCGACGTTTATGTGAAGAAACTTCAGCCGGATAAACTCGAACCCAAAACGGAAAAATGCGTCTTCATAGGATATCCTAAGGAAACGATTGGGTATACCTTCTATCACAGATCCGAGGGCAAGGTTTTTGTTGCCAAAAATGGATCCTTTCTTGAGAAGGAGTTTCTCGCGAAAGGTGTGAGTAGTCGGAAGGTAGAACTCGAAGAGGTTATTGAACCTTCTCTTCATGAAATGGCGAGTAGCGCAACACCGAAAGTTGTTTCGGAGTTGACTTTACCTAATGAAGAGAGAGCTAATGATATTGATCATGAAACTCCGAAATAGGACACTACCAAAACTCGTAGGTCAAGCAGGACACGTGCAGCTCCTGAACTATATGACAATCCTATTATGAATTTCATGATTAATGAAATAGATGACCTTGCGACGTATGAAGAAGCGATGAGGAGCCCGGATTCCAACAAATGACTAGAAGCCATGAAATCCGAGATGGAATCTATGTACGAAAACCAGGTTTGGACCTTGGTGGACTTACCTCACGATCGAAAGGCCGTTGAGAATAAATGGATTTTCAAAAGAAAAACTGATGCTGATGGTAATGTGACCATCTATAAAGCTCGACTTGTCAGAAAGGGGTTTCGACAAATTCAAGAAGTTGACTATGATGAGACATTGTCTCCCGTAGCGATGCTTAAGTCGGTTAGGATTATGTTAGCAATTACTGCATATTTCGATTATAAAATATGGCAGATGGATGTCAAAACTGTGTTTCTCAATGGTTATATTGAAGAAGATTTGTATATGATACAACCTATGGGTTTTGTCGATCCTAAGGATGCTGACAAGGTATGCAAACTTCAGTGATCCATCTATTGATTGAAGCAAGCATCCCGGAGTTGGAATCTCTGCTTTGATGAGGTGATTAAAGAGTTTGTATTTGTCCAAACTTATGGAGAGGCTTGTATTTACAAGAAAGTGAGTGGGAGCAATGTGGAATTTCTGATATTATATATGGATGGCATATTATTGATTAGAAATGATATAGATCTTTTAAACAGTGTTAAAAGTTATCTAAACAACAAATTTTCGATGAAAGACCTTAGTGAAGCATCATATATATTAGGCATTAAAATCTATAGAGATAGATCAAGACGCCTAATTGGGCTATCGCAGAGTACATACCTTAATAAGGTATTAAAGAAGTTTAATATGGACGGAAGTAAGAAGGGGTTCTTACCTATGTTGCAAGGCAAGATATTGAGTAAGACTCAAAGTCCGGCTACGGCGGAAAGAAAGAGAGATAATGGATAAGATCCCCATATGCCTCAGCCATAGGCTCTATAATGTACGCCATGCTATGTACAAGATCGGATGTGGCACATGCTATTAGTTTGACTAGTAGGTACCAATCTGATCCAGGTTCGGAACACTGGATAGCGGTCAAGAATATCCTTAAGTACTTAAGAAGAACTAAGGATGTGTTTCTTGTATACGGAGGTGAACAAGAGCTAGTCGCTAAGTGTTATGTCGATGCTAGTTTTGACACCGATCTGGATGACTCTAAGTCTCAATCCGGATATGTATTTCTCTTGAACGGAGCAACAGCTAGTTGGAGGAGTTCCAAACAACCTGTGCTGGCTGGATCAACGACGGATGCGGAATATGTTGCTGCTTCAGAAGCGGCGCAGGAAGCGGTTTGGATGAAGGAGTTCATAACGGAACTAGGTGTGGTTCCTAGTGCATTGGATCCAATGGTGATCTATTGTGACAACAATGGAACCATAGCCAATGCCAAGGAACCAAGGTCTCACAAGAATTCCAAGCATATTAAGCGCCAGTTTCACTCCATCCGTGAGCATGTCAAGGATGGAGATATAAAGATTTGTAAAGTACACACGGACCTGAATGTAGCGGATCCGTTGACTAAAGTTCTCCCTAGGGCAAAACATAATCGACACTAGAATTCCGTGGGTGTTAGATTTATCACTATGTAAACTAGATTATTGTCTCTAGTGCAAGTGGGAGACTGAAGGAAATATGCCCTGAGAGGCAATACTAAATTTGTTATTATGTATTCCTTGTATATGATAGATATTTTATTTTGCATGCTATAATTGTATTGAAAGGAAACGTTAATACATGTGTGTTTAATAAACAAAAAGGGTTCCTAGTTATGCCTCTCTTTAAGACTAGCTCGTTGATTAACAAGATGATCAAGGTTTCCTGATCATGGACATTGGATGTTGTTAATAATGAGGTCACAACATTTGTGAAATGATGTGATAAACATTCATCCTAAGTATAGCATTACGATCAAGTCATTATGTTTACATTGCTATAAACATCATACGAAGTAATCTTAGTCCTTAGACCATGAGATCATGTTAATTGCTAACACCAGAAGAGTATCTTGATAACATCAAACGTCACACCTCAACAGGGTGATTATAAATGTGGGTTCAGTGCTACGCAGGTGTTATGTTGAGGCTCATGGATCAAGAGTGGAATTTGTAAATCCCGATGACGGATAGATATACTCTGGACCCTCTCGGTGATATCACATTAAGATAGCTTGCAAGCAAGTGATGTGATCACTAGAATGTTATATCACGGGAACGAGAAAAGAGTGCATGTCGGTAACGAGATCAAACTAGGTATTTGGATACCGATGATCGAATCTAGGACATGTATTATATCACGAGACAAAGGGATCAAGTTACTAGCGTTAAAGGTTCTCACGATCACAGAAGTCATCGTTGAATGTGCAGGAGTCAGTATGGATCTCTAGGTCCCACTTTTGATTATTGATCTGAGAGGAGTCTCAATCATATCTGTATTATTCGCGAACCGTAGGGTGACACACTTAAGGGTTGTCGGACTCCATTTTGGAGCACATATGTTTCAGACAAAAGGATTGCAAATCGCAGGAATTGTTTCAATAGAAACAGGAATTGTTTCGATAGAAACCGAAATTGTTTCGGGTGAAATTGTTGAAAGTGGTTCTGCATGTGATATTGAAATATTGCAAGGGGTTTTATGTGAATGTTTGTTAATTAAAGTAATTAAAAAAATTCTGAATAAAATAAATAAAAGAGTTTTATTAATTGAGAGTTGCATTAAATTTGATGGGAATTTAATGCATGTGAGTGGAATTTTGGGTGGAGTCAAAATTGATGTGAGTGGAGCTTCCACCACATGAATGAGGAAGAGGTGGGGGCACACTCCTTGGCCGCCGGCCATGGTAGGGGAGGAGCCCCCTCTCCTATAAAAGGCCCCCTCTCCTCCCTCACAAAGCACACCTCCTCGTGAAAGATCTCTCTCCCCCTCTAGATATTCCCCTATGGTCTCGGATTAGCGAGATACATGTTCCCGGTGGCCTTGCGTTTGGAAGGAGTTGCTGCTTCCGCTGATTCGCTGGAGCGAGGAGGTGGAGGTTGTCCGGTGGCTTGAACATGTGTGCGAGGACGGATGCGCTGCTGATTTGCGGCGCTCAGACTTTCACACGATCTTGAGATCGGCAAGCGTACGACTATATCATCCACGAGTTCCAACTTGTTAACAAAACTCTGTTGTCTTCGAGGGTAAGTTCTCCATGGATGTATATCTACCCGTTGCTCTGTATCTAGTAGATAGATCTTGGAGTATAATTCTCATCGTAGGAATTTTTTTGTTTTCTATGCTGCGAACCCAACAACTTTTGGGTGGCTTAGAACTGTTTCTCGGCGGCCACGTCTTCCGGGAACCGCCGCGGCCACTCGATACGCACACGCTCGTCCCACTCGGTGATAAGAAGGCGATGCTCCAAGGCGCGTTGCCGGGCGTGCTCCTCCTTGGTGATGATGCGTGGCGGTGGCGCGAGCGCCTCGGCTTGCTCGCACGTCCACACTTCGTGGAAGTTCATCGAGGCGTGTGGGCGCCCGAGCCGCCACGCCACCGCGTCGTACGCGCGCGCCGCCTCGTGCGTTGTCTCGAACGTGCCGAGACCGATGCGCTCGTCACCGGTGCGTATCTCGGCATAGAAGTTGTCGTTCGAGCAGATCCGCACGCTGTGGTACCCGGAGGAGCTCGAGCGGCGTGGCGACATCTCGTCGGCGGCACGGCGGCGAAACAGAGTGCGGAAAATTTGGTTCTTGTTATTCCTACTGTTTAATTTTGTTGTCATTCCTGGGATTTATGGTTGATCAGCTCAAGCCACTTGGATTCAGGACTTGTTCCTAGATTCTAGTTTTGGATTCAATATTAATTTGATTTTGCCCTACATTTTACCTTGCCAAAAGGTTCTTTTGTGTGTTTTTGTTTGCAGATTTGAAGGATCAAGATAAAGATGGAGTGTAGAATGAAGATAAGAAGATGAGAAGATGGATAAGAAATAGATAGGTTTAGTTTTTAGGATTTTCCTTCTACTTTTGCATCAAGCTTTGTGATTTCAACTTGTACTCATTTGGATTATGAATCAAGTTAAAATTTACTTAAGTTTGATGTGATTTCACTTGTGATGATTTTCTCTTTAATAGTTATATGCATTCTCTTGTGAACACTCAGTTTTGAATAATTCAAATCACAATTTTGAATTCCAAGTATTTCTTTGTAGTGTCGTGTTTAGTTTCTTGATCATAAGTGAGTGTGTGGTTATGAACAATTGTTTTATGTTTGGTGAAACTATACTATTAAACGACTCTCAAACAAAACAACTTTGAATATGAATTCAATTCGTAGGGTTGAATCGAGTCGAACTCAACTCTAGCTTCAAATATTAAGTGTTAACATTCAAAACATAAAAATTTCAAATTCCCTCTCAATTTCATGTCCTAAAATGAAATGCACCTTTTCAATATTGTCCCTTGGCCTTTTCCTATTTTCTTGGGATATTACACACTACCTCATGGCGAGTGGAGACCATGATAAGATGGCGCATGTGGGTGGTCATGGCCACATCAGATGCGCGAAAGATGAGATGGCCATGAGGATGGCGGATGCCGCGGGTGCATGCCGCCGATCTAAATGCCAATCGGGATATAGACTGTGTTCAGCACCCCAAGTTCACCATCACCGACGTCTTTTGTCTAACTCATAGCTAGAGCTCTCCCCGAGCTTATGCACCATGCATGTTATCTTTTCCTCATCGAGAGGAGATTGAAAATTGGATGTCCCCGGATACCCTGAATTGATGGATGTGTCATCATCTTCTTCGGTACCGCAAACGTCTGCCACGCTCAATTTGTCACCGTCACTGCTTCCTAGCTACGCCTCTCGATCTCCCTAAGGTGCTGCTGAAGATTCCTCCACCGTCCTAATTGAGCCATCTTTCCTCGAGCTACATTCCGCGCATTACAATGTGTCTCTTCGAGGACGACAGGCCACACAAGAGCCGCGGTCACCGAAGCACTACTGCCTGGTATTAGCGCATGTTGCAGCAGTCGTTCTGTCATGTCATGCGACACGGTGGGGCAGCTTCCGTGAGCGGTGTCTGCGACCAACGGAGGAGCTATGTTGAGGCCAGGGGGCCACTGCCCCCCCCCCAACACTACCAAATATGTTTTTTGATTACTAGCTAGTAATTTGCTAAGATTGAAAACTATCATACCATTCGACTGTGACCACCTATGTGCGCACGCCGGTGTATCATGCGTGGAAGCTAATCTTCAGATTGGTCATGACTTATCATCTTTGACACCCTCGGCTCTCTCCAATGAAATTTGTGTGCAACGATCTGAATATGCGCTAGTTTTGTTAAGCCTGAACTACACTTGCCAAGATGGATATACTCCCTCCATACTAAAATATGGAGCACATCTTATATTTTTGAATTTGAGCTCGTTTAAGATGATCAAAGAACTACACTTGGCAATATGGATATGCAAGCAAGAGTAAACGTTGCACGTATGCATGTGTGAAAATTTGATCAAGATTCGTACACTGGTACACAACCATGCATAAATAATTAGTGCACTTTTCATAGGGAGCGTCTAGATCTCAGGTGACTAAAAACTTTTTATGTCTAAGTTGGCTGACGCTATTCTACTATTTGTGTTAATTCTTAGTTGCAACCTAGTTGCAATTTAAAAAATTATACCAGTTCTCAGTTGCAACCTAGTTGCAACTCATGTGTAACTCTCATATTGCACGAATCGCGAGGTAAATCCAATAATGAGAGAGGTGACTGAAACATAAGAAGTTCTTAGGCATTTGAAAACTAGCGAATCGTTTTTCATATTGCAACTGGAAATTGTATCTGAATTTTATCATGGATACATGACATCAAAGGGGTGGTCCGATCCAATGCTTCTGATAACATGTTTGTTCGAGAAGGAAAACATGCGCCATCTTGCGACACATCTAGTGGCGGACCTTGGAAAAAGAATAAGGAGGGGCCAAATCCTGATTAAACCAATTAATAGCTATAATTATTCCTAATCTTGATTAGTTTAGTCTTAACAACACTACTAATTATGGAAATTGCACCAATATTGGGAGGGCCATGGCCAGGTAGGCCTCCATGAAAGTCCGCCATTGGACGCATCTAGCTGTTAGGAATAAGCAACTTGTATTCCCAGGAGGCCAAATGCTAGTATATGTACATGTACAGGTGTGGAAAATATGCATGAAACCCCTCATACAAACGAGGAAATACACAATACATAATATAGCCTCTAACACCCCCCTCAAACTCATGGTGGATCTACAACACTGAGTTTGGAGAGGTAAAAGTCATGATGTGCTTTAGTCTGGCCTTCGTGAAGAAATTCTCCAACTGTAACTCTGAAGGCACATACTGAAGAGCAATAATCTAATCCTGGACACTAGCGCGCACCAAACAAGCATCAACACCAATATGCTTACTAAGCTCATGTTTCACAGGGTCGCGCACAATACTGATAGCTCATGTACTGTCAGACAAGAGGGTAGTAGGTGTCATAACAGAAATAACAGAAACACCAAAATCCTCCAATAACCATAGTAACCAAGTCACCTCTACCATCTAAAAAGTCATAGATCGCAACTCGGGCCTCTACTCGAATAGGAAACTGCAGTCTATTTCTTCGTCTTCTAGGCAATGAGAGAACCACCAAGAAAAACAAAGTAAGTAGAAAGGGAATGACGATCAGAATGATCACTAGCCCACGTAGCGTCTGAATAGGCTTGGAGATGTAACGAGCTGTAACGGGGAAAGAAAAGACGGTGAGGAGATCGACCCACAAAGATAGCGTAGAATACGAAGAAGGTGACTATAGTGAAAGGAAGTGGGAGCAGAAATAAACTGACTTAGAATATGGACATGATAGGATATATCTGGGCGAGTGACAGCAAGATAAACAAGGCTCCCAACAAGATGATGATAGCACGTAGAATAGGGACATGATCACCATGAGAAGCACAAAGCTGGACATGGAGCTCCATAGGAGTCTCAACGATGCGCTCATCACCAAGAGCAGCATGAGCAAGGAGATCTTGTATATACTTTTCCTAGGAGATTTAAAATCTATCAGAAGTGGAGGAAACCTCAATCCCAAGAAAGTAGCAAAGAGGACCAAGATCAGTCATAAGAAACTGCTCACAAGACGAGCCTTAACAAGGCAATATACTCAGAATCACTGCTAGTGTGATCATGTCATCAACATAGAGGAGGAGAAGAGTCCGCCCACAAGGAGAAGTGTGAACAAATAACGGGATCATGAGCGATGGGTGAGAAGTCAGCAGCAGTCACCACAGAGGCGAAACACTCAAACCAGGCGCGAGGAGCCTATTTTAGGCCATAAAGAGAGCGTCGAAGACGACAAACCATGCCATCAGGGACATAGTCCCTGGAGGAGGGCTTGCATGTAAACCTCCTCACACAACTCACCATTAAGAAATGCTGTTCTAAACATCAAGCTGAGACACCAAAACCAGTTGGCGAACAAAGGTCACATCAAGAAGAGTGCACAAAGTGGTTCCTATGGACCATAGGGGCCCAAAGTCTCATTCATAATCACGGCCATGCTCCTGCTGAAAGCCACGGAGCCACAAGATGCGCTTTGTAGCGCTCAAGAGATCCATCAGAGCGAGTCTTAATCTTGTAGACCCACTTGCATGTGATGGGACGAACACCAGGAGGAGGAGAGAAAAGATCCCAGGTGCCAGTTCGCTCAAGCGTAGGAATCTCCTCGGCCATGGAAAGCTGCCCATTCAGGGATAACGGCTCAGCATCCCGATTAAGAAGTCGGCTCAAGAGAAACAAAAAGGACCATAGTGACTATGAGAGTAGCAATTAGGTGAATGACGATGGCGAGCAGTAAGAGGAGGAGGTGGCTCATCAGAGGAAGAAGACGTATCAGAAGAAAGAAACATCGGAGGAAGCATATGGAACATGAGAGCGACGGAGAATAATGGAAGGGAAAAGGAGACAATGGTGAGGTGGGAGTGGAGGGTCAGAAGAGGAATGAGAATAACTAGGGTTGTGATGGGGTGGGCGGTGGGGAAGGCGTAGGTGGTATCAGCAAGGATGGGGCATGGAGGAGGATCAATAGGAATGGAGGGTGGTGTGTCAGGGAAACAAGAGAAAGGATATATCCTCCACCGAGAAGGAGTGGCCACTGGGTAGAAGCGGACCGTGACTCATCAAAAGTGACATCCCGAGAAATGCGCATCCGACGGACAACACAGGTCCCAACGCCGATAAGCCCCTTGTGCTCATCATGTTATCCAAGAAGACACACTCAACAGACTAAAGGGTCAGTTTTGTGCATTCACGAGGGGCAAGAAGAACATAGCAAATACAACCAAACAAACGAAGCACCGAATAATCAGAAGCAGAGAGACGCTCGAGAGGAATATCACCCTAATAGCAGCAGAGGGTTGAATATTGACAAGATACGGTGGCAGTGAATTGGAAATAGCCTCAACCCAAAGGTGAGGCGGCAAGAGATGCAGCAATCATCAACGCACAAGCCATCTCAAGAACCGGTGACGATGCTTGTGCTCAGCAACGCCATTCTGAGCATAAGCAAACTTGTATTCCCAGGACGCCACAGGCCGTATATATACAGTACAGTGTGGATAATATGCAAGAAACCCCCTCATACAACGGGGGGAAATACACAATACATAATATAGCTCTAACACTAACATTACTTTGTCTGAGTAGAGATTGATAGGAACTACACACGTAGCAAGATTAGATCGACTACCAAGATGTAGAAGAAGCCACCAAGGAACTGGCCCGCTGCGACACGCCCAACAGCCTTGCAAAAGTCCGTGAAGAATCCTCTTTTGCCTCCTTCTGTTGCGACATGCTTGGTGGCCACGCAAAAGTCCGCGAAGAAGCCTCCGTCTCCTCCTTTGGCTGCAGGTGTTGTCCACCGTCGACCGGTTGGCCAACCACGACGACATCGATCACGGCTGAAAGACATTAGTGTCAAGGTCTTGCAGACGATAGTGTGGCGGCCGGTGAGGTTGATAGGAAGTTACCATCTTACGTCTATTTCTCGATCTTCACGGTTGTAAATGGTGTACGCAAGCGTAAGTCGGCAGACGGAATGACTGACACCATGGAGCCGAGCAAGCATGACGACGTGCTATTAGTGGATTTAGGGAAAGAGGAGAAGGCCACTTTTGAGATAGAAAAAGTTTCAAGACTTTTTTCAAAAAAAATAACAATGCCACACGATATATCCCAGGTTAATTTGTGAGCAGTTTGCACCCGTATGACAAGTTTATGCACTAGTCGATCACAAGTTGCAAGTTGGTGTACCATGTTGCACGGAAGAAGACACAGGTTCTGTACCTCCGGTACAGTTAGCTCATTATTCTATGTGCATGGTCCATTTATAAACAAGGAATGCAAGGATCTTCAATAATGTTAGACCTAGCCTCTATAGATTTTTCTTTTGGAGAACTTACCTAGCCTTTATAGATGTAGAACTATCTTTAAGGAAGAGCTACGTTGGCCCATTTTGCAAAGATCTTCAATGATGTTAGACCCATTTTGCCCTTTTTTTTCCAGGGAGTTAGTATTTACTGGAGCTTTGCTGCATGCCCTCATCCGGTCAGGAGCTAGCCTAAGTGGTTGTTGGGCCGCAGAGAAAATAATTTGATGCTCCTACTGGACAACTAAAGATGGGCCAGTTTTTGAAGAAAAAACTAAAGATGGCCCAGCAAGAATGTATCGGATTTCATAGCGTTCTGGCGACTGATCAGTCTATATTCCGCTAGAAAAAAAAGGGCATTGGTGCTACTTCGAACAATCACCACGTTGGATGCTGCCAAAAAAAATCACACGTTGGGTAATTTATCTTCAGGGCTTTTCCCCTGTGATTTTCGGAGGGAAATGTGAACCTGTGCCTCGTGGGGTGAATCATTAGAAAACCACGCCATACCATACCAGTAATCGAACTGTTCCCAGACCATGTATGGACAGGCACACTCATGCCTCATTTTCAGAACGGCAGATGGCAGGACTTGGTGCCCGAACAATTGTGCCACAAGAAGACCTCAGAGGCGACACAAGAGAGTTCAGCGATTGCGACGAATCATAGTCTCGTGGCACGTTTTTTTTTTTTTGAACCAAGTCTCGTGGCACGCTGCGTTCAACTTTCATGCGTTCATATAGGGCAAAAAGCAGGAGCCAGTTGGTAGCAGTCTCGGAGCAGGAAGACAAGGGGATACGCGCTGTCGTTGCTGCTGCTACTGCCGGACCGCCGGTGGAGATTTGCTGACAGGTGAACTCCTGGTCTCTCCACGAGGAACTGTGCATCTCAGAAGGCTAAAAGTTCGAGCCCGTTTAGCGGGGGACGCCCAGAAGGTATATTTATTGGGCTTGCCCATTAGGCAGGGTAGTTGGGCCATGGTACTATCTACGTCTAGCACATGATCTCAACGCAGACAAAACGAATGATGGTTGCAATTTTTTTTTGGAAAATTGATTTATTTTTATGTTCCTACAGGTACATTCCGTACCAACACACTTGTTTAAGAATATTAATATGTTACCTATCCTATTTCTTTCGGTTCGAAATTTTGGAATAATTAACTAGGGTAACAATTCAATAATACTAATAACACGGCCATTTATATTTTCCTAATTCTTCTTTTTTCCACGGACCGCTCCATCAATTGCCTAGCTTCCGAGAATAGAAACCGGAGGGAAGAGCTTCTTTGTAAAAATAGGGAAAAAAAGTTGATCAATAGGGGCAGTGGCGAAGGACGGAAAGAATCTGAGGTAGGGCAAATTTAAAAAAATAATGCAACATGCAGAGACTTTGTTGCTATATATGCGGTTATAAGACAATCACTTAGTACTACGATAGGAACAAAAAATATATTTACAACCTAAAAAATACCAACGATTCAAGTTTAAAGGAAGTCCGGGAGGGAAAATGGCAAAATACTTATTGTTAAAAACCGTTTGTACTTTTTTGACCATGACTTTCTAACATCCCTTAGACAATGTAGCACGTCGTGAAGTCATCAAGAAGCCATTGCGACATCTCATTGTCCAACTCGGTCTTGATCATTTGTTGCTAAGAAAATTGTTTTGGTAGTAGTTGTTCTCGTCACTAGTAAAACAAATCAACTCAATGATGCGCTAAACCAACTGAAACGTGATATCTTTTTAAATACCAACATAATCTCTAAAGTATTAAATTCTCTGTGTAAGAATGATGAATATCTCAATATTAACCTGTATATGCTCATACTCATAATAAGATCCATGATAAATCTCTCTAAGACGAGAAATCTTATTCACGTGAGTCTCTTGAGTCAAGACAAGAGAATTTCTAAAGCAACTCTCGGATATCTCACTAAAGTAATGGTAAAAAATTGACATTAATAGTGTATAGCAACATAGAAGATGACCACAATGTAAAAATAATCAATATTGACTTCTTGTCTGCACATTTTTATTTTCCCTATTTTGTTACCATCTCATCCATACTTAGGATTGTGATGTAATTTCTGTGAAAATTGACACCTTACCATAGCGGATCTAAACCACAATATATCCAATTGAGCAAGCATGTACATATATCCTTACAAAATACATTGATTGAAGCAATACAATTATAATTTTAGATCAATAAAATATACAAGGCCAAAGTAGAACCAAGAATATAATCCATCGCATCTTGAAGTTAGTTTTCATCATACCCCATAAGCTTTCAAAAATACCCTAAAATTCTCCTTAAATACGGCACTAGGAGATTGTTTAGAGTAGAGCTTTGCTAGATTTAGATTTAGGTATTGCAAAGAAAAAGAGTTGGTTTTTAACTAGCCAAGATTTAGTTCTTGTTTTCGGTTTTCAAAATCAGTTTTGCGCAGTGTTCACTAAAACAAGCATAACTTTCTCGTACGAAGTCCGTTTTCGATTTATAACCACTCAAATTGTTCAGAAAAAACACGTGCATCTAAAGGTGTTCGCCAAAAATCAAGGTGGGTAGACTAGGAGCTCCACCCCTGGATAGGGGATGGACTTCTCCTTAGCTATACCTGTTAGGTAGATAAAAACCTCTCCGGAGGGGGGCTGCTTGATATGCGGCAATTGAAGTGCTATGATCTGGTGGGAATTCTCCAGAGAGCGCAATGGTTGCAGGACTTCTTTCGTTTTTTCATCGTTTCGCCGTTGTCGGCAGTTTTT